>CM066035.1:736337885-736786205 GCA_033557465.1 Ichthyophis bannanicus
GATGTCAATACTGGGAAAAATGATAGAAACCATCATAAAGAATAAAATTACTCAGCATGTAGATAGTCATGAACTAATGAGAGACAGCCAACATGGCTTTAGACAAGGAAGATCTTGTCTTACTAATCTGTTATGTTTTTTTGAAGGAGTGAATAATCAGGTGGACAAAGGTGAGTCGGTTGATATTGTGTATCTGGGCTTTCAGAAAGCCTTTGACAAGGTCCCTCATGAGAGACTTTTGGCAAAACTAAAGAGTCATGGGATAGGAGGCAGTGTACTATTGTGGATCAGGAACTGGTTAAAAGATAGAAAGCAGAGGGTAGGGCTAAATGGCCAATTTTCCCAATGGAGAAAGGTGAATAGTGGTGTACCCCAGGGATCTGTGCTGGGTCCGCTGCTTTTTGACATATTCATAAATGACCTGGAAAGTGGAATAACGAGTGAGGTTATCAAATTTGCAGATGACACAAAACTATTTAAAGTTGTTAAAACCCAAGAGGATTGTGGAAAATTGCAAGAGGATCTTGATAAATTGGAAGACTGGGCATCAAAATGGCAGATGAAATTTCATGTGGACAAGTGCAAGGTTATGCACCTAGGGAAAAGCAACCCAAACTATGGTTACACGATGCAAGGTTCCACATTAGGAACCACTACCCAGGAAAAAGATTTAGGCGTCATTGTGGATACCATGTTAAAACCCTCGGCCCAGTGTGCAGCGGCGGCCAAGAGAGCAAATAGAATGCTAGGTATGATAAGGAAAGTAATGGAAAATAAAACAAAGGATATTATAATGCCTCTATATCGTTCCATGGTGAGACCGCACCTTGAATATTGTGTGCAATTCTGGTCGCCGTATCTTAAAAAGGATATAGAGTTATTAGAAAAGGTTCAGAGAAGAGCCACCAAAATGGTAAAGGGGATGGAAGGATACTCCTATGAAGAAAGGCTAAAAAGGTTAGGGCTCTTTAACCTGGAAAAGAGACGGCTGAGGGGAGATATGTTAGAAGTCTATAAATTAATGAGCGGAGTGGAACGGGTAAACGTAGATCGATTGTTTACCTTATCAGAATATAGAAAGACTAGGGGACTTGCAATGAAGCTACAGGGTAAACAATTTAAGACTAATAAAAGAAAATATTTTTTCACTCAACGTGGAATCAAACTCTGGAATTTGTTACCGGAGGATGTAGTAAAGGCTGTTAGTGTAGCTGGGTTTAAAAAAGGTTTGGACAAGTTCCTGGAGGAAAGGTCCATAAGCCATTATTAAGAAGGGACCCAGGATATCAATGCTTGAACCAATACAAGCATTGTGGAACCTGTGTCCCTTGGGGAAACTGCTAGGTACATATGACCTAGATTGGCCACTGTTGGAAACAGAATACTGGGCTTGATGGACCTTGGTCTGACCCAGTATGGCATATCTTATGTTCTTATGTTCTTATATTGGTACCTGACCACCAAGAAGTCTTCCCAGTAGTGGCATTGTAATATTTTTGGTTCAAACGGACTAATTGTCCCACAGGTGCATTCAATTGTGGTCCTGCTCGGACAAAACATAGTTTACCTACTATGGAGTGGGCGAGGACCCATTCATTGGTAGTGTTATGCACATCAGTTTGGTTATAGGGTACGGAATAGTTCAATTCTTGTGCTTCCCAAGGCCATTGGTCTCCCATCTGAGTTCCTCCACAAAAGAGACAGTCCGAGACATGGAGGCTGGATGCCACAGCTCCAGCTAGTTCGATGAACAAATTCTGCAAAGCGTGGGGAACAACAAATTCTGCCTTCATGGCCTCGTGGAAGGTATGATGTATGCGATAAGATGAAGAAACATGAGTCTTTACATTCAGCTGGATGAATACAATGGTTCCAGGATCAGTTCCACCTCCTGCTATGCGCAGGCTGAATTGAAATCCTTGCTTCCACAGGCTGGGGTCGAAGATCTGAAGCCGTAGGGGATTGCAGGCGCTTTTCTTGCACTGTTCAGGTTTCAGTAAGGGTAATCTTTTCAGCAGCGCCTTGCGATTATCTCCAGTCTGTCCTGTAGGGCTACCAGACCAGGTAGCATAGTACACACAATCCCATTTCAGACAGAAATAGTCTGCTTCTGCTGATTTGCTATATGTTGTTGGGGAATATATCCCAGTGCATATTCCCCAGCTGTACGCACCTTCAGGACACATATACTTCTCATCATTATAGTAAGCTTGTTCCCATGATCCACACCTGTAGTAATTATTTCTATTAATCAAGTCACAAGCATCAAAATACAGGTAAGCAGGTTGGTTAGGATCAGAGAGTTGACCTGTGGCGTTGATGAGGGCTCCATCTTCATCATTCCATCTCAGTTCCAGGACATAGTAAGATGGATTCTGTCGAGGTCTGAAGCAAGTAAGAGTCTTTCCCTTTGTGCAGACATTCAGTTCTGTACCATTATAGATACACCGGCTGACTACACCGGTACAAGTGTAGTAAGAGTGATAAAGCAAAGTCTGAGTAACTTGCATACCAGTTCGGGTGGTGATTATACAGGCTGCACAAGAGGGCAAAGCAAGAGTGGTTCTCAAGTGTCCCAGGGCTACCGCAAGAAGGAAATAGCAGCAATTAGTAATCATCATGATTATAGTCTCTGATGATTAATGAGGTAGTTAATGGTTGATTGAGGTAGATAGATAGATAGAGGATAGAGTCTGAAATGTAGATGTTCAGGAGCAAGCTGGCAAAGTCTTTATGATGATGTATCTTGTCTTCGCAGTGTGAGTCGCAACGGTGATGCAGGATTAGCGATCGAAGTCCAGGGGCGACTCTCAGGAACTGCTACTGGCTTCACTCGACTGTGATGGATCCAGGAGTCGATCTCGGCCACTTTAACTGCTGTTGGGGTTGATAGCAACACGATATACGGTCCCTTCCAATGAGGCGCCAACGGTGTCTTCTTCCACTCCTTTACCCACACAGAGGCTCCAGGCTTGAAAGGATGCGATGGCTCTGTTAGATTGATAGGCAACTGGTCCTGCACCCAGGTATGAAGGCTCTGCAAAACAGAACTTAGAGCCAACAATTTTTGCCTAGTAATTACAGATCCAATTTGATTCATATCTCCTCTTATCCCCTGTACTATGGGCGGGGGCCTCCCATACAAAATCTCAAATGGGGATACCCCTAATGGCGTGGTGGGGGCTGAACGTATTCGGAGAAGGGCTATGGGAAGAGCTTGGGGCCACTTTAAGTGGGCTTCCTGACAAAGTTTGGATAACTGAGATTTTAGGGTTCGGTTCATTCTCTCTACTTTCCCTGAACTCTGGGGCCTGTAGGCTGTGTGTAACTTCCATTGTATTTGCAGGGCATGGGCTAGCTATTGAGTTACTTGTGATATAAAAGAGGGCCCATTGTCAGACCCCATGGTCAAAGGTATTCCGAATCGGAGGATAATCTCATGGAGCAAGGCTTTAGTGACCTCTCTGGCCTTCTCAGTTCTGGTGGGAAAAGCTTCCACCCATCCAGAAAAGGTACAAACTAGGACTAGCAAGTAGCGATATCCATTTGCTCGTGGCATTTCTGCAAAGTCTATTTGAATATTTCCCATGGGGGTCATTCCTACTGACTGAACTCTTGGGGGAGGTACAGGACCTTGTTGGGCATTGTTCTTGGCACAGGTCACACATCTTCGGGCTACTGAGGTGGTCAAAGGTCCCAGCAGGGAGATATAGAAGTATGGCTTTAAAGCACTGGCCATCTTTGTTTTTCCATAGTGTGTGGCTTGATGAAAGGCTTGGACAAAGGCAGGGCCTAGGGCTTCAGGGATCACGGTCATACCAGGGGTTGAGCTCCCTTCAGGCGGGGGCAACACTATCCATCCAGTTTCTGATAACTGCCCCCCCCCCCTCCTTTTGACAGTAATGGTCCTTCTCTACTTGGGTATATCTGGGTGTCCATACACTCAAAGGCACTGGAAATATGGCTGCTTGAATCGTTATATTTGGGGTAATAATTTGTCCTGCAATGGCTGCTTCTCGGGCTGAGGCATCAGCAAATCTATTTCCGCGGGATACTTCTCCATCTCCAGTTTGATGGCCCCGACAATGCATCACTGCTACGTGTTTGGGGGCCCATACTGCTTCCAGCAAAGTCAATATTTCTGGGCCATACTTGATAGACTTGCCCCCTGAGGTGATCAATCCACGTTCCTTGTACAGGGCCCCATGGGCATGCAGTGTTGTAAAAGCATATTTAGAGTCCGTGTATACATTCAGGCTGATTCCTGTTCCAAGTTTGAGTGCTCGTCTTAGAGCTATCAATTCAGCCTTCTGTGCTGAGGTTCCTGGGGCCAGGGCTGGTGATTCTACTACCATGTCTAGGGTCACCACTGCATACCCCGCACATCGCTGTCCTTCTATTATGAGGCTACTTCCATCCACAAAGAAAGTTTTGTCTGGGTGGCTCAAGGGAATATCAGTTAAGTCTGGGCGACTTGAATATACAGTGTCCATTACTTCTAGGCAATCATGGTCAGGAGGGCCTGGACCGGCTGGTAGCAGGGTAGCTGGGTTCAGAGTTTGGCTGACGCTCAATTGCAATCGCGGATTCTCACATAGCATACTTTGATACTTCAACATTCGAGCATTGGTGAGCCAATGGTTTCCTTTGTGTTCCATCAGGGTTAGAACAGAGTGTGGTACAGTGACTCGCAAATTTTGTCCTAAGGTGAGCTTGTCAGCTTCGCTTACTAAGAGGGCTGTGGCTGCTACAGCTCTCAAGCAAGGTGGCCATCCTTTGGCAACAGGATCCAGTTGTTTTGACAGATAGGCCACGGGTCGCTGCCAAGACCCAAGAGGCTGGGTTAAAACTCCCAATGCATTTCCACCTGACTCATGGGCATACAGACGAAATGGCTTCTGCACATCCGGTAGTCCCAAGGCGGGGGATGACATCAATGCTATTTTCAATTATTTGAATGCTTTATCTTGTTCTGGGCCCCATTCCAAGGGGGATCGTTCAGCTCCCTGTGTGACTTGGTACAAGGGTTTTGCTATGAGTGCAAAATTCGGTATCCATATTCGGCAATAGCCTGCAGCTCCCAAGAAAGCTCGCACCTGTTTTCTGGTAGTGGGGGTTGGGATGCGGCATACTGCTTCCTTTCGCTCAAGTCCTAATTTCCGGGTTCCCTTTGACAAATGGAACCCTAGGTATTTCACTTCTGTCTGGCATAATTGCGCCTTGGCTCTTGAGACCTTGTATTCAGCTTCATTCAAAAGGTGCAAAAGATCACTAGTAGCTAGTACACAATCAATTTCATTGTTGGTGGCTATGAGCAAATCATCCACATATTGGAGTAGGATTCTCTTTCCCGGAGTTACAGGGTAACTTGACAGATCTTGACTGAGGGCTGCACTGAAGATAGTGGGTGAATTCTTGAATCCTTGTGGTAATCGAGTCCAAGTGAGTTGTCCTCGTCTTCCTGTGGTAGGGTTTTCCCATTCAAATGCAAACAAAAGCTGACTGGCCTCTGCCAGGCGTATACAGAAAAAAGGCATCTTTCAAGTCCAAAACAGTGAAATGAGTGGCTTCTGCTGGAATCAGTCCCAGGAGGGTGTAAGGATTTGGTACTACTGGATGTATGGTTTCAACTGCACTGTTTACTTGACGTAGATCCTGCACTGGGCAGTAGTCACCTGTCCCAGGCTTCTTGATTGGGAGAAGGGGGGTGTTCCAGGGTGACTGGCATTCTCTAAGAAGTCCATACTGCAGTAATTTCTTCAGGTAGCGATGAATACCTTCAATTGCTGGTCGTGGGAGGGGATACTGACGCACATGCACTGGTTCTGCTCCTGGCTTAAGGGTAACAAGTACAGGAGCTATATTCTTCGCTAGGCCAGGTGGATTATTCTCCGCCCATACTCCAGGCGGGGCTGCAATGCTGAGAGGTGTACAGAGGCTTACTGCTTTGGATGCAGATGAATAGAACCACCATTCTTCTTCTCGGGGGACAGCTAACACCATCAGGCCGGCAGGTTTTGAGTTTATAGTCATTTCCATTTTTCCCCCTTCAACAAAGGATATCTGTGCTTCAAGCTTTGCAAGCATGTCTCGGCCCAACAGGGGAACTGGGCATTCAGGCATGTACAAGAACTGGTGTGTTATCTTCTGTCCCCCTAGTTCACAGGCGCGGTTCTGCAGAAAGGGTCTCGTGGTTCTTGTTCCTGTAGCTCCCACGATTGTAACAGATCGAGAGGACACAGGGGGCACCGGCTTGGCTACTACTGAATGCTCGGCCCCTGTGTCTACCATAAAGTCCATATGCTGGTCTCCAATTTTTACATTGACCATAGGCTCCTGGAGACCTAAGAAGAACTTGGAGCCCGGTCTGGCCTATTCCTCATCATCCATGAAATCTGCTTCGGTGACTGCCACTCCCTGCATGGCAGTCTCATTTTGCTGGAACTGCTGAAACTGTGCACGCTGCATCCCCCCTCGCGGCTGGAATCGCCCCCCCCCCCCCCCCGCTCTCCTGGCGCTCCCACGTCCCCTCCAGGGGGTGGAGCTCATGTTCGGGCATGCATCCTTCCAATGTCCTTCCTCTTTACAATAAGCACACTGATTTGCACCTAAGGGGGGCTGAGCGCTCCCTCGGCCCCTTCCCCATCCTCTGGCTCTTCTGTTAGGATATCCTCCTCCGCGTTCTTCAACTAGTGCTGCAGCGAGCAGATCCACTTTCTTCCTCATCCTTCTTTCACTTTCCCGTTTGCTTTCTTGATCACGATTCACATATACCTTTTGTGCAACTTCCATTAACTGTGTTGCGTTCATGCCCGCAAATCCTTCTAATTTTTGCAGTTTTCGTTTTATGTCTCCCTGGGACTGACTCACAAAAGCGGCATTCACCATGCGTAAATTCTCCTGGGCTGCTGGGTCATAGGGGGTATAAAGTCTATAAGCTTCAGTTAATCATTCATAGAAAGCAGCTGGACTCTCATCTAGGCGCTGAAGAACGTCTGCTACTTTCCCAATATTCATAACTCTCTGGCCTCCTTTCTTTAGGCCCTGCAATAGAGCCTGGCAGAACCGGGTGAGGGCCTTTTCTCCTACATCACTATTTGGGTCCCACCTGGGATCTTCATTTGGGAAATCTGCGGCTGCCGCCTGTCTGGGATCTAGGTTTCTCCCCACTTCAGGGTTCTCTTCCAACCATCGAGTGGTCGCTCGCACTATCCGTGCACGCTCTTTGGTAGTAAAGAGGGTAGCCAAAAGCTGGTGACAGTCAGACCAGGTGGGCTGATGGGTTTGCATAATACTAGTCATTAACTCTGTTAAATCTTGGGGCTTTTCAGTATAGGAGGCATAATGTGTTTTCCAGTTTAATAAATCTGTTGTGGAGAAGGGCACATACACTAGGCTGGTCGGTCCGACCACAACCTGACCATTGTCTTGAATGGGTAATCCTGGGACCTGCCGCAACGGCAGTTGGTGAGCTTCTCTCGTTCTACTTCTGAAATCATAGCGCATTTCAGTGGGCATTTGGGTGACGCCGCTACTGGTACCTGGACTAGTGGATGACCCTGGACTGGCATCTAACTCTCCACTAGCGGATTCTTCGGGGGATGATTGTTCCACCTCAGAGCGCTGCTCAGGACTAGGGCTCCGACTTCTTAGGGGACTGGTCCGCACCAGATTTTGGAGACGGATGATCGGGTGGAGGCACCACGGCTGGAGGTACGCTCGCTTCCTCTGGCTCTACTCGGGGTATTGGCGGGGGTTCTTGGAGTACTGGTGGAGCTGATGGGACAGGAGTATACAGAAAGGTGGGTGGATACCTTGGGATCTCTAGAGACTCTTGGGCTACATAAATAGGTTTTTTTTCTTTCTTGGCAGGGACTCTCGTGGCAGTTGCTAACATAACTTTACTCTGTCCCTCACAGCAATCCAAGAGGGCTGTTTCTCACATAAACCTAACCATGAGTCTATATAGGAAAACTGTTCGGGACTATAGCTGCGCACTACCTTGTGCACACGGGACACAATTTGGATATCAAAAGTACCTTCTGGTGGCCACCCGGCGTCCAGTGCCGGCCACACCCTACTACACAATATTTCTAAGCGGGTCGGTGTCATCTTCACCCCATAATCACCACTAAATCCTTTCTTAAAATTCGTGATCATACAGTTCAGCGGAGTTTGTACGGACTCCGTCCCTCCCATTATAACGTATAACGTACAAGACAGCAAACAGAAAGGATAGGTAGGATGGCTACGGGTAAGGGGTCCGCGCAGCCCACAAAACAATGAGGGGGACAAACACCAAACACTTCCTCCTGTTCGCGACCTGAACGCGGTCGCCCGGTCAGGAACTGCGCTACTTAGGAGTCCGCTCTCGCTTGGCCTGTATTGCAAGACCTCTCAATCACACTTCACACAACCAAACATGCTAGCATTTCCCAATTCCAAATTCCCGGGCTAACTGACTGAACCTAAATTTACCAAACCAAAAGGGTCGATGGCTTCGCCCCGCGCATACTCATGCAGGGGTACTAGGATCGCCCTGGAAGTTGATCGGACTTCAACCATACCATATCAGTCTCGAGACTCTCCCAGAACTAACTGACTAAGAACCAGAAAAATCAATACTCACCGGATCCGGTAGCTAATGCGCTGAGCAACCAGTTCCACCTTGGGTTGAATCCTGGACTCCCCTGGGTTCGAGGTGTTGGCCAGCCGGACCCAGCAGGCTGCCGAGGCAGAGCGGAACCCTCCGATGCAAGGGACCAGTCGGCGCCTGGGATCCTCTCCACGTCGGTCGGCTGTGGGCCCAGCCGGACCAAACCTGGAGGCGGTAATACGTGGTAGTATTCACTTGCGTACTATTCGCCTATTACGCCTTCCCGGCCAATGCACCAAGAATATGTAACAGCGAAGCGCCCGCAACGAATAAAACCAGGAGTCTATTGACTAGAATTCAAACCAGTTTAACGTGCACAGTCTCAGGCCAATGTCACATACAAAATGTCTGAGCCCTGAGCTCAGAAAAACGACAGTTTATATACTGTTCTTCTCCAGTCTAATACAGGCAAAACTCTTCATTGGTCTCAGTGGCCCCCCTCCCTCTCCCAATAGCCATCTCTGATCTGGCTTATACCTGTTTTCTCCCTGTGCAGGCTTTTCTAACAGTGGCTCAAATCTCTAGACATAATACTTCTGCTACAGTACATTTCGCTGCTTTTGCAAGGTCAGTTAGCCGGCAGAGATAGTGGAAAGCACAGCTGTGCGTATCATAACAGTGGAAACGTTTTATTTTTGTTTATCAGAAGCATTTCTTATCAAAGGCAGAGCAGAGCAGTGATTCTAACAGCTACTGGCATTTTCTGTCTGTCTGGTTTGCTATAATCCAAAGTCAGTTATAATATTCTAGTGGAAAGGAGGGGGACTCGGCCCAATATACGGGCCCCAACTACCTACAGGATGAACTAGGCCATCGCCCATCACAGTTTGAAGGAGTTGTTAATGTAACTGGGGGAAAGTCTGTTTAAAACAAAGAGGAGAAAGTATCTCTGTCTAGTAAATTAAAAATCATCTTGAGCATAATCCATTACACTACTTGTTTTCCGTGGACATGCAGGAAAAAAGTCCTCACATATGGCTGTCATCTAACAGAGCTCCGCGAGAGAGTATTTCCACTCCTTCTAGAAGATTTTGGAAGAGCTGCTATGCATGCACTCATCTTCCTGCCCTCCACTACAGCACCATCCTATTCTAAGTCTGTTTTTTACTGTGGAGCCCCACTGATGCATTTTTTTTCCATTCTGTATTAGCTTTTTTGGGCAATTTATTCATCTTTTCTGCTTTACTTCCTGCCCTGCCATCATGGTCTCACCTAGTTTCCTTCGTTTAGTGTTTCTTTTATTTTTCTCAGCACCTCAGCCCCCTTAGGTGTTAGTGCTCTGGCCATGGTTCTGTCCGCTCTTTTTGTGAAAATCGAGTCATTTGATTTTGCTGTGGCTATTTTTCCAGGCGATATGTCAGAAAAACATACCAGCAGGTTTAAGAAGTGTTCCAGGTGCTCAAATGCCATATCCATAATAGATGCTCATAGTTGAAACCTTCAGTGCTTGAGATTCAATAATAAGCCCTCTTTTGTAATTTGTGCTCGCAGATGACAAAAAGAGGACTGAAGAGTCATGAGAAACAGAGTGAAGTTATTTTTTGCGCTTTTAAGTCTGATCTATTGACATTGGCATCAGTGACATCAATTATGGCTTCACAGGCTGCATCAGAAGCTGATGGTGCATTGACATTGAAGAGCCCTCAAGCTCTCTTGGAGTTGATCACCAACAGAACCCCAGAGCATTGGTCATTGATCGATATTCACCTGAAAGTGAAGAAGGATTCAATTTCATCTTCATTGATGCCGCAGAGAAAAGATATCGAGCATCAGTGAAGGCTTTGATGCATCACTGTTGAAGTCCTCCGAGGCATGGTGTCAAGAGCAAGGAGGGTTTGCAAAAGCATCTTTCTCAGCAGCCCCAAAGAGAGGAGAGCTCATCCTCCAGAACATCGGAGGGGCAGCTATGGCCCACTGAGTGCCGAGACCAGTCTATTTTAAAAAGACTGAAGTCCTCTTTGTGAACAGAAACCCTGCATTCACTCCACCAAGGTCCATCAAGGTGCGTGACGCTGAGCTCATCTGCAAGACCACAGTTAGATACCTAGGGGTTACTCTCGATCAACAACTCAACATGAAGGCTCACATCAGCAACGTAACGAAATCTATCTATCATAAAATCCGGACCCTCCGTCATTTGCGTCAGTTGCTTGAACCTGATGACTTTCGTTCAGTCTTTCAAGCCTTAATAATGCCCCACTTGGACTACGCCAATGCTATCCTCCATGGCCTACCAAAGAGCATGATTAACCCCTTACAATTGGCCATGAACTCGGCTGCAAGAATCCTTTATGGAGTCTCCAAGAGAACCCACATCACTCCAATACTGAAACAGCTACATTGGCTTCCGATGCAATCCAGGATCTCTTTCAAGATACTAACCTTGACTCACAAAGCGATTAATAACAACTCCGCATCTTCTATCACCGACCTGATATCAATTACACCCCCTAATCGTGCAAGGAGATCAACTGCCTCTAACTCCCTTGTATTACCTAAGGCAATCACGAAGTGCTCTCAAGCCACTAGATCCAGAGCCTTCTCTTACTTCGCACCATTATGTTGGAATGCCCTACCAACAGACATCAGAACCATCAGTGACCTTTCTCAGTTCAGGAAGGCACTGAAGCACCACCTGTTCTTGCTTCACTACAATGTTTCTGACACCGTCTCACACCAACCCACCTCTACATCCCAGGTCAACACGTTAAATCCATGCGCTCTATAGTCTTAACACGAAGAGCGGCAATCTCACCTTGCTTCCGCTCTCATCAGGAATCATATAGCTGCACTTAGCGGCTTTGTATATAGTTGCCTTTTGTACATAGTTTATTATGTTCTCTGTTTAAGAAACCTGTTTAATGTAAACCTGTTTAATGTATTGCCCTGTTCATTGTAAGCACTGATCAATTTTGTGAAGTGTAATTTCTGTTCACTGTAAACCGCGCTGATGTCGAATAGCGCGGTATAAAAGAAACTTTAAATAAAATAAATAAATAAATAAATAAATCCCCTCGCAGATTTCAAGAACATTGTCTGATGCTGCTGTAATCCTACAGCCTTTGGAGATGGAAAGCTTGGAGAGACACCTTCTGAAGGCTCTTGAGAAAAGAATAACAATACTGTTCACCATGCAGCAAGTCAGTACCTCGATGACGGCTGCACCAGTACCAATGGACATCCAGCCTATGCTCAAAAACATAGAGTACCTGCAGGAGAGGCATTGGCATTGGGGCATCGAAGGGCCCCGACACCAGAGCCTGCCTAGCCAGTGTCACTATCTAGTGCATCAGCCCCACTTCCCACAAAGTCTTATTCCCTACAGTGTAGGAATGTTGTTCAGGCTGAGGCTCAGAAGTAGTTTGAATTCCTCTCTGAGTCTGAATCAGAAGGCTGGGTCACAGATGAGAGGTCTGAGGGCCTGTTGGAGGATAGATCCCCCGAGTTCCCCTCTGACCCCTCTCAAAAGTCACCTCCTAAGGACACAGCCATATCTCATACAAAATCTTGGAATGCTAAAGCCATACCATTTTCTTTGGAGACTGAGGATGAGCCCAGAGATGGAGATTCTCCAGTACTCCTCTGCCCCCCAAGGAAGCAGTTACAGTGCCTGTGCACTGCATCCTTCAGATGAGAATGTGCGAGACCCCTTCTCAGCACCTCCAGTCAGTACAAATTTTGATTCTATGTAGAGTTCAAAAGACTCCCAGATTCGAGAAGCCTCAGCTTCCTCACCACTCATTGGTGGTGAAATCCACCCTCTAAAGGTCCAGAAGCTCCAAGATGCACTTCTTGGTTCCACCAGGGAGAGAGATTCGGACATTTGATTCATTGGGAGGAGAGTTTTTCAGAATTCCATATTTACAGCCCACATGGCATCTTACCAGCTTTACATGGGCATGGTAAGGAAGGACATCATGCATAGCCTTGACTATATGTCCCAATTCTGCTCCAGAGAAGTTGGAACAGTATCATTCCCTGGTAAAACATGGCAAACACCTATGATATCTTCAATATGGTATCAAGAGCTTCTGCAGCAAGTATTGGCACCCGGAGACTCCCCTGACTCCAGGTTTTAGACCTCCAACAATTTGTGCATATAAACTCACTGAAATACTATGCAATGGAGAGAATCTCTTCAGAGACAAGCTCGAAGAGAAAGCTGGCTTCATAGCAAAGCAGCATATCACCCTTCGAAACCTCTCAAAGTGCACCTCTGAGCCGGCCTCCTACCGCATGAGGTATCAGAGTGGCAACCAGAAGAAGACCTATTACTCTCAAAGGCATAGGTATTTTCCTGGTTCTCTCACTATTCTCCGTGAATAAGGCAGGAATGAAGTCCTCATGTATGGGTGATATTATCTGATGGACCCCACGAGGGACTGCTCCCCAGCTGCTAATGCAAGCTTTTGGGAGGTCCCACCATGCATGCAGGTCATCTTCCCGCCTGCCAATGTGGCGCCATTTTACCACAGTCTTTGTTTTTCCATGGAGCCCAGTGGATGTGTTTACTGATGTCTCCAGTATTTGCTAAATTTACCCCTCATCAGGGAGCCTGCTGCCTTCATGCAACTTCCACTTTTCTTTCCTGCCTGCCCATTGCAGTTTTTCTTCTTTATTCTTTTTGTTAGTTAGTATCATTTGTTTTAAATTTCCTTTCTTTTTCCATAGCACTTCTGCCCCTTTAGGCGCTGGTGCTCTGGCCATAGGTGCTCTTTCAAGATCGAGCCATTTAATTTTGCAGATGCTGTTTTTCTTGCTGACATGTTCCAAAAACTGGCCAGCAGACTTTAAAAGTGTTCCCAGTGCTCAAGGACCATATCCACCATGGATACACACAGTTGGTGCCTTCAGTGCCTGGGACCCAGTCATCAGCCCTCTTGTAATTTGTGTTTGCGGATGACAAAGTAGCCCTAAGGGTCAAGAGAAATAGTACAAATCACTCTTTTGGCACTCAGAAGTCCGATCCATAAGAACATAAGATATGCCATATTGGGTCAGACCCAGGTCCATCGAGCCCAGTATCCTGTTTCCAACAGTGGCCAATCTAGGTCATACGTACCTAGCAGTTTCCCCAAAAGACACAGGTTCCCCAATGCTTGTATTGGATCAAGCAGTGATATCCTGGGTCCCTTTTTAATAATAGTTTATGGACCTTTCCTCCAGGAACTTGTCCAAACCTTTTATAAACCCAGCTACACTAACAGCTTTTACTACATCCTCCAGTAACAAATTCCAGAGTTTGATTACATGTTGAGTGAAAAAATATTTTCTCTTTTTTGTCTTAAATAGTTTACCCTGTAGCTTTATTGCATGTCCCCTAGTCTTCCTATATTCTGATAACATAAACAATCGATCTACATTTACCCGTTCCACTCCGTTCATTAATTTATAGGCTTTTATCATATCTCCCCTCAGCCATCTCTTTTCCATCATCATCAACATTGGTGGCACCAGTCTCAATGGCTTCAAAGGTTACATTGGACACTGGCAGTGCATCTACATTGAGGAGTTCTCAAGCCCACTCGAAGTCGAGCACCTGTAGTGCCATCAATCAACCTGAAAATGAAGAAGGATTTGGCTTCATCTTCACTGGATATTTGGCGGCACTAACATGGTTAGTGCTGCTGGATATCCACAGGAACGATTGCTACACACCTTGATCCTTAGCGCTTAGCATCAAGGTGGAATGGAGATAGCACCTGTCACTAAACAGGCAGTGGTAATATTGAGCTGCTGCCCAGTTAGTGACTTTACCCACGGGAAGCTAACAGTGTAGCAGCTTAATATCTCCACTGTCTGGTCAGCATTCATCTCTGCAGCAACCCAGATATTCAAAGCCAGTTGTCGGATAAGGTCCCAGCATTGAATATCTGGGATTAGCACTCTTGCCACCACTGAATATTCCCCCTACATAACTCTGCAGAAATGGGTAAAAGGGGCACCATCTGTAAGGCAGTGTGCATTAATTTTCATAGTATGGGAATAAGATTGCAGATGTTGAGGCTTTAATGGAAGAAGCAGACTTGAATTTAGTGGCAGTTACGAAGACATGGTTCACAGAGAACCATGACTGGGGTATAATTATACCAAGCTATAATTCATTCAGGAAGGACAGAGTGAAAAAAGGGAAGGAGGAGTGGCACTATATGTAAAAAAATAATATTAAAGCTACAGAATTACAGGGCTTATGAGGGAAGGAGGAAGCACTGAGGGTTAAACTGGAAAGATGAAATGGAGCATCCATTTTCATCCGTGTGATATACTGGCCTCCTTCACAGGGAGAAGAACTGGACATAGATTTAATTGAAGCCATTCACAGTATTGCTATGAAAGGAGAAGTGCTGCTGATAGGTGATTTCAATATGCCAAATGTTGATTGGCACATCCCTGCTGCTGTATTATCTAGAAGTAAGGATTCTCTACAGGGAGAACTATTCTGGCAACTGGTAACAGAACCCACATGTGAGGGGGCCATACTGGACCTGGTGCTTACCAATGGGGAAAATTTTCTGTTGTGCCAGTGTGTGTGATCATCTCGCATCCAGTGATCACCAGATGGTGTGGTTTAATATTCTGACTAGAGCTGATAAAGTGCATTCAGAAATGAGGGTCCTAGACTCCAGGAAAACAAACTTTACCAAGACAGAACAATACTCGAAGGAATCATTAGTGGGATGCGAACAGCTGGGGGATGTTGAAAACTAGTGGGTGAAATTGAAAGAAGATATTTTAAGTGCAATAAACTTTTGTTAGGAAAGTAAATAAATGTAAAAGGAAAAGGAGGGTATTATACTTCACAATTTGTGTTTGTCATTGTTTTATTTATAGAGAATTTCAAATATACGTATCACTCAAATGACATATAAGAAACATGCAATAAAGCAAAAACAGGAAAATAGTCACAATCAGGCAAATCTCAAAAGTTTGATAGTCCACCAATATTTAAAAGGGAGGGGGCAAATTTAGAAAAAAAGCTTACAAAAAAAAGGAAATATTTAAACACAGAGGCAGTGGAGTGGAATCAAGCAGAAGCAGCTGGTTGGCGCATTTTAGTAACATACACTTCCTACAAGAAATTCCACTAGCTGACTGGGTTCAAAAAATGCAAAAATTTTCCCCCTAAAAGATACTAAGGAAATTTCAAAGCAAAACCAACTCCAAAGCTAAAGATCTCGGTCGGGGAGCCAAAAAAGACCCAACAACAGGTTTGTGTGCTATGTGAAAAACCAGGAAAAAGTCTCACATTTGAACCGAGAAAAGCAGAATTATTATGACAGAAAAATAAATGCAAAACACAGCACTATCTGATTCACATGAAAAGATGGCAAGGTGGCTCTATTACCTCCTCCAAAAATGATTCAAGAAGCAGGTTAGATTCATATAATTCTCATCCTGCCCTTCCAAGACAAAATTCTTACTTCTTCCAGGAAGTGAAATATAATAGGCTCAGACAATGGGAAGTAGATTATCCAAGGGAATTTCAAGCACCTTTCTTAGAGGCATGTTTACTAAATCCCCGTTAAAGTGCGGGCCCCGGTAGTGTGCGGGTGCCATATAAGGAGTGGGCGTTCTGTCCTGAAAAAGGAAAGGCGGAATTTACATATGCGCTAAGGTGCGCGGCGCCCATGTGCGCCCCGCACCCTAGCGCATGAGATAGCTGTGCGGGAGGCATAAGTGGCGCGCTGAAGTGCAAAAAAAAAAAAGAGCAGAGCCACAGCACAATGGTTAAGACACTAACCAATGGATCAGGGATTCAATCCCCCACAGTGCCCAATAAAGACAGCTGGCTGAGGCATTAATTTATGAGGCGCAGAAATACTGGGCGGCATAAGGCGGTGCGCTAGTGTTTTTGGCGGCATATTAATACTGGGCGGCATAAGGCGGCGCGCTGATGTTTATAGAGGCATCATAATACTGGGCGGTATAAGTGGCGCGCTGATGTGCAGGAAGAAGAACAGAGCCACAGCACAATGGTTAAGACACTAACCAATAGTGCAGCAATCAGGGGTTCAATCCCCCACAGTGCCCAATGAAGACGGCTAGCTGAGGCATTACTTTAGGAGCCAGTGTAATATTGGGCAGCATAAGGCAGTGTGCTGATGGCCATAAGGCAGCATGCTAATGATTTTGGAGGCATTTTAATGTTGGCAGGCATATGGCGGTGCGCTGATGTACAAGCACAGGAACAGAACCACAGCACAATGGTTCAGACACTAACCAATGGTACAGGAATCAGGGGTTCAATACCCCAAAGTACCCAATGAACAAGGCTGGCTGAGGCATAACATATTATGGGGAAGATTGCTTTAGGAGGCGTTTTAATTATCACTACTAGCAAACGCACTCTCAAAGTGTGTTAACATAAGGTGCCCTATAAGGCACATTTTAAAGTGCACTGTCAGCCAAGGCACACTAGAATGTTGCTTATAGGGCGCTTTAGAGGGTGCCGTATGAGATACCGCAAGGTCAGTGTACTGTTTTTTATGGCAGCACTGTGCAGTTTAAGGAATGAAAAGCATAAGTAGGTGTGCTCACAGGCAAGGAGGAGCAGCAGTGGAGCACAATGGTTAAGGCACTGACTGCTAATACAGGGGTCATGAGATTGCTCCCCAGTGTGCCTAATAAGTAAGGCTGGCTGTGGCATCAGCTTTGCATTGTACATATTTTGTCCTGCAGCACTGTATTTTTATGTTATTAATTGCTGCCAGCAAACACGCCCTCACGTGCCGTAATTGAAGGTGCCGTATAAGGCATCCTATAAGGCACTCCATAGGGCACATTATAAATTGCACTGTCCGCCACAGCACCCTAAAATGTCCCCTATAGGGCACCCTATAGGTTGCGTCACAGGATAATGTATAGTGCACCTTATATGGACGGGAACCATAAGGTGCTCTATAGGGCGCCCTATAAAGCACCCTCAGAGGCACCTTATGGGTACAGTACGCTGAGGGTGTTTTTGCTGGCATCAAAATATGTACATTAAAAAAAGATAATGCATTGGACAACCCTATCAAATAACCCCACGGTGGGTTTGAACCCATGCCCTTTGACTTCAGAAGCAGCAAAGTAACCATTGGGCTACAGCTCTATAGCTGCTAGTAAGCCCCAGGCTGGCTGCAGAGAGCATGCACGTCACCACACAGACAGTCTGCTGTGCTCACCAGGATAGGGTTAGCCCACCCATACCCATGATGCACTGCACATGCAAATCAGCTGTCCACAGATGAACACAAGATGGGCAATGCACCCCCACAGCACCGCGGCCTGGTAGAGGGAAGTGACCATGTGCACCCACACACCACCTCGGCCTGGTAGGGGGTACTGACCGTGTGTTTTACTGGCACAGAGTAGCTACACACCGTCACATTGTGCGGGTACTGTGCTCACCCTGAGGGTGCGGTGAGGCGCCCAAGACCAGGTCCACAACACCTTCCATGGCTGAACAAGGCCATGCCAGAGGTTCATAGCAGTGTTAATGTGTGAGATAGGTAGTTTCTGCACAAACACCTTGGATATCTCTGTCTGTTTCAGCCAGGTGCAGCCCCCATGGACCCCCCCCGGGGCAGCAAACAGAGTCTCCCATCAATAGATCCACATTCTACCTCCCTGCAAAGGTGGCAGTAGAGGGGACCATCAACCTGGGTCCTGCTGAGGAACAGACACCCCACAGGGCAGTCAATGCAGCTCTATACACATCCCTAACACAATAGCAGACAGACATTAGGCCTGGATATGGTGAGCTGCACCCCACCACCATCTGACATTCTCCTGCAGCAAGTCATCAGCCACTGCACCCCTCAAGCTGCTCCATCAAGACACATACCAGCTGCAAACAGTGTGCTAGTTAGTCCACAGTGCATGTTCCCAGTGGAGATGCATGCACCCAGAACTGGGATGTCAACATACACAACAAGCAGTTAAATCAGTGACTGGGCCCCAAAAGGAAACCCATATCTATTACATGAGAAAAATACCATATAGCACTATGGGGGTGCCTAGCCATGCTGTGTTCACTGCACAGTCAGGGTGAGAGTGATCTCTCAGCAGGACATACTGAAGTCACCCTGTCTGTGTAGGTGGTGGCCGGGCACTAAAATGTCCCAGTCAGTGCCCTATGCCCTGTGCAGATGCACCCTGCCCAGGCCACCCTGTCCGGCCTATACCCATGGTACCTTGCTCCTCATTATGCACATTGGCAGCCCAATACTGGCAACATTGTTGGCAGTGTGGGCTGTGGAAGGTGTTTGCAGCCACCACACACTGGATAGACAGACAGCCACCCCCACACCTATGCCAGCATTGTGCTACTATAGAGGAGTCCAGCAGCCATACCCATCACACCTGTCCTGGGCACAGTACAGGCATGGATATGGTACGCAATACTGTTGGTGGTCACTCCCCAGGGTGGTAAACACTGTGAGAGACCAGACCTGCTGCGCACACCACAGACATCACAATGATTGTTATGGTGGAGATCAATGAGCCAAATGTGCTTAACGTAGGAATTGATATCTGCCAGTTATCATGGGCAACGTTTGATAGCTGTGTACCATATACCCAGGTGTAGGGTGGCATTGCTAAGGTATGCAACTGCTAGTATTGGGAGATACAGGCAGGGCCCAATGTCCTGCCTCTCCACGAGGCATTGGCCAATGGGGCCTGTTTGGGTGTGTGTGTGTGTGTCTGGCCCTGTTGGCTGCTGCTTTACGGCAGAGTGTCCCAACTCCAGTCCTGGTGTTCCAACCACTGTTCGGGTTTTCATGCTGTCCCTCATAAATATGCATGAGCTACATCAGTATACCATGGGGGTGGTGCATAGATATGCAGTACAGGCATCTTTATTAGAGGCAGCATGGATCCTGAATGGTGTGGGGCCCTCCAGGACTGCATTTGGGAGACTCTGCTCTAGGTAATGCGGCTGTTTATGGTGTCTGTGTTTGGTGTGGTAAAATATAGGCGTGTGAACCATGCGTATGTTCTCAGCAATAAAGGTTTGTCCTTACTATCACGGTTTAGTTGTAGGAAAAATATGTGGACTGGATTGGCAGTAGCCCCAGCTGGGCTTTGAACCTGTGACCTTCTGTTCCTGCACACACTGTCTGTGTGCACTGCACCACCATGTTGCCACAGGTATGCTGTGTTCCCTGGGGAGTCCATGACTGTACATCCGACAGAGCCTGTCTGTAGCAGTGGACGGTGCCAGCCTGCACAGGCCTAGGCCACTGTCTGCTGTGGTTTGCAGCCACTGCCCCCTCCACCACCTGTACCCTTCCGCCAACATGCAGACATGTCCCTATCTGGAAAAAAGCATGTGACCTGATTGAGTTGTGGCACTCCAGGACTGAATTTGGGGGATTCGGCTGTAGGTAATGCCCATTGTTATGGTTTGTGTGCGGTGTAGGGTAAAATATAGGTGTTGGAACCATGCTTATGTTCTCTGCCATACAGGAGTGTCTGTACTATCACTGTTTAGTGGTGGGTAAAACTATGGGGATTGGGTTGGGTAGGCAGGAGCCCCAGCTGGGATTTGAACCTGTGACTCTCTGGTCCTACAGGCACTGGTTGTGTCTGCTGCACCACACTGTTGTCACAGAGACAATGCAGTCTCTGGAGATAGGAAACCTGGCCGCACGAGTCTGCACAATTTTACTGTGGGCTTGTTTACCTTGTATGGGGACAGAGGTGCAATTAAACCTCAAAAATGACCACCAAAAAAGGGGAAAAAAAACAAAACCAAGCTGGGCAACAGTGATATCAATGGGCAACATGAAAAACACTCCCAGGAAAGCTCCATTAAAATGCAGTGATTTTTGAACGAGTCTACGGAGCGTAGACCCTTCCAAAAATCATTTCTTTTTTTTGGAGCTTTCCTGGGTGTTTTTTATGGTTGCCCATTAATATCACTGTTGCCCAGCTGGATTATAATTTATTTGGAATTTGTTGTGGTCATTTTCAATTTATATTTGCTATTTTGTTCTGTGCACATGTATCACACTGCTCACGTTTTGCAGGTTTCCCCGGTTTTGCTGTACATTGCTGACGGAAATGGTTTCTCTTCCCTTTAAATCGGCTCTAACGCGAGGGTTTCACTCGCGGTATTTTTTTTTGCCGAAATTCAGCTCCACTCCTGTGCGGGGAGCCTCTCCCCTCCCACTCTCCACCCATTGACCCCGTCCCCCCGCCCCTCGGGAGCCTTCCTCCGCCCTCAAAATGCATTTCCACGCCTCTATCGCACATGTCATCAGGCCTGGGGTGCACCTACCGGTGAGCTCTGGTAATGCACTAGGCCTCGGTGTAACTGGCCTCCTGTAGTTGTAGCTGCTGCCAGATTACACCCAAAAACTGTTGTGGACACGAGTGAAGGTAAATAGGGCTTTATTTCCCTTCCCAAATAGGATGTTCACTTATTTACAGTAACACAAAGAAAAACCCTTCTCGGGTGAAAACAGAAAGCAAAAATAAACATAAAATAGCTTTCTTTCAGCAACCAAAGTATACTTTTAACATGGGCTTGTAGCCACACTGAATAAGGCTCTGCTGTACCTTGTCAGGCTTCTTATTCTTTCTTATCTTAAAGATATGATCTCATCTGCTATAGAAATGCTACAGTCCATTTCCACAATATCTTCATCTACTGGCAAATCACACTGCATGTGTTCCACGTGAGGAATAAATCCTTCTGTACTCTCCCTCTGCGTGGTTTTAGAAAACAGCTCGTCCTGGCTGTGACGTCGTTCTCTCTGGCTAGATGAGAACAGTTTGTAATTACCACATTCACCCTGTCTGTGGTAATTGGAGCCTCTCCCTTGCTGACCTCTATGCAACAGTTGGAGGAATTGCTTTGCCTCTCTATTAGGGGAAGTTGGCCCTGCTATGAGCTCTGCTTTAGGCAGGAACTGATACTCGGCTGGGAATCCTGATGATAGCCTTTGAGGAGCCCTAGGTTTCACATACCTTGTAAAGGATGTCTCTTTTTCAGGTAAGAAACTTTTACTTTCCTTAGCTGTGTCACGCTGTCTACCTCTTTTACTCCAGCACTCCTCAGACTCATATAGACGTCCAGGCAGGCTTCCACTGAGGTACTCTGACACGCCCTCTCCACAGCTCCTCTCGTCCTGTAACAAGTTCCTTTCCTGTGTTTCCCTCCAGTTCCTGTCTTGGCTCTTTGCCTTGCTCTGAGCCTTGCTCATAAACTGCTTCTGCACGGGCTTGCTCCTGAACTCTGTTCTGGTCCTGTTCTGGAACTCGGGCTGAGTCCTGAACTGCAACTGCTCGGTCTCCAACTCTAACCCTCTAACTGTTTGTGAGCTAGGTTTATTTAGGTGATTCCTAGCTGCACCACTCCCTAACTGATTGGAGTCAGGTGGAAATCCCCTGGCTTCCCTATTGGCTGAGGGTGTCCTCCAGGCTTGTGACCTCACCTGTTTACGTTGCCCCTGGCAACTTTCCACCATGTGCTTTCTCAGCACGTCAGTATCTTTCTGAGCTGCACTATCTTCTGTCTCCATAGGGGTCACTAATGAGTCAGCACTGTGACACACATCAACGCGCCGCGCACTTTGGCGGGCGGCACGCACGTGTGCGGCCGGAGCACACGCGTGTGGGGCACCAAAAACGCACTATTAGCGTGCGCTAAGGTACCTTAGCGCATGCTCAAGTGCACCCCGCACAATTGCGCTGTTTAGTAAACATACCCCTTAGACATTTCCTGAATCCTGACCATGTCAGCCAGAACAACTAAAGGACACTTGGGAAAGTTTAAAAAGTGCAATTTCTTCTTACTTGACTAATTTTCCAAAATGTCAGTCCTCTGATTCAATATCTCTTTTAATCTGCCAAAACCAAGTCTTTAATTTCACCATCAGATATTCCTATAGTCTCTATCCTTAATTCCACTTGGGTTAAGTGCTGATTCTGGACAGGAAACTCATCAGTTCTAAATAAGAACATAAGAAATGCCATACTGGGCCAGACCAAGGTCCATCAAGCCCAGTATCCTGTTTCCAACAGTGGCCAATCCAGGTCACAAGTACATAGCAGGTACCCAAAGTCCACAGCTTCCACAATGCTTGTCCTGTGGTAAGCAGTGGATTTCCCAGGTCCTCTTTAATAATAGTGTGGCAGGTGTAGGCCTGTGATCCACTTTGTCTGAGATGAGCAAGCAAGCCTAACTAGCTTGACCTGTAAATGAAGCTTGTGGAGAGGCCTATGGGAATTGCACATCCCCCAATCTGCCTGTAGAGCTGGAATACAGCGAGGACATAGCGAGAATATTGAACTAGCTTAGATAAGCAGAACTGGAAGATGGAAAAATACAGAAAAACATGTTTAAAAGTTACTGATAAGAAAGTACATCTGCAAGGGATTTAATTGGGATTGCTGACAGATGAGTTGCAGAGCCCTGCTCCCCTACATGCACAAATTGGCTCTATGGCCTTGAGAGTGTGAAAGTAACAAGTTGATGAACTGGCCATTGTAATTGGGACTAGAAGGGGGGTAAGCAGGTGTTGAGCCCACTGAAGGAACATAATTGGATAATCATATCAGTACCGGCACCAATGGAAGGGGTACGGGAGGTACGGGAGAGTACCGGGACCAATGAAATGTTTTCCTATACCTAGAATGGAGTAAAAGTCTATAAAAGTTGTTGTATTGCTAGAAACCATTGCTCAGCCATTTTGAAATTGCTTATTGCTTGAGCCATGTGCACATTAAACTGGCTTGGATCCTTGAAACGACTCCTGGTTTTATTTATTGCATGCTTATCTGCTGCTACAATAGTTTATGGACCTTTCCTCCAGAAACTTCTCCAAACCTTTTTTAAATCCAGCTACACTAATAGCTTTTACAACATCCTACGGTAATGAATTCCAGAGTTTGATTACGCGCTGAGTGAAAATATTTTCACTTAGTCATAAATGGCTTATGTTGTAGCTTTATTGCATGCCCTCTAGTCTTTCTACTTTTTGATGGCATAAACAACCGATCTATGTTAACCCGTTCCACTCCATTCATTAATTTATAGACCTCTATCATATCTTCCCTCAGCTTTCTCTTTTCCAAGTTGAAGAGCCCTAACCTTTTAAGCCTTTCCTCATAGGGTATCCTTCCAGCCCCTTTACCATTTTGGTGGCTCTTCTCTGTACCTTTTCTAATTCCACTAAGGGGCTTGTTTACAAAGCCGCGGTAGTGGTTCGCGATCGCGATCGCAACCGCGGCCCCATTGAAATCAATGGGGCCGCGGCTCCGATTACGATCGCAAACCGCTACCGCGGCTTTGTAAACATGCCCCTAAATCCTTTTTAAGACAGTGTGACCAGAATCGCACATAATAATTAGGTGCGGTCGAACCATGGAACGATACAGAGGCATTATAATATCTTATTTGTTCTCCATTCCTTTCCTTATGATTCTTAGCATTCTAGCATTTATATATTTTTCTCATTGTAAACCGCTCTCACGTCTCGACAAGGCCAGTATATAAAGTGTTAAATAAAGATAAAAGATACAGATATTAGCTTTTGTCACCGCCGCTGCAAACTGGGTGGAGGGTTTCAATGTACTATACATGATGATGCCTAAATCTTTTTCCTGGGTGGTGGTTTCTAAGGTGGTACCATGCATTGTGTAACCAAAGTTTAGGTTGTTCTTTCCTAGGTGCATAACTTTGCATTTGTCCACATTAAATTTCGTCTGCCATTTGGACGACAAGTCTTCCAATTTATCAAGGTCCTCTTGCAATTTTTCACAATACTCTTGGGTTTTAACAACTTTGAATAATTTTGTGTCATCTGCAGATTTGATCACCTCACTCATTATTCCCATTTCCTGGTCATTTATGAATATGATAAAAAGCAGCAAGCCCAGCACAGATCCTTGGGGTACTCTACTATTTACTTTTCTCCATTGAGAAAAATGGCCATTTAGCCCTACTCTCTGCCTTCTATCTTTAAACCAGTTTCTGATCCACAATACTACACTGCCTCCAATCCCATGACTTTTTAATTTCGCCAAGCGTCTCTCATGAGGGACCTTGTCAAAGGCTTTCTGAAAATCAAAAATACACTATATCAACCAGCTCACCTTTGTCTATCAACACCTTCAAAAAAATATAACAGATTAGTAAGACTATACTTTACTTGGCTAAATCCATGTTTGCTTCCTTCCATTATACTATGACTATATACTGTGATGTCCTCGCCCCCTAATGGCCACCCTAGGCGGTCGCCTAATAGGGCGCGTCACCTCTTTATTGTGTAGTTGTGGGTTTTCATGTAAACAAATGAAAGTCCGAGAGGCTGTAAGGCTAACACAGGAAATGTATTGATTTTCACTGCTTCTCCAAAATAGAGCTTGTATAGAGCTCAACGCAAAACAAGAAAGTAAAAGGATTTTCTTCTCCTGATACAATTAGCTTCAAATGCTTCCAGACTTCATGAACAAAAGCTTCATTACTTCTCCTAGCCTCTTTAGCACCAGGGCTAGTTTGCCTTGCTAAAACTTCTTCACATGCAAGCACTTTCTGGTTTTACTCCAGGGACATTTCTAAAAGGAAACAAGGCTTTTAAAACACAGTCCAGCCTGTTTACACCTTTTAACTCTCCAAGGCAGCTGTTTGAGCTTTTCCCTTTCCAAGACTCAAACGCTTGTCTTGTAACATATAGCACATTCCATCGGGCATTCACTTTCACTGTCAGAACGATAACTTCCTATTTCCATATCTTCAGTGTCTGGCTCTGGTACATCAAGATTAAAACTCCTCCTGGTAATACCTGGTTCTACGCTTTCTAAAAGCTTAAGAATTTCCTTCCACCTAGAGGTTTTTCTGTCTCTAGGCTGCTTAGCACATACTGGCAATTCTTCCTCTCTCCATGAATGGCTTAATGCTTTCAGCTTGTTTAATTGTCTGTTAGACAGAGGGTTACTCACGGTTCTCCTGTTATCAGTTGGGCTTTTACCAAGCCTTTGGCTTGTAGTAAAACTGTCCTCATTCAAATCTCTCCCCAAAGGAAATCTCCTGCCTCCAGGTTCCAAAGCAAACCTCCCTGCTTTGTGGCTTGTTCCTTTGAATACTCTAGCAGTTTCCTCTAAGGCTGGGCTGTCCTGGGAAATACCTCTCTCTTCAAACACCCGAGAGCTTTTTCCTCCCTCCAGCACATTAGGCTTCCTGCTCCGTTCTGAGTCTCCAGTAGCTCCTCCCTTGGGAACTCCCTTCTTCCTGTAATGCTGCTTCTCTACCTCAGCATTGGCATAGGCATCAGAATATGCCTCAGGAAGCAGGCTGCTCTTCAGACTTTCTTCACCACTGTCTGAACTGTCTGACTCAGCTCTCACCACTCTGTGTCTGTGTTCCAAGTGCTGCAACGCCATCTGCTCTAACCTTGACTGTTCTCTGTTACTTTCCTTTTGTAATCCCCTGGGAACTCCCTTTGCACGTGTCTGAGCAGTGATCACGTGCTGCTTCCCCAGCTGGTCTTCATTACCTTTACAGCTTGTTCCTAAGCTGGGGCATGGCCTGCAGCTATTCACTAGGTGAGTTTTTTCCTGTTTCAAAACATTTTGTGTTTCACATCCCCGCCTGCTGCTTCTCTCCCTTAAGGTAAAAGTGTGCTCTTTTCCCTTTCCTAAGGGCTTGGGGACATTTTGGCCATCACAATACATGATCAGTAATTTTATTCTTTATAATGGTTTCTACCATATTGCATGGTACTGATGTCAGACACAGGTTTGCAGTTTCCCGGATCACCTCTGGAACCCTTTTTAAATATTGGCGTAATACTGGCCATTCTCCACTCTTCAGGTACTACATTTGATTTTAATGATAGTTCACAGATTACTAAGGGGCATGTTTACTAAACATTCCTAATGTGCGGGGCCGCGGTAGTGTGCCTGTGCCATATAAGGAGTGGGCGGTTCAGGCCGAAAAAGGAAAAAAAACGACCGTACGTGTGCGCGTCGCATTAATGTGCGGGCCCACATTAGCGCGTGGGAAGGCTAAGTGGGGCGCAGCTGGTCACATATAGGAACAGAGCCGTAGCACAATGGTGAAGACAATAACCAATGGTGCAGGGGTCACGGGTTCAATCCCCCAGTGTGTGCAACCCAAAAAGGTTGGCTGAGGCACCACCTTGAATGTGGAAAAGTGTGTCAGGAGGCAAAGTAATTTTGTACGGCATAAGGCGGCACACTGTTCATTTCGGGCGGCATAAGGCGGCGCACTGTTCATTTCGGGCGGCATAAGGCGGCGCACTGTTCATTTTGGGCGGCATAAGGCGGCGCACTGTTAATTGTGGGCAGCAGGATGCGGCACGCTGATGGGCAGAAGGCGGCGCACTGATGTTAAAGCAAAGGAACACAGCCACAGCACAATGGTTAAGACACTGACCAAAGGTGCAGGGACAAGGGGTTCAATCCCTCACACTGCCCAGTGAAAAAGGCTAGCTGACACAGTATGTTTTGTGCTGTATTTTTTATAGGAACAAGCTCGATGAAATAAGCCCATATTTAGCAGTGAAAAAGGCTAGCTGAGGCAGTATGTTTTATGTTGTGGAGTGCTGTAGGAGGCCTTTTAATTTTATTTTGTGACAACTACTAGCAAACGCACTCTCACAGCATGTTAACATAAGGCGGCCCATAAGGCACATGTTACAGTGCACCATCCGCCAAGGCACCCTAGAATGTCCCCTATAGGGCAGCATGTATGTTGCGACACAGGATAATGTATAGTGCACCCTATATGGATGCCAACCATAAAGTGCCCTATAGGGCGCCGCATAAAGCACCCTCAGAGGCACCTTATGGGTACAGTACGCTGAGGGTGTTATTGCAGGCATCAACATATGTACAGTAAATTAAAATAATGCTTTGGACAACCCTATCACAGAACCACACTGTGGGTTTGAACCCATGACCTCTGGCTGCACAGGCAGTGACGTAACCATTGGGCTACAGCTCTATAGCTGTAAGCAAGTCCCTGCCTGGCTGCAGATAGCCTGCATGTCACATCACAGACAGTCTGCTGGTGTAAACAGGATAGGGTTAGGCCACCCGTACCCATGATGCACTGCACATGCAAATCAGCTGTCCACAGATGCACACAAGATGGGAACTGCACCCCTAAAGCTCCCCGGCCTAGTAGGGGGAGGTGTCCGTGTGCACCCACACAGCACCTCGGCCTGGTAGGGTGTCCTGAGTGGGTGGACAAACGGCAAAGAGTAGCTAAACACCATCACATTGTGCGGTTACTGTGCTCACCCTGAGTTTGTGATGTTGCGCCCAGGACCAGGTCTACAACACCTTCCATGGCTGAATGTGGCCATGCCAGAGCTCCAAAGCAGCAATAACCTGTGAAATAGGTAGGTGCTGCATAAACATCTTGGAGATCTCTGTTTGCCTCAGTTAGTGGGATTTCTCCCCCCCCCCTGGATAAAACATGGCTTCCCACCAACAGATCCCCAATGGCAGTAGAGTGGACAGTCCAAGCAGCTCCACACACACCCATAACACAATAACAGACAGAAGGCCTGGATATTCACAGATTCACCCCACCACTATCAGATATTCTCCTGCAGCAAGCCATCAGCCACTGCACCCTGCAAGGCACTCCATCAAGACACATACCATCTGTGCACAGTCTACTGGTTGGTCCTGATGGAAATGCATGCACCCACAACTGGGGTGGCAGCACACACAAGCAGATAAGTTAGTGAAGAGGCCCCAACAAGAAACCCATATACATCACATGAGAGAAACACAATACAGCACTATGGGTGTGCCTAGCCATGCTGCCATCACTGCACACTCAGGGTGAGAGTGATCCCCCAGCAGCACATACAAAGGTCACCCTGTCTGTGTAGGTGGTGGCCAGGCACTACCATGTCCCTGTCAGTGCCCTATGCCCTGTGCAGCTGCATCCTGGTCAGCCTACCCTGTCTGAGATGTACCCATGGTCCCTTGCTACTCATTATGCACATTGGCAGGCCAATACTGGCAACAGTGCTGGCAGTGTGGGCTGTGGAAGGGGCTTGCAGCCAACACCCCCTCTATAGACAGACACACACTTCCACACCTATGCCATCATGGTGCTACTATTGAGGCGGTAATTAGCCTTGCCCACCAAACCGGTCCTGGGCACGGCAAGGCATGGATATGGTACGCAGTACTGATGGGGGTCACTCCCCAGGGTGGTAAACACCGTCAGAGGCCAGGCCTGGAGCACGCACCACAAACACCTAACTGATTGTTCTGATGGGGTCACTAGCAGTATGTGCGTAACGTATGGATATCTATCTGCCAGTACTCCTAGCAAACGTCTCAGAGCTGTGTACCGTATACCTCAGGTGTAGGGTGACATTGCTAAGGTGCTAGTATTGGGAGATGCATGCAGGGTCCAATGTTCTGCCTCTCCAGGAGACATTGGCCAATGGGGCCTGTGGGTGTGGGTGTGGGTGTGTCTGGCCCTGTTGGCTGCTGCTTTACGGCAGAGATTCCCAACTCCAGTCCAGGTTTGCATCACACTGTTCGGGTTTTCCTGCTGTCCCTCATGAATATGCATGAGCTACATCTACATGCCATGGGGGTGGTGCATAGATATACGGCACAGGCATTTGTATGAGTGGCAGCATGGAACCTGACTGGTGTGTGGCCCACCAGGACTGCATTTGGGAGCTTCTGCTCTAGGTACTGCCCCTGTTCATGGTGTCTGTGCTCAGTGGGGTAAAAGATAGACGTAGTACCATTGCATATGTCCTCGCCACGAAAGGTGTGTCCTTACTATCACTGTTTAGTTGTGGGAAAAATATGTGGGCAGGATTGGCAGTAGCCCCAGCTGGGCTTTGAACCTGTGACCTTCTGTTCTTGCATGCACTGTCTGTGTGCACTGCACCACCGAGTAGCCACAGATTGGCTGGATTCCCTGGAACATCCATGACTGTGGATCGGCAGGGCCTGTCTGTTGCAGTGGACTGTGCCAGCTTGCACATGGCTAGGCCTCTGTCTTCTGTGGCTAGCAGCCACTGCCCCCTGCACCACAAGTACTCGTCTGCCAACATGCTGGCATGAGCCTCTCTCAGAAAAAGCAGATGACCTGATTGCAATGTGGCAGTACGGGACTGCATTTGGGGGACGTGGCTGTAGGTAATGCCCATTGTTGTGGTGTGTGTGCGGTGTTGGATAAAATATGGGTGTTTTCCCCCATGCTTATGTTCCCTGCAATACAAGGGATTCTGCGCTATCTTTGTTTAGTGGTGGGTAAAATATAGGGACTGGGCTGGCAAGTGCCCCAGCTGGGATTTGAACCTCTGATCCTCTGGTCCTAGAGGTACTGGCTCTGTCCGCTGCACCACACTATGGCCACAGAGACAGTGCTGCCCCTGGAGGTAGTAAATCTGGCAGGATGGAGTCGCAAACCCTGCTCTACGCATTTTTACTGTGGGCACATGCACCCTGTCTGGTGACAAACGTGCACATAAACCCCGGAAATGACCACGGAAAATGGGGGACACAATATCACCACGCTGGGCAACAGTGATATTAATGGGCAACCATAGCAAACACTCCCAGGAAAGCTCCAACAAAAAGGAAATGTTTTTTGGAAGAGCCTCCGCTCCGCACACCTTTCCAAAAATCATTTCTTTTTGCTGGAGCTTTCCTGGGTGTTTTTTTTTTTAGTTTTTCCCATTACTATAACTGTTCCCCAGCTGACTTACTATTTTTACAATTTTTGTTGTGGTCCTTTTTTATTTTTAATTCCTCTTTTGGGCTGTGCAGATGTATCACACTGCTCACGTTTTTCAGGTTTCCCCGGTTTTGCTGTACATTGCTGACGGAAATGGTTTCTCTTACCTTTAAATGCCTTCTACCGCGAGTGTTTCACTCGCGCTATTTTTCCCTTGTAAATTCGGCAACGCAACTGTGCGAGGGGCCTCTCCCCTCCCCTTCCCCGCCCATTAACCCCTTCTCTCCGCCCCTCCGGGGCCTTCCTCCGCCCTCCGTTAGCCTTTCCACGCCTCTATCGGACATTTGCGGGTGCGTACTTCTGCGGCACCAGTTACTGTGACGCGCAAGGGTGCGGGGTTTCATCACACGTTTGCGGGGCACTTAAGCGCTCTTAAATACGCTTTTAGTGCGCTATTGTGCGGCTGCGCACATTGGCGGTTTTTAGTAAACATGCCCCCAATAGTAGGTCTGCAATCTCATATTTCAGTTCTTTCAACACCCTTGGATGTATACTATCCAATCAAGGTGATTTGCTACTCTTCAGTTTATGAAACAATTGTAATACATCTTCCCGGTTAATCAATATTTCTTTCAATTCTTCCGATACATCTCCTTTATATACCATTTCAGGCGTGGGTAAATTCCCTACATCTTCTTCAGTAAAGCCAAAGCAAAGAATTCATTTAGTCTTTCCGCTATCGCCTTGTCTTCACTTAGCGCCCCTTTAACTCCTCTATCATCCAATGGTCCAACTGACTGACTCACAGGTTGTTTGCTACGAATGTACTTGAAAACGTTTTTATTATGCATTTTATTGCTTCCACTGCAAGCTTTTTTTCAAATTCTCTCTTTTCCTGCCTTATCAATGCCTTGCATCTAACTTGGCAATGCTTATGTTGTATCCTGTTTTCGTCATTTGGCTCCTTTTTTCCATTTCCTGAAAGATGTTTTTTTGGCTGCAACAGCCTCTCTGACCTCACCTTTAAACCATGCTGGCAGTTTTTTGGCCTTCCTTCTACTTTTCTTAAATTGTGGAATACATCTGTTCTGAGCTTCCAAGATGGTATTTTTAAACAATGCCCACGCTTTATGCAAATCTTTGGCCTTTGCAGCTGCTCCTTTTAGTCTTTTGTTAACTTTTTCTGATTTTATTATAGTCTCCCTTTTGAAAGTTAAATGGGAGCACTACTCTCATATTTTTTTGAAGGTGTGAATAAACATGTAGAGAAAGGTGAGTCGTTTGATATAGTATATCTGGACTTTCAGAAAGCCTTTGACAAGATCCCTTATGAGAGAACTTTGGCAAAATTAAAAAGTCATGGGATAGGAGGCAGTGTACTATTGTGGATCATAAATAAAGGTTCAGTCTTTGTTACCACAGTTTAGTACTAGATAAAATATAGGGACATGGTCTGCAGGAGCCACAACTGGGACTTGAACCTGTGACCTTCAGCCCCAGAATATACTGGCTGTTTGTCCTGCACTAAACTGTTATCACAGAGACAGATCATTCCCTGGGGATACCATGACTGTTCATCAGACAGACCTTGTCTGTTGCACTGCATGACACCCAACTAAACAGGGCTTGACCTTGGTCTGCTGTGGGCAGATTCCACTGCCCTCTCCACCACCAGCACCCCTCCGCCACCATGCTGACATGCCCTTGTGCCGGTGGTGCGCAGTCCCAGACCATCCAGTGTGCTGGTAGGTGGCTGCCTATGGTGCATGATATGGGGTAGGGGTGCCTGCATAGACATCCACGCTTCTCCCTGGCACCGCCTGCCAAAGTTATGTGCCCTTTGGGGTACTTGCTGGGTACTGTCCCCTGGGACACTGTGGGACACACACTCATGGACATGTTTGCTCTTGGTCAGTTGCTGACTTGCTGGTTTCCCGTTTCTACATTCCTATGTGTCACCTAGGCATCTGCCTAATCCATCCTGTGCCCCAAATGCCCCACTGCATGTCCCACCTGCAGCCCCCTGTACCCCATTTGCATCCTCACCGTAGTGCCCTTTCATACTTGGGCACTATGCTGTTGCTGCACATGTGAAAGCCACATAAGCAAGCTGCCCAACATACACCACAGCAAACCCTCATCAACACTATCAGTGTTGGAACATTCACTTTGTAGGGGGAATCAGCATTGACCCTTCCAAATGTGACATCTTCCTTTTTATTCCTTATGGGTAGTGTTGATTACCGTTTATCATTGTTTTTTCTAATGGCCAGCTTGGTGTTTGTATTTTTATTTTGGTTCTGGTCATTATCTCTCTGGTTTTTGCATGTTTTGTTACTGCACATGTATCACTACTATCACTTATCTGGGTCTCCCTGCCTTTGCTGTACATTGCTGACTGAAATGGTTTCTCTCTCCTGCAAATGTGCCTCTAACACAAGGTTTTCACTGGCGTTAATTTTCAGACCCTGATTTCACAGCGTTAGTGTGCCTGGGGCCTCTCCCCACCTACTCTCCTCCCATTGACCCCTTATCTCCGCCCTCTGGGGAGCCTTACTCCACCCTCTGCGCACCTTAACGCTGCCGGAGACGTTATCGCGCGATACGTGACATTATCACATGGTAATGCACCATTATCATGCGATAACATCACTTATCGTGCGATAACGTCACCGCTGTGACGTTAGCGCCATTTAGTAAACATACCCCTAATATTCTAATGAAATTACTCAACAGACCAAGGGAGTTATTTGAGATAGTAAAACCCCTAACCAAATCACCTGGCACTGATACCCCTCTATGCAAATCAACCCACATGTTTTAGCTAACTATTTCAGTACTAAAATATCCGTACCTCCACACGACACCCCAGTTTGCAAAATAGAACCCCATGTGATTCTCCAACTCTGAACATTTATTTATTTATTTATTTATTATATTCTCTTATATACCATGCTATTCTGCATCAGTGCGGTTTACATCGAACAAACTGAAATTACATTGAACAGGGCATTATAACTTGGAGATAACTATTTTACAGGGAACATGGGCTATGGAGGGTTAAGTGGCTTGCCCAAGACCACAAGGAGCACCTGTGGGACTAGAAACCCCAGTCCTTCCGGCCCAAGGTTGCTGTCCTCTAGTGGGATTTGAACCCCCAACCTTCCGGCCTGAAGTACCTTGCCCCAACCACTAGGCCACTCCTCCACTCAACAATCACCCTAACTCAATTGGACAAAATTGGCACTACAATAAATTCAACCACAGCCCCAGGAGATCCATGACCTGTTCCCTGGATAAAGATGGCATATGATATCTTGGCACCAATAATCCAAAAAATTGTAAACCTCTCCTTAACTCAGGGCTACATGCCAAAATCTCTTAGACAGGCATCTATACGTCCAATACTAAATTCCAACATGCTCGAAAAACTACAACCAAGCTCCTATAGGCCAATATCGAGCCTACCATACCTAGCAAAAATAATAGAAAAAAACAGTTCAAAACCAACTATAGGACCACTTAGACTCAAATAATTATCCTCTTGATCATCAGCAGTATGGCTTCAGAGCACATCATGGGGTTGAACCACTTCTCATAGCACTATTTGACACTCTCATCAAAGGTATTGAAAAGCCCAAAAATGCTTTCATAATGATATTCCTAGGATTTGTGTCAGCTTTTGATTCCCTTAACCACAATATACTGCTAACAAAGTTACAGCAAATTGGAATCTGTGGAATGGTCCTAACCTGGTTCACCTCATACCTGAAAGTAAAACTTGGCCAAAACTCATCCCAACCCTTTAGTCAAAACCAAGGAATCCCTCAGGACTCGGTTCTATCTGTACTTTTATTTAATATCTACCTTCTACCTATCTGCAAAATTTTCTGTAAGCACAAAGTTTTCTACCATATTTACGCTGACGATATCTTGATGTACTTCCCAATCAATACTTCAAAATTCAACATGGAAAAAAACACGACATGCTACCATGAAGCCTCACAATCTGATGATAAATACCAAGAAAACAGAAGCCATGTTTATAACCAGAGACAGAGAATTCACCCCACCACCATAGATACACCTTGGAGAAATAGCAACCACAGTGAAAGAAGAAATAAAATACCTGGGAATTACCATAGATAAAGCCCTCAATCTTACCACCAACATAAATAATTCCACTCAAGCCATATATAGAAAGATTAAAATGCTATAACACCTGAGACCCCTACTGGAACCATCAGATTTCAGAACAGTCATCCAAGCAATGATCAATCCACATATAGACTTCTGTAATAGCACACTCCAAGGCCTACCAAAGCAAACACTAGCACACCTCCAACTTGCACAAAACACAGTAGCACATGTAATAATGCAAGCATCTAAATCAGATCATATAATGCCAATCTTACACAGCCCACACTGGCTACCTATAGCCAGCAGATCTAAATATAAGAATGTGGTTATTATATTTAAACTGTTACATGACATATCACCTTCTTACATCACCACCCTAATATCCAAATCCCCAGCACCAGACAGAGAAGGAGCTGTCACAAGACTCCCTATCCATACCATCTGACTTCACAAGGCAAACAAAACAACAAACAAGAGAGCTTTCTCACATTATGTCCCAACCTTATGGAATTCCCTTCCATCAACTATAAGAGAAATAAAATACCTCACAGACTTCAGAAAAAGAATAAAAACACTCATTTTTCAAGAACACTTTGGTCAACTTGACTCAGTACCTCTATCCACCTAACAGAGGATAACATAATCCAACCTGGTTTCAGACACCCACTGACACATGCCACTTATAGACCATAAAATATCTCCACATACCCCACCCCTCTCATGCCAATTAAACTAAATAGTTACTACTAATGTTCAATATGCATTGTTATATGTATATATAACCCATTATATTGTACAAAGTTAACTTTGGGGTATGTTTACTAAACCGTCTTAACGTGCACTCTCCCATGTTATCACGCGATAAGGTACCTTATCGCGCAATAATGGCGCTTTATTGGGCGAAAAGGTACCTTAGCGCGCGATAACGTGCGCAGCGGCGCAAATGAGCACTGAAGGTGGAGAAAGGCTCCCGGAGGGCGGAGGAAGGCTACCCAGGGGCGGAGAGATGGGGGAAAAGGGTGGAGAGTGGGAGGGGAGAGGCTCCCTGCACACTAACGCTGTGGATTCCGGGGCTGAAAACTAACGCCAGTGAAACCCTCGAGTTAGAGCAGATTTTAAAGGGAAGAGAAACCATTTCCGTCAGCAATGTAAGCAAAGGCAGGGAAACCTGAAAAAAGTGATGCGTGATACAGGTGCACGGAACAAATGGGCAGATAAAAATTGAAAAGGACCGCAACAAAAAGTAAAAAAGACATAACCAAGCTGGACAATAGTGATATCAATGGGAAACATCAAAAAACACCATCAAAAAAGCTCCAAACAAAAGATATTAATTTTGGAAGGGTCTATGCTCAGTCCCCATACAAGGTGAATGATCCCACAGTGAAATAGCGCTGATCAGGGTTCCCCCTTTCCATTGGACAGGTTTCCAATGGTGTGTACATGCTCCGCAACAGCAGGGCGGGCATGTTGGAATGGGCAACTGGAGAGATGCTGGAAAAGGGGACACAGAGGGCTGCAGGCGGCACATGCTGTGGTGCAGCTGGGCCACAGTGTGGACTAGGGTGATGCCTAGGTGGCCCATAGGAATGCTGAAACAGTAGAGCAGCCAGACAGCAACCAAGGAGGGCCCAACATGGGCATGAGTGTGTTTTCCACAGTGTCACAGGGGATAGTACCCAGCAGGTACCCCCAAGGGCACAGAACATGGGCAGGCGGTGCTGGGGGGCAGCGCGGACAGCTATGCAGGCGCCCCTACCACAGAACCCGCACCATAGGCAGCTGCATACCTGCACACTGAATGGCCTGAGTCTGCGCACCAACAGCACCACCAGCAGAAGGGCATGGCAGCATGGCGGCAGAGGGGTACTGGTGGTGGAGGGGGCAGTGGCAGCTGCCCACAGCAGACCGTGGCCTAGCCCTGTGTAGGTGGGTGCCATGCACTGCAACGGACAGGCCCTGTCTGACGAACAGTCATGGTAACCCCAGGGAATACACTGTCTCTGTGGCAACACGGTGGTGCAGTACACACAGCCAGTGTGTTCAGGAGCAGAAAGTCACAGGTTCAAGTCCCAGCTGTGGTTCCTGACAACCCAGTCCTCACATTTTACCCACTACTAAACAGTGGTAGTAAAGACGGAACCGTCATTGCCGACAACATAAACATGCCTCAAATGCCTATATTTTACTCTACAGAGCACAGACATCATAAACATGCACAGTACCGAGAGCAGAGTCTCCCAAATGCAGTCCCGGAGGGCTAAACACCATTCAGGTCTCATGCTGTCTCCAAGATAAGGACATGTCAGCATGGTGGTGGAGGGGTACTGGTGGTGGAGGGGGCAGTGGCTGCTGCCCACAGCAGAATGTGGCCTAGCCCTGTTCAGGTGGGTGCCGTGCACTGCAACAGACAGGCTCTGTCTGACAAACAGTCATGGTATCTCCAGGGAATGCACTGTCTCTGTGGTCACAGTGGGGTGCAGTACACAAAGCCAGTGTGTTCAGGAGCAGAAGGTCACAGGTTCAAGTCCCAGCTGTGGATCCTGCCAACCCAGTCCCCACATTTTACCCACTACTAAACAGTGGCAGTAAAGACGGAACCGTTATTGCAGACAACATAAACATGCCTCAAATGCCTATATATTACTCCACAGAGCACAGACAATATAAACATGTGCATTACCTAGAGCAGAGTCTCCCAAATGCAGTCCTGGAGGGCCAAACACCATTCAGGTTCCATGCTGTCTCTAATAAAGATGCCTGTGCTGCATTTCTATGTGCCGCCCCCATGGTATGCAGATGTATCTCATGCATATTCATGAGGGACAGCATGAAAACCCGAACAGTGTTTGGCCCACCAGGACTGGAGTTGGGAACCGCTGCCCTAGAGCAGCAGCCAACAGGGGCAGAAACACCTGCATCCACAGGCTCCAATATCCAAAGCCTTCTGGAGAGGCAGGCTGTTGGGCCCTACGTGCATCTCCCAACACTAGCACTTGCATACCTTAGCAATGACACCTTAAACCCGGGGATACGATGCACAGATATCAAAAGGTTGCTATGATTACTGGCAGATAGCAAGTCCGAAGTTAAGCACAATCTGCTCTATGAGCTGTATCATACCAACCTCTCTGATGTCTGTGGAGTGTGTTTCAGGTCTGGTGTCTGACAGTGTGTAACACCCCAGGGAGTGACCTGAACAGTATTGTGTACTATAGCCATGCCTGCACAGTGCCCAGGATCGGTGAGGTGGCCAGGGCTGCCAAAAGCCTCTATATTTGCACACTGCTGGCATAGGTGTGGGAGTGTGTGTCTGTCCATCCAGTGTGTGGTGGCTGCCAACACCTTAGTCAGCCCACAGTGCCTGCACTGTTTTCAGTGGTAGCTTGCCAATGTGCATAATGAGGAGCAAAGTACTATGGGTATAGCCCAGACAGGGCAGCCTGGGCAGGATGCATCTGCACAGGGCATAGGGCAATGGCTGGGACATTGTAGTGTCTGGCTACCACCTGCACGGACAGGGTGGCCACAGCATGTCCTGCTGGGAGGTCACTCTCACCCTGACTGAGCAGTGACCACGGCATGGCTAGGTTCCCCCATAGTGCTATGTCTTTCAAGTGATATTGCTAGGTTCATTTTTCTGGGGTCCAGTCACTGATCTATCTGCTTGGTGGGTGTGTTTGCTTCCTAGTTTTGGGTGTACACATTTTCTCCAGGAACATGCACTATGGACTAGCTAGCAGACTGTCTGTAGTTAGTATGTGTATGGCTGGAGCTCCTTGCAGGGTGCAGCAGCTGGAGACTGACTGGGCTTGCTGTTGGAGAATGTCAGATAATGGTGGGGGGAAGGTGAGCTTCCCCAGGCCTACTGTCTGTCTGATATTGTCATATGGTTGTGTACAGATCTGCATTGACTGCCCTGTAGGGTGTCTGTTCTGCAGCAGGACTGGGGTTGATGGTTTCCCCCCCACCCCCCCCCCTCCTTCAACCGTCTTGCGGACTACTCACGAGAGGTAAGTGTATGGGGACAGGTCAGTGTATACATATACATACCCAGTGTGGATTGTAGGTGTGCATGCTGCAGTGTGTAGGCAGTTCATCCCATTGCCTCTATTGGTTTAACCCACATGATATACAGCCCAGGTATCATATTAAAGTGGTTTGCCATGGCCCCAGGAGGCTAAAGAACTGCTCACAGAGCTCGAGATGGCAGCCTGGTGTTATGGCAGCTGCTGCTGTCGCTTTGTGAAGGTACACCGTAACACGAGGAGCCCCGACATCTGCCTAAATTGGGTCTGTAAACATCATGCTGATATGGTGGGTTCAGCAGTTGCATGGTCACAGCTCCGCCTTACCCCTAGTGGTCCTGAGGCCTGATCCAAATGCTCAGTCACGCACACAGGTGATACGAGCATGGGTGCATTTGCAGGTTAAAACATCTGCCCAACCACCGGGAGGCCAGAGAGCCCATCAAAGTGGGCATTCAGTCACCCTGGTGATATGGCTGTGTGTGCCTTTGCTGTTTAATACATTCCCCCTACCCCCAGGAGTCCTGAGGGCCCCTCAAAGTGGGCTGTCAGTCACCCTGGTGGTATGGTGAAGCTGCTGTGGATGTTTACAACTTCCCCCTACCCACAGGAGTCCAGAGAGCCCATCAAAGTGGGCTGTCAGGCACCCTGGTGGTATGGTGAAGTTTCTGTGGATGTTTACAACTTCCCCCTATCCCCAGGAGTCCAGAGAGCCCCTCAAAGTGGGCTGTCAGTCACCCTGGTGGTATGGCTGTGTGTGCCTTTGCTGTTTAATACATTCCCCCTACCCCCAGGAGTCCTGAGGGCCCCTCAAAGTGGGCTGTCAGTCACCCTGGTGGTATGGTTGTGTGTACCTTTGCTGTTTAATACATTCCCCCTTCCCTCAGGAGTCCTGAGGGCCCCTCAAAGTGGGCTGTCCGTCACCCTGGTAGTATGGCTGTGTGTGCCTTTGCTGTTTAATACATCCCCCTACCCCCAGGAGTCCTGAGGGCCCCTCAAAGTGGGCAGTCAGTCACCCTGGTAGTATGGTTGTGTGTGCCTTTGCTGTTTAATACATTCCCCCTTCCCCCAGGAGTCCTGAGGGCCCATCAAAGTGGGCTGTCAGTCACCCTGGTGGTATGGCTATGTGTGCCTTTGCTGTTTAATACATTCCCCCTACCCCCAGGAGTCCTGAGAGCCCATCAAAGTGGGCTGTCAGTCACCCTGGTGGTATGGCTGTGTGTGCCTTTGCTGTTTAATACATTCCCCCTACCCCCAGGAGTCCTGAGGGCCCATCAAAGTGGGCTGTCAGTCACCCTGGTGGTATGGTGCAGCTGCTGTGGATGTTTACAACTTCCCCCTTCCCCCAGGAGTCCAGAGAGTCCATCAAAGTGGGCTGTCAGTCACCCTGGTAGTATGGCTGTGTGTGCCTTTGCTGTTTAATACATTCCCCCTACCCCCAGGAGTCCTGAGGGTCCATCAGTCACCCTGGTGGTATGGTGCAGCTGCTTTGGATGTTTACAACTTCCCCCTACCCCCAGGGGTCCAGAGAGCCAATCAAAGTGGGCTGTCAGGCACCCTGGTGGTATGGTGAAGCTGTTGTGGATGTTTACAACTCCACCCTACCCCCAGGAGGCCAGAGAGCCCATCAAAGTGGGCTGTCAGTCACCCTGGTGGTATGGTTTTGTGTGCCTTTGCTGCTTAATACATTCCCCCTACCCCCAGGAGTCCTGAGGGCCCCTCAAAGTGGGCTGTCAGTCACCCTGGTGGTATGGCTGTGTGTGCCTTTGCTGTTTAATACATTCCCCCTTCCCCCAGGAGTCCTGAGGTCCCCTCAAAGTGGGCTGTCAGTCACCCTGGTGGTATGGCGAAGCCGCTGCTGATGTGTGCTAACGCACCCAACCCCAAGGAGGCCTGAGACCTAAGTGCAAAGGTGAGTATGGCATTTAGATATTGGGGTAGGTGATGCAGGGTCGGGACACACATGTGCCTTACTCCACAGAGGCACAGACCCCTGTACACATGTCTGTTATGGGTCGCAAATGTATGGTAGGTGCAGCTGTGTACGTGCCGTGAACCATCCCACCCCCAGGAGCCAACAGACCTGTCAACTAAGGTCTGAGGCACATACATAGATCAGTGATGGGTATGCAGTCTCGGATCACACATCTTCCCAATCCCCAGGAGCCCCATAACTGATTGCAGAGGAATAGCATAGATGCCGGTGTAAGGGTACAACGACCCACAATGGCCACACCACCAAAGCAACAAGTACCAGTCCAAATCCGTCCCATACTCAGTATCTCTCAACATCCACGTATACATATCGGTGTTCATTATATGTTGTACATAGGGTCTCACTATCCGTGGCCCACAACATGCATACAACAGACTAAACAGTCATAATGCACAAGCCCTGCGAATATCAATGACATTCCATGCAGGTCCTGAAGAGCCACACAAACTCAATCAATGAGACAGCACATAACTGTCAGAAACATGCTTTGTGCCCCAAAGGGTGGCCGCCCTGCCATTCCCCCCCACCATGCCGCAATCCAGAGCTCAAAAGGCGTTCTGCTCGCATTCCTGCCCCATCAGGGGAAGAGCACCTGTCCAAATACACATATACCGTACAGGACATACACAAGCAATGAGGAACAACAGCACACCCAACTCTGGTCCCGTACACACCTCTATGCAAGGTTAGCAGGGCAAACAGCCAGTGGATTGTGGACATCACGTAGGTGATATGTTCAGTACACACATGCACAGACCTACAGCCATACATGCAGGTGGCACAGGCAACCGTTAGGTGACGAAACACTGAGCAGAGGTACAAGAGATGCACGATGTTGTGCACAGGGATGCATGATATGTGTTTGCCACACACCAGAGATATATGGCCACTGATGCACCCTCCCATTGTGTTAACCCCCTAGGTGGAGGACCTATGGAAGAAAAGCCGGGAGTTGAGGCTGCACTGCCCAGAGGTCCTTGTGCGCCTACAGAGGTGCACACTGTCTCAGGATCAAGGTGAGTGTTGCAGCCTCTGCAGCTCTATGGAGACTGTCACTGTGGCCCACCAGCCTGTGCGCAGCCAAACTATGTACATGTGTTATGTGACTCACAGAATAGTGTGCTAATGACCGTCATCCCCCACAGAGGAGGAACCTGCCGGCGAGGGCCCGTCAACGCCTGCCCACGCGATGCCAGAACCCATGACGGAGGGGGAGGAGGAGGAGGCCGTGGAGGCCATGGAGGCGCTGGAGGCAGCTGAGGAGGAGGATGGTGCAGCCGAGGAGGAGGCGGCAGAGGCAGCTGTAGCCGACGAGGACAATGGGGATATGGAAGGGGTGGGGGTGGTGAGGGTGCATGGGAATTGCCAAGAGGAGAGGGGGAGGGGGAGGTGGTGGGTGTTGAGGGGGTGGAGGGTGGGGTGATATTCTCGGGGGGTGAGGAGGATAGGGGAGCGTGGAGGGTGGCGGGGGCTGGTGGGAGGTGCCTGGGGAGGAGGGAGTGGGGGAGGGGGAGGTGTGGGGTGTGGAGGGGGAGAGGGTAGCCAGGAACACGGGACAGCGCAGGACACTGTTGGAACCTGACAGCCACCGCATGTAGGTGGTAATGGTGCCCATCTGGGTGGAGCTACGCCATCCAGTGCCACACACAGGGCCCATGCACATGCCACCACGCAGACACCTGGCACCATGTGTGTATGTGGTGGCAGGTGCGTACGGGACCTGCATATGGCACTGGATGGCGTGGTACAATGCATGCAGGCCCAGGGTCCATTTAGTGGATGGCTGCCGAGATGCAGCATGTGGCGGGTAGGGGTGCTGCATCCTGACAGGCATCCACTGATGGGCATCCCAGGAGCGCATGACGACCCCTGTGGCGCCCAAACACCTGCGCTGCCCTGTCTCCCGCAACCCATCATGGGGTTGGTGGATAGTGGGGCCACACAGGGGCTGGGTTGTCCAAAGTTGGAACAAGGACACTGTGCTTGATGGACCTTTGTATGACCTGTAAGGCATTTCTCATGTCCCCATGTCCACCTGTATATACCCCCTATGTAAATACAGTTATGCACATATCTAATGGTACATCACGATGGTCATGTGTCGCCCTTCCAGACAGACTTTGGATGTAAGCATGGGATATGTGTGTAGATCAGTATGTGTATGCAAGGTTGACATGGGTATCATACAACGTCTACACACGCAGTTGCGGTGGCTGGCCATGTGCGTAGGCGTGTGAGTCCATGGTTGACACTGAGATGTGGCAATGTGTAGCATGTCCCAGATTACCTAGGCACGTGCATGCTGTGTGCAATGTGTGGGAACCATATCTGGTGGACCATGCTGGAGTGCCAATAGCGGAACCTGCAAATAGCTATGTCTGTGCTCGGAGGTTAAGGTGTGCTGCTGAACCCAGGAGCTGCTCAGGGGGATGGATTTTGAGGGCAGTCCTGGACAATGCATGTCACAGGGATGGGCGGTGGGTGACTATAGGTGCATGCACGAATGAGCAGCTGACCTACGTAAGCCAGCCCTGTCTGTCAGTGCTGCATGCAAGTCTATGTGGGAGGTCAGCCACGTAGGCCATGTTGCGGCCAGGGAGACTGTTCACACATGTGGACCAATGTTGGGGGGGTATCAGGGGTGTGTGATGGTGACAGATCCCAGCACCAGACGTGTAGCACCATGACATTTGCCATGTGCAACTGGGGAGGGTGGGTATCCCCCCACGCTGAGGCCCTGGTGCTGGGACCTGACACTGTCCATGACACACAGGGCATGTTATGACCTCTGTGTGCAGATAACTAGCAGTACAGCCATCCCCCCACTGAGAGGCATGTGTGCGGGTCACGTAGCCAAGGAGACAACAGGCGGTGCAGGCTATGTAGGGGACCACAGCCCCACAAATTGGAAACAAACACACAGGATGTACAGGTACAAGATTGTTTATTTCGCACCCTCACATCCTCTGTGGACGCCCACGCCACGCATGCCGCCCACCCTGCCCACGGGCCAACCCACCCCCCTGTGGTTGCTCTGGTGCTGCAGCCTCCGGTGGCGGTGCTGGCACAGGCTGCTGCATCAGGGCTGGTCTGTTCTCCATGGCGCCAGCAATTCTGAGGAGCACCCCTGCAACTATCTCGATTGTGGCCCGTATCTGCTGGAGCTCCTGAATGTTCGCCTCCATATCCCATTGTAGCTGCACGAGAGCCTGCCGAGTGCCTGTGGGTGGGACACAAGGTGATATGTGAGATACGCTCCAGACCCAAAAGTCACACATACACATGTCACACATATTCCACAAGATCAGTCTGCCGAACATCCATGCATGCCACAGCCAGCAATGCATGTCCAGGGTTAGACCTGTGTGTCCCATAAGCCATCCACATGCCTGAGAGGGGTCATGATGAGTGGTCATGGGAATCACAGAGCTCACACATGGCAGTGTGGCAGGTTGATCTGTTGAAGCCAGTTCTGCACACAGGTTGTCTGAGATACATCGTGGGACATGAGGGGTCATTGCACACACATACATATCTATATCAGGGCTTCACTGCCCCCTACAATGCTGGTGCTCAGGGCACATCATGTGGACATACTATGCTCCATAACAATACCCATGGAGGGGTGTCTGTCAGGCAGTATGTCTGGGCGGCCTGTCAACAATGGTTACAGCTGTCTGATCACCCGGGGTATATGGCCATTCAAAGTATGGGTGGGTCTGTGCCCCTAGAACATGCTGCCACTGGACAGACTGTCCAACAGGAGGGTGGAACGCACCTGGCACATGACGCCCCTCCCCCAACCCCAAAAACAATCAGCAATGTCATCATCATCCATTTCCCCTGTGGATGTTGCCTACACAACCATGGGGATCAGTGTGTATGGAGTTACCCACCTTCAGCACTGCACTGTACGGAGGCACTGTGGTCCCTCAGCTCAGCGAGTATGGTGGCCATGGTCGTAGGAGCTGCGCCTGCTGAGGCTGGGGCCTGCATGGGGTGGTGGCTGGCATCTGGTTCATCGGCCGGCCCAGCTTGTTTGGGGCTTGCACCGCCTCCCATTGTGGGACCGGCATGGGTGGCCCCGTCCTGAACCTCTGGCACCTCAGAGTTGGCCAGTGGCTGTTCCCCAGCACTCGCCAGAAACTGCGGCCTCTGGTTCCTCCTCACCCAGAGACCCGGCCACATCCTCCTCCGCAGGTGCCTCCATGATACTGTAGTCACCTGGGTTGGGTTAAAGCATACACATCACATATTGTAATTCACGGCTGACCTATGTACACGTGTGTACTACATCCCCCCCACAATCAATTTGTGCTTGGGGGTGCCCTGTACGTGGGCAGCTTAGATACTACTACACTACTACACTAAGGAAACATCTAAAAGAGCCTTCAGCATTCACGCCCCAACAGCTTGGAATGCCCTCCCACCAGAACTAAGAGCCATAACCAGCCTAACACAATTCAGAAAAAGTCTCAAACACCACCTCTTCTTAAGCTATTTTCCAATTTAATTTTGCACAAGAGAAATATTACATCCATACTCAGGCCAAGACAACCTCAACTGTGAATAATGCGTATAGACTATTGTATATAGTTATATAGTGAACATAGTTTCCCTTTATTACCAAGTTCTAAATTCCTGTTACTTGTAAAATGCACTACAGTTTTCTGTATGTATATGTTTGGTTCCATGTAAACCGCGCTGATGACAATAGTGCGGTATATAAGAGATGTTAAATAAATAAATAAATAAATAAAATAAATAACTGCAAACTAATACTATTATACAACTATAGGTCAGTGCCAAGCACATGCATCACTGTGAATATGGTATGACAAACAGACATTCCCTGATCAGCGGGCGTTAGGATCTTAACAGAGATTGCAATAAAAGGTGTGGGAGGCGTTTCTTAGCATGCCTGAGGAGACATGTCCAGAGCAGATAGGAACAGGGATGGCGTTTGAAACACATGTGAGATTAGGGCAGGAACATCGCAGTTGAAGGGGTGTGCTGCAGTACAGCGCACCCATGTGTCCCTGTCATAGGCAAATGGTTAGGGTGCAGAAACAGGTGGGAGAGGTGCAGGCAGATGGCAGATGCATAGACAAAGGGTATTGCAGACATGGGTTGAGAGCAGTAAGGTGTACGTTGCATATAATGAGTATTGTTATTACCAAGCATTTATAAAGCGCTGCAACATAGGAAGCGCTGTACAAACATAAAAAGAGACAGTCCCTGCCCTTTAAAGCCCACAATCTAGTCAGGACACAATATGAAGTACATTAGATAAGACAACTAACACCCAACAAGAAAAGAATACGTTTATGGAGAGAACACAAAAGAACTTGTTCAGAACAAGAGGCAATAGAGAAGGAATGGGATTTCAATTTGGATTCTAAGATGGCCAGGGAGGAGGCATGGTGGACAGAGACAGCTAGAGAATCCCAGGAAAAGGGTGCAGCCAGTTGAAAGGAGCGAAGTCTAGCATTTGCAGTACAAGTAAAAGGCATAGATAAACGATGACAATTCGATAGGCGGAGTAGGCGAGAGGGGGTGTAGGTGGAGATGAGGAATGAAAGGTAATGAGGGGCAGACGAATGAATACATTTATAGGTTAGACGGGGGAGTTTGAACTGGATATGGAAGTGGATGAGGGGCCAGTGAGGTGACATGGGAAGAGGAGTAATGTGTGCAAAATGAGACTGACGGGAAGTCTGATGGGCAGCAGAGTGTTGAATAGACTGGAGAGGAATGAGGTGGTTTGCAGGGAGACCAGCAAGGGAAAGATTACAGTAATCACGGCGGGAGGTGCTTCAAGAGTGGACAATCAGTTTAGTAGTGTCATCAGAGAGAAAAGGGCGGATCCTGGAGATATTGCAAAGAAAGAAATGGGATGTGTTAGCAATGTTTTGGATATGTAGAGAGAAGAAGAGAGATGAGTGACGGATGACACTGAGGGTCCATGCCAAAGAGACAGGAAGGATAACAGAGTTATTCACAGAGACTGCAAAAGGGGATGGGGGAGAGGAGGCATCAGGGGGAAGGGCAAGGAGGTTTTTTTTGGCCATGTTCAGCTGCAAGCGGCGGTAGGACATCCAGGTAGCAATGTTAGAGAGGCAGGCTGAGATCCTAGTTTGACTCTCAGGAGAGATAACATGCGTAAAGAGGTAGATCTGAGAGTGGTCAACATAGAGATGACAGTGAAAGCCATGGGAAGAGATAAGGGCACCAAGGGATTGGGTATAGAGAGAGAGGAGGAGCGGACCTAAGACAGAACCTTGAGGTACACCCACAGGTGAAGGTGTAGAAGAGGAGGAGGAGCCCCTGATGTACACACTGAAAGAGCAGTGGGAGAGATAGGAGGAGGACCAGGAAAGTACAGAGCCTTTGTAAACCAAGTGGAGACAGGGTGATAAGAAGAAGATTGTCATCAACGGTGTCAAAAGCAGCAGAGAGCAAGAAGAATGAGGACAGAATAAAAGCCTTTGGACTTAGCCAGAAACATATCATAGGCAACTTTGGTACGGGCAGTTGCGGTGGAATGTAGGGGGATGGATACCGGAATGTGTAGGATCTAGGAGAGCATGAGAGGAGAGGAAGTCAAGACAGCGGTGGTGGACAGCATGCTCAAGTACTTTAGAAATGAAGGGAAGGGGAGAGATGGCACTATAGTTAGAGGGACAGGAGGGATCAAGTGAGGGTTTCTTGTGGAGGGGTGTGACAATAGCATGCTTGAAGTCAGATGGGAAGGTAGCGGTGGGGAGGATAGGTTGAGAATATGAGTGATGGAGGGGATGATCATGGAGGAAATGGAGCTAAGGAGGTGGGTGGGCATAGGATCAGAAGGGCAGGTAGTCAGCCTAGAGGATGAAAGGAAGAGTGTTGTTTCCTCATCAGAGACCAGAGGGAAGGGGGAAAGGGAAGCAGAGGTAAGGGGGGAGGGTTGGGAATACGGGGGGAGGAGGAGGAGGTAGGGGAATGGGGGGTGATGTTATGGCTCTGGTCATGGAAGCACTGTGCCAAGGTTTGCGCAGGAAGGGAGGTAGGAGCCAGAGGTGGGGGCACACTGAGGAGAGAATTGAGTGTATAAAACAGACGACGGGGATGAGAGACAAGAGAGTTAGTCCAATGGGCGAGGTAAATTTGTTTGGCAAGTGCAATGGCTGATGGTACGGAGAGGAGCATGAATCTAAAGTGGAGAAAGCATGGAAGTGAGATGTGTGTCAGGCATGCTCAGCAGAAAGGGCACAGGAGCGCAAATAGTGGGCAAAAGGAGAGAGCCAAGGCTGTGGGGAGAGCGCCTAACAGGACACAAGATGAGGGGAGCGGGAAGATCCAAAGCAGAGGAGAGTACAGCAGTATAGGGGGCCACAGCCTCATCAATAGAATTAGAAGAAAAAATGGATGAAAGGGGTGTGGAAATAGTGGAGGAGAGAGATGAGGGTACAATAGCAAGAGGGTTTCTAAATAGATTTGTGGAAGCAGGACGAGGCTGAGGTGGGGGATGATGAATGATAAGGCTTAACAGGTGGTGGTCAGATAAAGGGGGGACAGAGTCAGAGTATTTGGAGGGTGAGCAGTTAGAGATGAAAAGTAGGTCAAGGCAATGACCATGCAGGTGAGTAAGAGCAATGGAAGAGAGTAGAGGGTTATACGAGGAGGTAGGAGAGAGGGGTTTAGAACATGGGGAATAGAGGGGTCATCAACATGAATGTTAACTTCGCCAAGAATAAGGGTGGGGGAGGAGGGGTGTAGAAAGGTAGACAGGCAGGAATCAAAGTCAGTGTGAAAGGTGGAGATTGAGGTATCAGGAGGACGGTTGAGAACAGCTACTCGGAGTGGGTGTGGAGCGAAGAGGCAGTTCGAGTGGAATTCAAAGGAGAGAGAGGAAAGAGATTGAGTTAGGATGAGAGGCTGGACGTGACAAGAAGGAGACAGAGGAAGCCCACTACCCCCACCACAGCCAGTAGGCCGAGGAGTGTGGGGGAAATGGAGGCCCCCATGAAAAGGTGCGGCAATGGAGACATTGTCTCAGGAAGAGGCCAGGTCTCAGTTGCGGCAAAGAGGTGAAAGGCGCGGGAAACATAAAGGTCACGTACAAAGGCACGTTTATTAGTGATAGAGCTAACATTCCAGAAGGCACAGGAGAGGGGGAGAGCAGACAGGGAGGGGAGTGGAATGTGAATAAGGTTAGATGGAATGTGTAAAGGCCTAGTTCCAATATGAGAGAGCCGTTTAGGGAGGGTAGGAGACCTCACAGAGTGAGAGATAGATTTAGGGAGACCAGGACTGGGGGAGACGTAGATCATGTTAGCCAGGTAATGAAGTGGCCTCATCATGAGATAGGAAGGAGGAAGGGACTTACCAGAGGAGAGAGGGATGGGGAGCAGCAGCAGATGAGGTGAGGGGAAGAGAGGGAAGGAGCAGAGGCTGACATACATACCTGCCCAGGGATGGGCGGTGTCCAGGGCCTCTGGCAGCCCCCGCAGGTATATTGGCCCAAGTATCTCAGCCAGCTCCTGCTCCAGGGGAGTGAGGGTTGGGGTGAAGGGACCACCCCCACCGGTGTACATGGCATGTTGCCTCTCAGCTACCATGTGTGCTCGCACACCACGTTTAATATCATTGAAGCACTTACGGAGGCTGTCCAGGTCCCTAGGTGGCCCCCTTGCCTCTGCCATGGCCACCTGCACCTCTTCCCACACCTCTGTCCGTGTGGCCACTGTGGTGCTGCTGCTGAGCCGTCCATAGAGAACCTTGTAGTTCTCCAGAACACAGGCCAGCAGTATGTGGTTCTCCTGGGGACTGAACCGCACAACCCTCCTCCACTCAGCGGCAGGCATAGGTACCAGCCTTCTCTTGGCAGTGGGGGGCCCCTGTGTGGGCTGGGACCCACCTGATGTGCCTGCTTCCACCCCTCAAGGCCCACCACTCCCTCCCAGCTGAGCAGGTGGCCCCCCTCCTCCATCCCAGCCATGTGCTGCTGCTCCAGCACCCTATGCTGCTCCCCCTCTCCCTTCCTATCAGTCATCCCTGCTCCCACCCCCCAGGGCTCCCCCTCACACCTACTCACCGCCCCCCCCCTCCCCTCCCTGCTGTCTGCCTCTCACCTCTCCTGTCTCTCTCACCTGCTGCTCACCTCGCCTCCTCTGCTTTCTCACAAACCTCTCCACCTGCCTCTGCCCTCTCCAACACCTCTCCAACTGCCACTGACTCTCTCCATCAAGACTACTTCTCCAAACACTATCAAATACTACACGCCTTCTCGCTCTCTCTCTCTCCTACACAAAACCCTCGACATGACCCAGGTGTTCAGATGTATTTATAGGTTAATTTCAGGTAACGCGCGTTGTGCATGTGCATGTGTGTGCACGCGTGTGGCTTCTGCGCGTGTTGCGCATGTGCAGCACAGACGCGGAGGGTGTGCATGCACAGCGCAGACACGGAGGGTGCGTGCACAGGATGCTAATGCATCAACATGTCGCATGTACGCGCCTTCTGTGCCCCTGCAGTGCATGCGCAACGTGCGCAACTGGCGCGCCCGTGTGGCAGCAGCATGTGCAATGCATGCAACTGCCACGCCCATGTGTCTGCACATGCGCAACACGCACAACGTACGTACACCCTTTAAATACACCTGCGCACCTGGGACACATTGAGGGGTTTGCGTAGGAGAGTGAGAGAGTCGGTGTCGTGTTCGTGGAGGTTGAGGAGAGTCAGAGGAAGGTTTTTTGTGTGTAGTGACTGTGTTTGTGGGTGTTTGGATTGTGTGTCTGGCTGTGTGTGTGTGTGTGTCTTGGTCAGTGAGGTGAGTGTCAGTGTTTGAGTGTCCTTGAGAGTTTGGATGGGTTGTGTGTATGGCAGCCTTCGTGGTTGCTGCGGTTGCAGAGGGAGCTGAAGAGGGGCTGCGGTTGCCTGATGGGGGAGATGGTGTCGATGGGGCTGCGGCACAGGGCATGGGTGTAGACCTGCTGCAACACCGACCTGCAGCTGTGGGGACCGGCCAGGCAGGGGCTGAACCCGCACGGGGCAGGAGACGTACAGAGGTGCAGGCTCGCCAGCCTCGCCTCTACAGGCCCAGGGCCCAGCTCCGGGGCATGCGTGAGGACTAGGTAATCTCCCTCTACTGCCTGAGCACGGGAGCTATTCGGGAGCTTTACGAGGATCTAAGACCTGACCTCAAGCCTCTGACTGGTCGGTCACATGCCATACCAGGTTTGGTCAAGCTCCATGGTGCCCTACATTTCTTTCCCTCTGCTGTTTCCAGTCATCTGTGGCCGCAGTGGGTGGCCTGAGCCGCCCCACCTTCTCACGCTGTCCCCACCAGGTACTGCATGCCATGGTCAGCCAGGTGGGGAATTGCATAGCCATTCCCCACACTAGGCAACAGTGGGGGACCCTGAACCAGGCCTTTGAGGCGGTAGCTGGAATACCACACGTGATGGGAGCTATTGATTGCACACATGTTGCCCTGGTCCCACCTAGAGACAGGGAGGTAGTGTTCTGCAACCGCAAACACTATCATTCCCTGAATGTTCAGGTTGTATGTGATGCAGATATGCATATTCTGAATGTGGTACCCAGGTTTGCAGGGTCCACCCATGACTCCTATATCCTGCAGCACTCGGCACTTTTCACTCAATTTGAGGCTGGACAGTATGGGGACTGTCTATTGCTGGGTGTGTATTTATCATTTCTGACGTGCACATGCTGTTCATGTTACTAACAGTATGTGCAAATGTCTGTCTTGGAGGTGTATCCCTCATTGTGTGGGTATGTCATCTGTCTGTGTGTGTTGTCAGGTGAGGGGGGCCTCCACCTCCACCTTGCTATGGAGCTTTATGGTGATAGTTAAATGGATGCTAGCATTTGTGTCGTGGTTACTGATCATGTTGTTTCCAATCCGTACACCTAATCCTTGTCGTGTGTGTCTGACCTTCACACCCTGATGCATAGTTGTGATGTCCCATCATGTGATGTCATATGTTTATGTCAGGATGTGTTAAGCATTTGTTTAGCAGATATGTACCTGTGTCCATTTGGGTGGACATGGGCTCATGCTCTAATATCGCACGTCTCTTTTTGCAGGTGATGCAGAATATGGGTGTCGCCCCTGGTTGCTGACCCCTGTGCGTCAACCATGGACACGTGCAGAGCGGAGGTACAATGAGGCCCATGCCACCAGCCGCTCCATCATAGAGCGCACCTTTGGTGTATTAAAAAGTTGCTTCAGGTATCTGAATAGGACAGGTGGGGCCTTACAATACCAACCACAGACCATGGCAGAGATCATTTTAGCCTGTTGCATCCTGCATAACATTGCTCTCAGGCACCGTATCCCTGTCGATATTAATGAGCATCTAGAGGATGACCCTGTGTGCCCCCATGTGTGTGCCCATGGTGACACACGTGAGGGTACAGCAGTCAGGCGGCAGCTGATTGCGGAGCTCTTCTCATGTACGTACTGCATATGTTCCCACCTACATTTGTTTGAATATGTGTGTACAGCTAATACTAGTTACCATTTGTACTATGATATCAGTGGATGCAGCAATGCACTGACATGTAACTGAGACTGGCTAGCCATACCAGTGTCATATCTAGTCATGCCTGATACACATTAGATGTGGGCAGGGCACAGCAGCAGGTTGAGGTGATATATGTGTGCGTGTGGTGTTAGGCTTGTGGGAGGTGTTGGGCTGACATACCTGGTTTGTGGCTGCATGTGATGGGGGCTAATGTGCAGCCACACGTTGTTAGTTTTGTTACTGTGGGTGCAGCAGTGTGAACGGCATGTGGTATGGCGTTCACAGTGGGGGAGCAGGCCATGGATGGGGCCAGTTGTCTAGATGTATGTGTTCAGCAGTGAGTGTTCTGAGCTGATTGTGAGGTTGGTATGCTCTGATGTGCAGGGTCTGTGTGTTAGTTGTGTTTGTCTGGTGCTCCATGTGCTACGTAGTAATATCTACATGATCTGGGGTATGTGGATTACTGGTATGTGAGGTCCATAAGGGAGAGTACTGCGACACCACAGTGTTCCTGAATGTAAAGGTCATCACGTGGCCCGCACATGGCTACGGGACAGGGTAGGGAACCTGTGAGGTGTCCAGCCAGGTGGAGTAGTATTGTCCCCATTGTGTGGGGTGTGGAATAGCCATGCAGTACAGTGTTGCATTTTTAGAAACTGATAGAGATTATTCAGCCCAGATCAGCAAAGGTGTAGGTTACAGTAGGCAAGCTGGGGGCTACATATGGGGGTGGATTTGGGTCTTGGTGGTGATTTCAGGGGGAACATGGCAAATCTGGCTGCTGACATCTAGACATATACCACTGCACTCACATACAAGCTGGTTAGGTGTGTAGGGGAGGGGAGTGCGATCCAACGCAACTACCTTGCGGACCCTAGAGAGGGGGAGTTATGTCCACACACACATGGGGGCTCTGAGGGGGGGAGGTGGACATATAGGCTATCCATGCTTTGGCATTATGGGTTTCATACAGTAGGGTGACATGCAGCCATCGTGTTACGGTCACATACCCACATCAGGGTGTGGTTTGGCAGACATACCTCAGGCGTTGAGACATACATATAATTGCAACTCATCATTACACAGCGGTTAACATAGGTAAAGGTTTGTAATATACACACAATGGAAATGTCTTTGGTCACAGGATGGGGAGGTGCCCCTACATAGTTCCATGTGTTACTGACATTGACAGCGGGGTATCAGACGACATTGTGACACTGTGACACACAGTGAGGGGCATTGGGGGTGATATGCGGGACACAGGATATTACTACAGCCTTGGTGTGATGCAGGAACATGGTAGTGGTCAAACACTTTTGTTCATCAGTTTGTACACCAACGCAGAGGTGTGGGAGGGGACGGGCACAGACAGACCCTTGTAGTTTTGCAAAGGGACCTCAGAGATAACTCTCACATGACTGGGATCTCTACAGTGTGATGGTGGACACTCAGTCTATAAGGGATCTTGGGGTTCTGGGAGCTGTGGACAGGAAGGCGTAGTGTGTGTTGCACAGCTGGAACATGACATATGTATGTTTTCCTTGTGTTCCCCAATCCACAGGACATAACTGTTGGAACTCCTGATGCTGCGGTGCATTGGCAGGTGACTGTAGGTCATCCAACATGCAGTGGTCTGGGGTAGGTGTTCCTACAGATACATTGTCTGTGATGACATTGTTTGGAAACACATGTCCTCAGTGATGTGTCATCTTGTACATATGTTGTTGTTCGCCTCTTTTCCCTGCAGCACCATAACCTCTATCTTGCTGTTGGCACACATATCCCCATGTGTTCCTGTGCAGTTTTTCTTCTGCAACACTGTCTCCGTGACACGTCCAACACAGCTGAATGTGTGTGGGGGTCCTAGGTGTTTTGGTGGTGGTCTACACGTACACCCTTTCCCGACACTGTACCATCAGCCAACGCCAGGGTATCGTTGAATTTAACAGCGCCTTTAGGTGCCCAGATCTCCAATTATGCACATACCAGCCGTATGTTTCTACTAACACACTCACCTTAGCATACTGTGTGGTGTGTTTCCCTGGGTTGGCTGTATGCTTGTACAGTGTGCAGTCATTTTACATTATCATGTGGTTTGCGGGGTCTGTACACCTGGGGGTGGTAATGCATATCCTCTGTCTACCTTACTGGTGTTTACCGTGTGACCACTGTGGACATGTGTTAGGTGTGGTGAGCAGAACTGTGTCATGTGTTGTGACCTACGACTGGTGAACAGCATTTTTGTATTACAGATATCGCCATAATGTGGACATGCATCAACAGAGGCTTGACATGGTGACATGCTGATTCTACATATTTTGATGGCATCGTCTCCCTTCACTGTGATGTGTTGTGGCCTTTAAGTGACTCAGGGGATCCAAGACATACACTTGCTGAACGCACACGGTAGGTTGCACCTTTTTATTTGGAAATGGCATCAGCCTTTACATGTTCATGGTCTATAGTTTGTTACATAGGCTTTCATGTTGGCTCTGTGTTCACAAAAACCGGTGCACATGGGGTGGAGCTGTGAAACGCCTGTGTAACATGGGCATGGACATGTACATTAACATATCCATGTGACAGGCGCATCTACAGTTCCAATTCCAAATTTGACCAACATGCAGTGTGTTCTGTGTTGTGCTTATGTCATGCTTGCCTGTGTGATGTTTCATTATGCGCATAGTCATGTTTGACTCTCTGCAATTTGTGCTGATGTTGCATGCAGCATATCAATACATTATTTATCCTCTTCTGACACAGGGCAGTGGACAAACCAGTGACATCTTCCACAGTGCATCCGGCGTCTCCATCATCCACCTGTTGGGGGACACACCACCATGGAACTATCCCTGCGAGATGGTGCCATAGGATATTGGACCTCTGCGAGTGGGACACATGCCTAGGATGGATAGTGTTATTGTTGGAGTGCGACTTTGGCCCTGACAGACCAGTCCTACCCACTGTTGGTGCCATGCTCTGGCGGGGTGTCGTGTTCATCGCAGAGGACACACATGACCTTCCCAAAACTCTGCCATGTTGGGATGTGACACTTGACAATGCATGCCCAGGGTTTCAAGGACAGTTCTGACCTGACTTGTTGGATTGCAGGCACACTTTGCACTTTGGACACTGTGTATTGGTCCCCACGTGTGCTACAGGGTCTTACATTGTTGCTGTGTGTTGCACATTCCTCATATGTTGTGTTTTGGCCATGTGTGTGACATGGACCACAGGAAACGCTCATCTGTTTGGTTTACCACAAGCATACGGCCATGCATGTGGCATAGGGGGAGCAATGGGGAGGTTCTGCTGTCTATGTCCACTTACTCTCCGCTTTGACATGGTATAGTTTTTGCCATTACAACACTTTGCTGCACACCAACAGCTTAGATTGATGTTGTCACTCACCAAGGGTGTTTCAGTGCATGTGTGGCATCACTGTATCGTGTCGATACGTACACGGTGCACGTGCATATGACTGACCTTGTTGGGGAGACACAGCATGTGGCAATATAGCTTCTGTGTGGTTTACTGTACAATGTTTGGCATCACTTACCATCTCTGTATGCTGGTTTTGGGTATGCTTACTGTACAGATGTGACGCTAAACATGTATTGGGGAACCTTGCATTGCATGTCTGCACACTCCTATTTATCCCCTGGGGTAGGGACACTCACATTGCACCATTATATGTGGACTGTAGCAGTGTGAGTGTCCATTATCTTCCCTCAATTGTGCATTCCATGTGCCATGATATGTGTACAGACACTGTATCCACACCAACCAGTGCAAGGGAACCTTCTGCATAGCTTTATCTCTGCATGTGTCTGCAGGTTGTTTCTTTGTATTGGTTTCTGTGTGCATGTGCCTCTGCTACCTGTTGGCATATCCTCATTGTGCATTTGACCATAGTCTATGGTTACATTGTTGCAGCTTTGAATCCTACATGCGGTATTATGTGGCAGCTGTAACATATATTTCCACATGTGTTTTTAAACTTTAAACATTTTAACGACTATGCTGTTTTCATTTGTGTGTCTCCTCTGTTTCCGTATAGATATGTTTGAAGGTACAGATCATGATTGCTGTGTGCTGTGCCCTCATCATGCACTGCCTACTGTCTACATGCACTCATATGTACGTGACACATTTGAGGCATGCAGCTGCATGTAGTGTGTGGGGGCCAAATGCATACTGCCCACCATGCACCTGATGCACATTATCTCTCCTGCCCCTCATTTGTAGACTTGCCAGTGACCTTTATGTAGGATGTGGGTTGTTGCCCTGCTAAATGTTTCTTTGTTCTTTCACCTGGGATCTACTCACCTGGGTATTATGATGGTGGTATCTAAATTATCAGTGATGAATAACCAAAATAAAGATATGTGTTTGACATACTTTTGTCTCGGCTGCTGCTTGCTCACACTGACACTTGTATTTGATGCTTTTCTGGTCATATCCATGGCCCACCTGTGCTCACATACTTGTTCTGTGCCAGCTGTCTATCTTCCAGGCATTTACCACATCACTGGATGTTGCAGATTCCCATGGACACCCTCCCCTTGGGGTACTATTCTGGGATTATGAGGGTAGTGGTTACAGACATGTGTTTGAACACCATAGGTTGCAGGTTTGATCCCCACATGGGTTTTTAGGCAACATTATTCTGTTGTGTTAACCTGACCATTTGGAACCTGCAGCTTCCTCACCTATGCATACACACTTCCATCTCTTCACTGTACACCAATTTGTGCCCTCTGTTCAGCCTATCCATGACATATTAGCTGTTACATGTGTCTCTCACTTTATGGGGTTTACACGGCAGTCTGCTTGGGGGATTGACATTGCTGCATTTCAGCTGGTCTGTCGCATGCCTGTTTGCAGGTTTGTTTCTGTCTTGTTGTGTTCCATATTTTCCACTGCTCCACCAGGCATCCCCTCCTGCCCTTTGGCTCTAGTTTAGTTCCTCTTTTGCATGCTGTCTCCACTGCACAGCATTTGGTTGTGTGTGTGCATCTAGGGATATTTGGGTGCTGTCCCAATTACAGACTGTGATCTATCTGTGCACACCATATCTGCATGTGCATTTGGTCATGGTTACTATTGGAGGTTTGCCTATCATGGCAGCCAGCAGGCTTGTAGTGTGGTGCCCTGCAGTATTCTTGTATGCAGCCTTTGCTGTTGAGCTCACATTGGTAGTGTGGCCTACCAGTTAGTGCATTGACACTTGTGCTGATGGTCAGGGCCGGATTTACCTATACGCCATGTACGCCATGGCGTAGGGCCCACAGCTGGCAAGGGCCTACCCGGGGCCGGCCCACACACCGCAGGGCTTCAGAGGGAGCAGGGTAAGCTCGCGCGAGGCCCCGGCTCCCTCTGTACAGCCGCCAGCGTGAAGAGCCTTTTCCTTCACGCTGGCGGCTGTATCTGTGAAGCCGCGAATGCTGGGAAAGGTTAAAGGGCATTGCCTTTAACCTTTCCCAGCAATCGCGGCTTCACAGATACAGCCGCCAGCGTGAAGGAAAAGGCTCTTCCCGCTGGCGGCTGTACAGAGGGAGTCGGGGCCTCGCGCGAGCTTACCCTGCTCCCTCTGAAGCCTCTCAGACAGCCGCGGTGCTGGTCGGGGGGGGGCCAAAGACTGCATGGGCTGTGATTGGGGGGGGACCTGGACCGGAAAAGGGCTAGGGGGGGACTTGGACTGGAAAGAAATGGGCTGTGATATGGGGGGGGGGGAACCTGAACTGTAACAGGGCTATGGGGGGGGGGACTTGGACTGGAAATGGGTTGTGATGGGGGGGGACCTGGACCCGAAAAGGGCTCTGGGGGGGGGGAAACTTGGACTGCAAATGGGCTGTGATGGTGGGGGGGGGGGACTAGGACTGCAAATGGGCTGTGATGGTGCAGGGGGACTCGGACTGCAAATGGGCTGTGATTGGGGAGGGGGACCTGGACCGGAAAAGGGCTATGGGGGGGGGGACTTGGACTGGAAATGGGTTGTGAAGGGGGGGACCTGGACCGGAAAAGGGCTATTGGGGGGGGGAACTTGGACTGCAAAGAAATGGGCTGTGATGGGGGGGGGGACCTGAACTGTAAAAGGGCTATGGGGGGGGACATGGACTGGAAATGGGTTGTGATGGGGGGGGGGACCTGGACCGGAAAAGGGCTATGGGGGGGGGTAACTTGGACTGCAAATGGGCTGTGATGGTGGGGGGGGGAACTAGGACTGCAAATGGGCTGTGATGGTGCAGGGGGACTCGGACTGCAAATGGGATGTGATGGTGGGGGCTAGGACTGGAAATAGGCTGTGATGGGGGGGGGGGCTAGGACTGGAAATGGCCTGTGATGTGAAGGCTAGCACTGGAAATGGGTTGATGAAGAGCTAGAATAGGACTGGAAATGGGCTGATGTGGGGCATGGGAGAATGGGACTAGAAGGGAGTGGATGCTGGGTGGGTCTAGAACTATAAGGGAACTGATTTTGGGGGAGGACTAGAATGGATGGGGAATGAGAATGGAGAGGGGAAAAATATTTTGTGTGGAAGAAAAGTCTATGATGGGCTGGGTATTGGGAGAGTAAGAGGGGCTTGAAAATGGAAGGGTGAAATTTAAATGGATGATAAAGGAATAAGGAAAGAATTGGGGGAAAGAGCAAAAGGGAAACAATCAGTATGTTAAAGCAGAAATAGAGAGAGAATGGAAAACATCTAAAAGAGAAGAAAGGACAAATGGATAGCTAGCAGAAGACACGAAGAAACCAGAAGAAAGTGACTGGAGCAATTGCAACTGAAAAAATGCCCAAACAGAAGATAGAAAAATACTTTTTATTTTGAATTTATTAACTGGAACATGTCTTTTTTAATGTATTTCTTGAATTCCGATGCTGATTTTGTCCCTATTGCCTCTTTATGTCAGGCAATTCTATACATCTATTGCCATTTCTGTTTTGGTAAGTTGATCTCGTTTTTATTTTCTCTGGGGGCCCACAATTTTTGTTGGCGTAGGGCCTCACTCAAGGTAAATCCAGCCCTGCTGATGGTCATAGGTTTGGTTCCTCTCTGTTCTGTTTGGTTTTTTTGCCTGTGCTGCCTAGCTACTTTTGATTCCTGTGACAGCCGTATCTGTGCTGATCTGTGTTGTTAGCACATCGTACCTTCTGTCCGTCTATGTGTGTCTGCCAGCTGTGTGCCATCCTCCTGATGTGCATGCTGCTACCCCACGTCCTGCACTCCTACACATTCCTGCATTGCAGTTCTCCCTGGTTGTCTCTCCTGTGTCTGCTCTGCATAGCACTGCTACTCCACTGTCATCCTGATATTCCACCTATCCTGCCACTTCTCCCTCTTCTGCTGCACACATCTTCCCATCCTCTGCCACACACTGTCATTATTGCATGGTACATTACCATCGCTCTGTGCATAGCTACAGCTGCCCCCGATATGTTTGTCCCTTTTTCCAGCTGCCACATGGGCTGGAGGCTGATTTGTCCCATCCATCAGCTCTGATCTACATCCTTCCATTACTTATGCATTGTCTTTCCTTGCTGCTCTGTGCAGTGTTTGGGTTACATGTGTGTTTGGCACATACCTCTCTTGCAGTTCAAATTGGGGGACCTTACTGCTCTTGGCCAATGTTTTTCGGTTCACCTATACATCCTTGGGGCATCTTACGCCACACCTTCACTTCAGGCGGCTTAAGGGGTGCCTACTATGGTGCCTGGGAGTTGGCAACCTTTCAACATGGCCTCTGGGGCACATTATAACCCACCTTCGCTGACGTGGTTGTTTAGGATGTGCCTTCTGGTGCACCCTAACAGGTGCATTAATTTACGGCACTAGGGTGCAGTTATTTTTAGATGGCAGCACAGATTGTTGTACATTTGCAAGCAGAAAAAGGAATTACCTCTGCCAACCTTATTCATTAGGCACACTGGGGACTGTACCATCAGTCAGTGTATTGACCATTGTGCTACAGCGCGCCTATTTAAGATTTCCAAGTGTTAACATGTGCAGTGCTGCCATCACAAACAGTGCTGTAACCTTGCGGTGCCTCATAGGGCACCCTATAAAGCGCCCTATAAAGCGCCTTATAAGGCGCCCTATAGGCAACATTATAGGGTGCCTTGGCGGACAGTGCACTTTATAATATGCCCTCTAGAGTGCCTTGTAGGGCGCCTTATGCGGCACCTTATGTTACGGCACTTTGAGGGTGTGTTTGCTGGCAGCACAGATTTAAATTAAACTGGAAAATGCCTCAGACAGCACTGGGTAAAAGTATTATTAATATTCATCAGGCCCACTTGGGAATTGAACTCATGACCCCGTACCATCAATCAGGGTAGTAACCATTATACTACACCTCTGTTGCTATGTGTGTAGGTCAGCGCACCTACTTAGGATTAACACGCGTTGATGCGCGCTGCTCCCTTTCTCGTGCGATAATGTGCGCAGTGCACATTATCGCGCGATAACGTGCGCTTGCTACGTTTAAACCGGAACGCCCACTCCTTTTATGGCATCCTGCACACTAACGCCAGGCGCAAGTTAAGACGGTTTAGTAAACATACCCCTTTGTTCGATATAATGTTCAAGTTCAGCTCAATGTAAACCGCCTTGATTGCCAGATTAGGCGGTATATAAGAATGTGAAATAAATAAATAAATACATCGTCAAAAAGGAGATTGACTTTGCTCCCTGGATCTGAAGGATGTGTATACTCACATAGAGATACTGTACTTCCCATTCACAGAAAGTATCTCAGATTCATCCTGGATGGACAATACTTCCAGTACTGGGTTTTGCCCTTTGGCCTAGCCTCAGCACCGGGTCACAAAATGCCCCGCGGTAGTAGCTGCTTACCTCCGGATTCTGGGAGTGTTTGTCTTCCCCTATCTGGACGATTGGCTGATTGCTGTTACTACTAGGGTTCATCTAAAATACCCTAAATCCCACCTGCAGCCCACCCAACAATTGGAATTAATAGGAGCCCTGCTTGACACAATTCAAGCAAGAGTCTTACTCCCGTATGACAAACTCCTCAAACTGACAGCGCTGGTGCGAGAGGCTCAATTGAGTCGGCGGGTCATGGCTCACAAGATAAGAACATAAGAACATAACAAAAGATATGCCATACTGGGTCAGACCAAGGTCCATCAAGCCCACTATCCTGTTTCCAACAGTGGCCAATCTAGGTCATACGTACCTAGCAGTTTCCCCAAAAGACACAGGTTCCGCAATGCTTGTACTGGGTCAAGCATTGATATCCTGGGTCCCTTCTTAATACTTGTCCAAACCTTTTTTAAACCCAGCTACACTAATAGCCTTTACTACATCCTCCGGTAACAAATTCCAGAGTTTGATTACACGTTGAGTGAAGAAATATTTTCTTTTATTAGTTTTAAATAGTTTACCCTGTAGCTTCATTGCATGTCCCCTAGTCTTTCTATATTCTGAAAACGTAAACAATCGATCTACGTTTACCCGTTCCACTCCGTTCATTAATTTATAGACTTCTATCATATCTCCCCTCAGCCGTCTCTTTTCCAGGTTAAAGAGCCCTAACTTTTTTTGCCTTTTTTCATAGGAGTATCCTTCCATCCCCTTTACCATTTTGGTGGCTCTTCTCTGAACCTTTTCTAATAACGCTATATCCTTTTTAAGATATGGCGACCAGAATTGCACACAATATTCAAGGTGTGGTCTCACCATGGAACGATATAGAGGCATTATAATATCTTTTGTTTTATTTTCATTCCCTTCCTTATGATACCTAGCATTCTATTTGCTCTCTTGGCTGCCGCTGCACACTGGGCCGAGGGTTTTAACATGCTATCCCCAATGATGCCTAAATCTTTTTCCTGGGTGGTGGTTCCTAATGTGGAACCTTGCATCGTGTAACCATAGTTTGGGTTGTTCTTCCCTAGGTGCATAACTTTGCACTTGTCCACATTAAATTTCATCTGCCATTTTGATGCCCAGCCTTCCAATGTATCAAGATCCTCTTGCCATTTTCCACAATCCTCTTTGGTTTTAACAACTTTAAATAGTTTTGTGTCATCTGCAAATTTGATAACCTCACTCGTTATTCCACTTTCCAGGTCATTTATGAATATGTCAAAAAGCAGCGGACCCAGCACAAATCCCTGGGGTACACCACTATTCACTTTTCTCCATTGGGAAAATTGGCCATTTAGCCCAACCCTCTGCTTTCTATCTTTTAACCAGTTCTTGATCCACAGTAGTACACTGCCTCCTATCCCATGACTCTTTAGTTTTGCCAAAAGTCTCTGATGAGGGACCTTGTCAAAGGCTTTCTGAAAGTCCAGATACACTATATCAACTGACTCACCTTTGTCCACCTGTTTATTCACACTTTCAAAAAAACATAATAGATTAGTAAGACAAGATCTTCCTTGTCTAAAACCATGTTGGCTGTCTCCCATTAGGCCATGACTATCTACACGCTAAGTAATTTTATTCTTTGTGATGGTTTCTACCATTTTTTCCGGTACTGACGTGAGGCTCACCGGTCTGTAGTTTCCGGGATCACCCCTGGAACCCTTTTTTTTTTTATGTAATAAATTTTATTGAGCAAAATGCAAGGACATACATTACAATATCATAAACACAACAATGGAATACATTCGCCATTCCTCTGGAACATGACTCACCAGTCGTCAATTAACAAGGTATGGTAACAAATCAGGTACATTAGACTGTTCAACTATCCGAACCCCAAAACCATATCAGTCATCATAAGTCCAAATTTAAAGTCAAACAGATTCAAATCCAAATTTAAAGCCAAATTCAAATTCAAATCCAAGGTTGAACAAACCCAACCAACCCCCGTATATCGAAAACTCTCCCCTCCCTTACCTTCCAAATCAGTACCAAGGTGGAGAGGGCAATACAATACAGAGTCAAAGAGAGGCCAATACAGAGGTATAGTGACATACAACAAAACTATACAAAACATATCAAGCAAATCAGAACAACTTGGAAAAAAGCAGAGCAAAACAGTCGTATGAGATATAAAACAGGCCACAGCGAATTCCCAGACTGTCCCATACTAAAAGTAGAAGAGTACCCATAATGCCTGCCGTAAATAGAGGTAAAGAACAACTCTGCTCCAATAATCCTACCCCCACCCCCTCCCCTACCCCCCTCCTCCCCCCCTCCAGCTCCCACCATCCCTCCCCCCAACCCTGTTGACCTATCAGCTCCACCCAAAGAGAGAAGAAGAATAAGAAGAAGACAAATTAAAAGGAAAGCCAGCCAACCGGAAGTCCAGGTCCCACCACCTTCATCGTCCACGCGTTACACCCCCCCAGGTCTCCCATCAAAACCGATCGCAAACCATCATAAGTCCTCTTGAAACACCAAGCTCCAGAGATTCTCTTCTAGGAAAGGACGACCCCGAAGGGAAGCAGTCATTTTTTCCAATCGATACATTTCCCAGCATTTAGTACGCCATTCACTGAGAGAGGGAACTCGGCTACGTTTCCAGAAACGAGCCAACACCGACCGAGCCGCTAACAAAAGTGACTGCACCAGTTTTCGGAGAAAACGCCGAGAAGGGAACTCGGGGCATATTCCTAATAAACAAGATTCCATCTCAACTGGGAGAGACATCTGCAATTTTACCGCAATATGCCCCATCACTCTCTTCCAATACCCCTGAATGAACGGACACGACCACCACATGTGATCAAAAGTACCCAGTCGACCACACAATCTCCAGCAAAGTGGGTCGTCAGCTCTCTTCCAATGAAACAGATCAACCGGCGTAATATTTAAGCGATAAAGGAGTCGAAGTTGAGTATGAAGTAACCCCAAAGAGATAGAACATGAGTGTGTATAAGCGTATACATCCAGCCAAAACTCCTGCTCCTTGCCCGGCAATGTCATCTCCCAACGTTGGGGGGGGTAATTTCGGAGTTATTGGGGCCGGAATATCAAGGATCACATGGCGGTACAGCCGGGCTATGAACGCCTGAAGTTTTCGCGATACAAAAAGATCCTGCTCCCAACCTCTCGGGCGTCGAGCTAGTTCAGACAGCGAGAATTGGGTAGTCAAGCAGTGAGAGAGTTGCAGATATTGAAATTTGGATATGGAACGCCCCAAGCTCTTCTCTAAACCGTGCTTAGAGGCCGGCCACGAATGCACATACAGAGATGCTATTCTTAGCGTTAACAAAGCCAAATTCGATCCTTTAAACATCCCACGAACAAAATCCAAAACCCCTAAGACAGTGAAAGGAGATTGGAAGGTAGAAACCCCCACCTGTTTACAGACCCGCCGCCATGCCATCCAACAGGGTCCAATGAACACATGTAGCTTCACTCGACTAATCTCACAACCCGCAAAAAGAAAAGGTACCGCTTCCAAGGGGATCGGGTGTAGCCAATCTGCCTCCAACGAGGCCCATTCTGCTCCAGAATGAATCCTCCACAGGAGGAGGGATCTCAAACAAATACATGAGTAATATAATTCCGGGTCCGAAAGTCCCATCCCCCCATCACCCCTAGGCAACGTGAGTAGTCGCCAGCTGATCGCCGGCTTTTTCCCCGCCCAAATAAATCTAGTAACAGCTGTCCGCAACTTATGAAAAAATTTACGGGGTAAAGCAATGGGTAATTGCATAAAAAGAAAGAGCAACCTAGGTAAGATCAACATCTTATAGGTATTAATTCGACCTAGCCATGTGACTGAGCACGAACACCAACGGTCCATGTCCGCCTTAATGGAGTGTAGAAGAGGAGTATAGTTCAAACTATATAATCGCGAAATATCCCGATGAATAACAATACCTAAGTATTTAAAGTGGTCAGCCACCGGGAAATCAACTCCCAATTCCGAAACAGCAGCCGAGGAACGAGACATACATCTCAAAAGCGTAGACTTCTGGCGGTTAATAGAAAAACCCGAAACCAAAGAGAAGCGTCCTAAGATACCGAGCACAATAGGCAAAGCCCTAGAAGGTTCTCTCAAGTAAATTAAAGTGTCATCTGCATACAGAGAAATAGAGTGCCATTCCGATCCTAGGTAAATACCGATGTCCTCTGCTCTTAGCCTAATGTGAGCAGCCAATGGTTCCATAGCGAGTGCGAACAACAAGGGAGAGAGCGGACAACCTTGCCTCATACCCCTCCCCAAACAAAAGGAGGAAGAAACCGAGCCATTAACTGCCACCACTGCCTGGGGATTGGAGTATAAGGCTGTAATCCATGTGCAGAAAATCTGCCCAAACCCAAATTCCCGCAGCACCTGCAACAAATAAGGCCACTCGATTTTGTCGAAGGCCTTCTCCGCGTCCAATGAAAGAATACCATATGAGCCATCGCCCCGTGCTAGTCTGAACAAAACGTTGATCAGCCGACGAACGTTTTCGAACCCATACCTGTTTTTGATGAAGCCCGTCTGATTCGGGTGAACTATATCAGGAATAAGCTTTCCCAATCTACTGGCCAAAATGGAGGTAAAAATCTTATAATCTAAATTTAAAAGAGAAATAGGGCGATAATTAGAACACTGCAGAGGGTCTTTAGTAGCCTTGGGAATCACCACAATAGACGCCTGATAAAAGGAAGCAGGGAGAGTCTTCCTGGTAAGAATTTCGTTATAAACAGAGAGCAACATTGGGGCAAATAAATCCGGGAAAGTCTTGTACAATTCAGCAGGCAAAAGATCCGGACCAGCTGCCTTGGCAGACTTAAGATTCTTCATAGCCATCTTAACCTCCTCTAAAGTAAACGGTCTATCTAAGTGAGCCTTATCTTCCTCGGAAATCTGCGGGAGAGTAGCCTCTTTCAACCATGTCGAGATATCCAACGGAGTCGCTGAGAGCTCACTAGTATATAAGTGTTTATAGAATCTAGCAAACTCGGTCGCAATATCCCGTGATCTATACAATGTTTCACCCTGAGGTGACTTGATGGCCATCACCCGGCGCCGTTGCCGCTGCCTTTTCAATTGCCACATCAGCAACTTCCCCGCTTTATTACCCTGCTCTTAATACCGCTGTTTAGTGCGCAGAAGAAGCGACGCTGTGTGTGCAGCTTCCAGCGCCGCTAATTCCCCTCTGCATTTGTCTAATAATTTCCACACCTTGGCACCACCTCCTTTCCGATGTCGTTTTTCTAATTCCGTAATTTCACAACGCAATATCTCCTGCTTAGCAGACATCCGTTTCTGGAACGCACTAGACAAGGATATCAGGTGTCCCCGTAAGACAGCTTTCCCTGCATCCCATAAGAGAGCCCTAGAAATATCAGAGGAATCGTTGATCTGCAGATATTCCAACCAACCCTTCCTCACTCCCTCCGCAAATTCAGCATTGAGTAAGAATTCCCTAGGGAGAGACCACACTCTAGTCGATGTATCGTCCTCCCCTATATTAAGACCAATAGATACAATAGCATGATCCGAAGGCCCCATGGTCCCTATATCTGCCTGATTCAACCAAGAAAGTTCAGATCGAGACAAAAGCCATCGGTCAATATGCGAGTGGCACTGATGTACCTGCGAGTAAAAGGTGTAGTCCCTCTCGGAAACATGTAAGTGTCTCCAAACATCACACAAATCAAACTGGGCGGCCCACTCCTCCATAACCGTCATTACAGGAGACCGAGCACGTCGATTTCCTGAACGATCTAGCTCAGAACACACACAGTTAAAGTCACCCCCCACAATCAAGGGTCCCTGAGAGAAGGTCTGGATCGCCCTCGAGAGGTCCGCTAGAGCACTTCGCACCTCCGCTGGGGGGAGATACACATTCACGAGTGTCAGGGTCAATCCCTGAATAGTGCCAACCAATATCAGAAAACGCCCCTCCGGATCACTAACACTATCAACCAATTGAAAAGGACAGGCAGCCGACAGCAGGATAGCTACTCCCCTTTTTTAGTAGAATAATTGGCTAAAAAGATTTGCGGGAACTTGCCTTTAGCTGAATCGAAATGATCTTTCATAGAAAAGTGAGTTTCCTGGAGGAATATGACCTCTGCTCTCTCCCTGTACAACTGATCCAACACCCTTCTACGTTTAACAGGACTATTTAAACCATGAACATTCCAGGAAACAGCTCTAACCATACCCAGATCTGAAGAAAAGCTCACAATAAGCGATAATCCAGAGCTGCACCCTGTGATAAGGAAGCTTATCATAGCTCAGGTAGGAGCTATAGAAAAGATGATGTGACTCTGAACAAGCAACCTGTCAGTTCTGGTAGAAGCAAGAAAACAGAGTTTTCACATAAAAGACTACCAGTCCCAGAATGCACCAGGTTTCCAGCAGCCATGAGAGGGGCTGAAGTGAGAGAATGGGTGTGCAATCAAGAGAGCTATGAGGTAATCCCTAAGCACTCATCTCGAAGGGCAGGGCCTGATTCAACACAGCTGCGCTGTGTTAGGGAGCAGCACACATTAGGAAAGAATAAGAATAGAGCTTTTTCTTCAGATAACAGTTACTACAAGCTCCAGCCCAGCTTCAGGAAAGGAGACAACAACAGTTTCAAGAACAGCTTCAGGAAGAGATACAGAGGGGAGAGCTTCAGCAACGGCTACAAGCACCAGTATCACCTGGAGAAACAGAAGCCAAGCCAAGCAGATAGAGAGAGAAGGAAACTCTCTGGAAGGAAGAGAAGAAAGGCCATTGGAAGGTCTGGGAGATTCCAAGGCAGTACTCATACTGGGAGGTATTCCAAAAGCCAGCAGAGTCCATTGGACTGGATTCAGCCAGAGGAATGGAGTGGCAGAGATAGGAATCACCAGTGGCTACCTGGAAGAGAGAAGACTGCATGTGGAAGGGACTTTCAGACCAAGGCCAGAAGGTATGTGAGAGGAGATCCAGTGTCCAGGGATCAAGATTGGAAGGCTGGACATCAGAATTGGATTACATATTGGCCAGGCTATACAGAGAGGAATTATGATGGCAGGAGAGGCTCAGGTATGAACACTGATCCAGACCCTATCTATAATAGAGAATGGCAGCAAGGGAATAAGCATTCTTATGAGTGCCTTAATGAAAGACTCATCTGTGCCAATGTATGATATTGACCCTATGATTGTTGATGAAGGGGGTGATACAGCAGATGAAAGTACAGTTTATATGGACTGTTCTCTATCTAAATGCTATTACTAGTTTTCTCTGAGCAAACACATCCACCATCACAAAGAAACCTAACTTTGTTCTTTATTTCCACTGCAAACAGCTCTTAAAGCAGGATTTGGGCTCACACAGTAGCAGCCAGCCAGCTAAAGGCTTTCAGCTGGTCCATTGATAGTAATTAGGGCTGCACCTGATTGTGTGTGTGAGCAAGGGAGAATCACTGCTGAGATCGGCGTGGAAAATAAGCAGAAGTTAACCTAACCAGCAAAGTTTATTCTTTACTTTGTGCCTTTGTATTTGGTAATTATTTGCTAAGAAAACATTAGCTAATTGCCTGACAAGCTGAAGGTTGTTTTCTGGTTTACTTTGTGACTTTTTGTTATCCATTTAAACACTGCAAGCAAGTAACCTCATTTATAGTGCTATCAAGCATACATGTGCTGGGTGAATTAAACCCCATCAATAAAAGAAGTATTTTATTGATCTTACCACTTGGTTTCACAACTCAAATTATTGTCATCAGCTGTGTTTGGGAGTGAATGAACTACAATACCCACAATACCTTGCAAGAATCATATGAATATATGCATCGTCAAGATTGTGTAAGTTCTCACCCTAGGCAGCCGTCTGACAACCCTGAACCAACATCGGGCCCGAGCAGACGGACTGGATCTTCCCAACCCTGGACCCAAGTCGTAGCTCCTCTCCTTAGAAATTAGAACTGAAAATGAGTTGGAGAATGTAATTGAAATGAGCAAAGAAGACCAATAGACAGTAAGGTCAACATGCTTCCCCTCCACCTCCAACCTCCCTCCCCCCCACCCCTCCCCCCCCAATCATCTCCCCCACATTCCTATAACTGCAGGAAGTATATTTAACATATAACCTTAGCAACTCCGATGACACTGTAAGTGTCATCTACTGAGGCCTAAAAGAGAGAAGAGAAGAAAAAGAATCTCCCCATCTGCCCCCTCCCCCAGACCGGCTCATGGAAGGAGAGCCCATCTTATCCCCAGAGATATCTCCGAGGTACATAAGGAGAAACTGTTTCCGCTTCCCCCCAAACTCCATTTCTCCCTCATAACCCTCATCTAATACCACACCCCCTTCCCATCGCATCGAACCTACAAGGCTCTCCAGACTATCCCTATACCTCATAAAAGACCATACAGCCCTTCTCCCACCAACAGTTAAGATAGAATAAGACCTCCCCCAAGTACACCCCTCCTCATACCTTTAACAAACCAGCAAGCTTAAGTGGGACCAGTAGTGTCCATCGCCTTCTGCAGATTGGCATCATTATCAGAGTTCGATGATCTCCAGGAACCCGGCACCTTGCGTCTTTTGGGTAGTGAAGTCTCCCATTCGCCATTATTACCTCGCTGTCTCATTGGGCGCTCCCCATTTTGCATCATATCAAGAAAGTCCATTGCATCCGATAGCTCAGTGATTTTTTGAGCACGATTGTTCCAATCGAATAATAAAGCAAAGGGAAATCCCCATCTGTAGGGGATTTCTCTCTTCTGTAAAGCCTGAGTTAAAGGTCGAAAGCTCCGTCGGCGCTCAAGGGTATATTGAGACAAGTCCTGATAAATCTGAAGCTCCTGACCCTTGAAAAGAACAGACCGCTTCCCCCGCAGACTCCGCAGTAGTGCCACTTTGTTGGAGAAGAAGCAGAAACAGATGATAATCGCTCTCGGTTTTGAGTTAGAAGACCGGTGAGCCCCCAGAGATCGATGTGCACGTTCCAATCGAACCGGTTGAGGAGCATTGGGCAGACAGAAAGCATACAGTTCTTGAACTAATGACATTGTGTCCTCCAGCCCTCCCGGTTGTTCTTGAAGACCCAGTATTCTCAAGTTATTGCGTCTCTGTCTATTTTCAAGGTCATCCTGACGTTCCTTTAACTCCTTTGAGAGGTGGTCCAATTTCACAAGTTTAGTTTGGAGGGCCAGAGACGAGTCCATTTGTTCCCCAATATTTATTTTTATTTATTTTATTTATTTAGCAAGCATTTGTAGCCCGCTCCTTCCAGCGATCAGAAGCGGGTAGGATTACTATTGTGAAACTGCCGAATCAAGGCAGGTACAAATTTTGTTTACATACAGATTGTCAGAAAAGCACATCATACAGAGTTAACACTTCTTAGCTATGGGGGAGTTCATTTACATATATACATAAATACATATATACAGGATAATCTTCTTGGACTGTCTCAGTCTGAGTAACCCTGTCATCCAGAGATTTTATATCAGAGTGAATATCACTCACTGCTTTTGAGAAGTCTTGACAAAATAACTTGAGCTCTTTTAAGATTTCCAAAAAATCCGCTTTAGTAACAGGAGGCTGCGGGCTAGATCCGGTAGTTTTAGAGCTGGAAGGAGTTTCATTAATATGAGAAGACTGAGAGGTAGTAGAGTCTGAGGATCTCCCAAATTTTGCAAGGGAGGCTGCGTAGGATTTTGCAGTAGCCATAGTGGTCAGACGGCAATTACAGGGGCACCTCGGAGAATTCTTATTGTGCAGGCACTGAGACAATCCAATGAAACAGACTCTCTTCTGTAGGAATACCCTTTGAAGACCACCACTTATTTATAATTTGTCTCCGGTGTAATTAGGGTAGTTTCCCCTAACAATGAACAGCGATTACTGACCGCAGTTATTTGAACTCCCACTGCTTCCTCAAAAGTCCCCCATCTGCATCAGAGGAGTTTCCCCAGTACTGGAGTCAAGAAGGCAGTTTCCAAATGTAGTGAGATTCAGCTTCAGTAACATTAAAGCAGAAATACCATGCAGTACCAGTAAAGGACACACGAGGGAGCTCCAAGACAGAAAACTCACTATATGTTGTTGTTGTTAAGTGCCGTCGAGTCGGAGTCGACTCATGGCGACCCTCTGGATAGCTATCCTAAATTGTGTTCGGTCTTCAGTCAGGCGGCTCATTGTTGACAGACTGGTACCCGTAGCTGCTGTTATTGTAGCGATCCATCTCATTGCTGGCCTTCCTCTTTTGCGTTGACCTTCTATCTTGCCAAGCATGATGTCTTTCTCTAATGATCTCTCTCTTCGCATGATGTGTCCGAAGTATGAAAGCCGAAGTCTTGTCATCTGAGCTTCTAAAGAAAGCTTAGGTTTGATCTCCTCTAGTACCGACTGGTTTGTTCTTCGGGCAGTCCATGGTATACACAGTATTCGCCGCCAGCACCATAATTCAAAGGCATCAATTTTCTTCCTGTCTGTCTTTTTCACTGTCCAGCTTTCACATCCATATGATGTTATTGAAAATACCATGGCTTGAACAAGTCGAATCTTTGTATGGAGAGACACATCTCTGCTCTTGAGAATCTTATCTAGGTCTTTCATAGCCATTCTGCCAAGAGCAATGCGTCGTCTGATTTCTTGACTGCTTGTTGCTTCTTTATTGATAGTTGATCCAAGTAGGTTAAAGTTGTTCACAATTTCAATTTCTTCTCCTTCAACGATGAACCTGTTGATTATGCCAGTTGTCATGATCTTTGTCTTCTTTACATTAAGGTGCAGGCCCATTTTGAGACTATGTTCTTTGATTGTGAGAAGCAAATGTTTCAGATCATCTTCGCTTTCAGCCAGTAATGTGGTATCATCAGCATAGCGAAGGTTGTTGATGAGTCTTCCACCAATCTTCACACCTCTGTTGTCTTCATACAGTCCTGCTTCTCTGATGATTTGTTCTGCATATAAATTAAACAGGTAGGGGGAAAGTATGCAGCCTTGTCTTACACCTTTGCTTATTTTAAACCATTCTGTTTCTCCTTGTTCCGTTCGAACTGTTGCTTCTTGATCAATGTACAGATTACGCAAGAGAACGATCAGGTGTTCTGGTATACCCATGCTTCTTAATGTGGCCCAGAGTTTCTCATGGTTTACACAGTCAAAAGCCTAGCTATAGTCGATAAAGCACAAATAGATATCCTTTTGGTATTCTTTAGTCTTTTCAAGGATCCATCTCACATCCGCAATGATGTCTCTCGTTCCTCGCCCTTTCCTGAACCCTGCTTGCACTTCAGGTAGTTCTTGTTCTAGGTATGGCTGTAGTCTCTTTTGAATAATCTTCAGTAGAATCTTGCTGGCATGTGGGATCAGAGCGATTGTGCGATAATTTCCACAGTCAGTTGGATCACCTTTCTTTAGTATTGGTATAAACACAGATCTTTTCCAGTCAGTTGGCCATGATGTTGTCTTCCATATTTCTTGGCAGAGCCTTGTAAGTACGGTAACAGCTGCATCAGATTGCTGCAATACTTCTATGGGAATGCTATCAATGCCTGGTGCTTTGTTCTTTGATAAGGCTTTCAATGCTGCTTCAACTTCTTCTTTCATCACCAATGGTTCCTGATCATAAGGTATAGGTTGAAACGGCTGTTGGTCCACTTGATCTTTATCATATAAAAACTCTGTATATTCCTTCCACCTTTTCTTGATCTTCTCAGCATCATTCAACATAGAACCTTGAGCATCTTGTAACATTCCAATTCGGGGCTGGAACTTTTTCTTTAACTCTCGCAGCTTTAGGAAAGCCGATCTTGTTCTTCCTCTAATAGTTTCTGCTTCTATTTCCTTGCAAGTGTCATTGTAGTACTTTTCCTTGTCCTGTCTTGCTGCACGTTGGAAATCTCTGTTGAGTTCTGCGATTGTCTTTCTTTCTCCTTTGGCTTTAGCTTCTCTGCGTTTCTGGGCAATTTTCAGAGTTTCTTCCGTCATCCATTTTGGCCGTTTTTGCTTTTTCACCTTTTGTAGAGACTTCTCGCTTTCTTCCAGCACAACCTTCTTGATGTCATTCCATAACTCTTCCGGAGCTCTGTCATTTGTATCTAAAGCAGCAAATCGATTTTGCAGGCAGTCTTTAAATTCCAGTGGTATATTCTCAAGGTCATATTTTGGTGCATTCATGAGTGGTTTGCTCTTTTTCAACTTTAGCTTGAGTTTGCATACTAGTAGTTGATGATCTGTACCACAGTCAGCTCCAGGTTTTGTCTTTGTTGATGTTACAGAGCTTTTCCATCGTTGACTTCCACAGATGTAGTCAATTTGATTTTTATACAATCCAGTGGGTGAAGTCCATGTGTACAGTCGTCGCTTGTGTTGCTGGAAGAAGGTGTTTGAGATGAATAGATCATTGGTCTTGCAGAATTCTATCAATCTTTCTCCAGCTTCATTTCTGTTGCCAAGTCCATATTTTCCAACTACTTTGCCTTCTTCTTTGTTGCCAACTTTTGCGTTCCAGTCACCCATGACTATCAGGATATCCTGTTTGCATGTTCTGTCAATTTCAGCTTGTACTTGTTCATAGAACTCTTCAATTTCATTCTCTTCTGCAGCTGTTGTTGGGGCATATACTTGAATTATAGTTGTGTTGATAGGCAATCCTCGTAGACGAATAGAGATTAAGCGTTCGCTGACTGCATTGTATTTCATTACAGTTCTTGCAAGTTTCTTCTTTATTATAAATGCAACACCATTTCTTCTTTGTCTTTCATTTCCAGCATAGTAGACCATGTGATCATCTGATGCAAAGTGCCCGATGCCAGTCCATTTCAGTTCGCTGACACCCAACAGATCAAGTTGTACACGTTCCATTTCATTCTTGACCACCTCCAACTTCCCTTGGTTCATGCTTCGTACGTTCCATGTTCCAATGTGTAAGACATCTTTACAGCTTCTGACTCTCATTTCATGCGCAGCTACATCAGCAGTCAGACTTCCCGAGGGCTTTGATCCAACCACATCATAAATGCTGGCTTTACTCTGAAAAGTCTTCAGCTCTTCCCCAGTAGCTAGTTGAGTGCCTTCCGACCTGGGAGTCTCATCTTCCAGCACCATAGCACAATTTGTTTTGTTGTAACTATCCATTGGGTTTTCATGGCAAGATACAGAAGTAGATTGCCGGGCCTTCCTTCCGCGCAGTTTAAGTTTGGTGTTGTTGCCGTTGTCACAGAAATGTGATCCTCCGCCGTCAACACTATCCCATTCTGCTGCTGCCCAGATGGGTGGTTTGTCTTCGTCTGGCACCTCAGCTGAGACCTGTCCATCTTGGGAGACCCTGCCAGTAGTTAAACTACCGATAGTTTAGCTCTCAGCATCACTGATGCACGCAAGCCCTCACAGCACGACAAGCTGCAAACCAAGTGAGAGAACTCACTATATAGAGAAAGTTATTCACTCACGGCACTTTGCTCCCGACGGTCAAAGCAAGCAGGAAGTTCAGAAGGCAGACAGCATCACACAGAGCAAATCGGAACATCTAAGGGGCTGCTCTCTGCACTATTCACTTGCCACTCCGTTGCCCCTAGGCTGTGATAGCAGCGATCTTGAGAGGGCATCAGCTGTCAATCACAGAAGGCGGCCATCTTGCAGGAAGTATGCGTTCCACTCATGCGTTCCAGGACCCGGCAGCCATTTTCGGAGGAGTCACTGCTACACGTAGTACACAGCTGAAGGAGTACAAAACACACCAGCACCAGCTTGCGTTCCAAAGCGGTTTCCCGCCTCCACTCAGCACCTCATCTGCGTTCCAGCTGCAATCACACAGGTACCGCCATGTTTTGCCCACTTAAACATTAGGATTTACTTAACTCAAAGTATCTTCTGAGCACCTGGAGAAGGCAGGGTATATCAGAGGCGAAGGTCTTATTTTCAACCATCGTTTGCTGGGGAAAATGTTGTCTCAAGCCTTAGCTCCCCCGAGTTTAAAAACTGTGACACTTACATTCATTCCGGTCAGCATATAAAATGCACAGCCAGACAAGGCAACCAGAGATCACATACACCGATTTTAAAATTAATACTGCCACAGTTGCAGGGAGAATCGAGGAGATCAAAGGAACTTCATTTACCGGCTCGGGATAAGTCAGGGCTTCAGCAGGAAGATCGGGAGCTGTGAGAGTCAGATTCTGGCAATTGAGAAAACAGAAAACAGAGGCAGGAAAGTTATTGCTGGCAGTGCTTTCATTCCGATGAAGCTTAGGATGACTCACAATTCTGTTGCAGTTGCCAGTCGATTGTGATAGCCATCAGCCTCACTGACTTGTCTGTTCCGATGAGGGAATCGCTGGGGAGGGCTGGAGTCTGGGGAAGCTTCAGCTAAAATAGCGATTGAGTGATATCATTTTGATCCGCAGAAGTTCCCCTCCTTAGTTATGCGGTTTTTAGCCTAAAAGCTTCATTAAGCAGACAAAAGCCTTACAAATAGAAGGGGGCATCTGAGGAGCTTTAAGCCAAAGCAGCCATGTTGGTCGGGCTCACTAGCGCCCCCCCGGAACCCTTTTTAAAAATTGTCGTTACATTGGCGATCCTCCAGTCTTCAGGTATTACAGATGATTTTAATGAAAATTCACAGATTACTAATAGCAGGTCTGCAATCTCATATTTCAGTTCTTTCAACACCCTTGGATGTATACCATCCGGCCCAGGTGATTTGCTACTCTTCAGTTTATCTAATAGTTGTAATACATCTTCCCGATGTATCGATATTTCCTTCAATTCTTCTGCACCTTTAAATACCACTTCAGTCATGGGTAACATCCCTACATCCTCCTCAGTAAAGACCGAAGCAAAGAATTCATTCAGTCTCTCCGCTATCGCCTTGTCACCTCTTAGTGCCCCTTTAACTCCTCTATCATCTAATGGACCAACTGACTCTCTCACAGGTTTTTTGCTACGAATGTACTTGAAAAAATCTTTCTTTCGCGTTTTTTCTTCCGCAGCAAGCGTCTTCTCAAATTCTCCCTTTGCCTGCTTTATCAATGCCTTGCATTTGACTTGCCAGTGCTTGTGCTGTTTCCAGGTTTCGTCGTTTGGCTCTTTTATCCATTTCCTGAAAGATGCTTTTTTGGCAACAACAGCCTCTCTGACCTCCCCTTTAAACCATGCTGGCAGTTTTTTGGACTTCCTTCCACTTTTCTTAAAGTGTGGAATACAGCTGGTCTGGGCTTCCAAGATAGTATTTTTCAACAACACCCAAGCTTGATGTAAGTCTTTAACCTTTGCAACTGCTCCTTTTAGTTTTTTCTTAACTATTTTCCTCATTTTATCATAGTCTCCCTTTCGAAAGTTAAAAGGTAGTACTGTGGATTTCCTTACTATCCCTCCTCCACTAATTAAATCAAAGGTGATCATGCTATGATCACTATTGCCAAGTGGCCCCAACACCCTTATCTCTTGCACTAGATCTGGTGTTCCACTAAGGACTAGGTCTAATATGGCTTCCCCTCTGGTCGGTTCATGTACCAGCTGCTCCAAGAAGCAGTCATTTATGTCATCTAGGAACTTTATCTCCCTAGCATGTCCTGCCGTGACACAGACCCAGTCGATACCGGGGTAATTGAAATCACCCATTATTATTATTGTGCTATAACTTTTGTTAGCTTCCTTGATTTCTTTGAGCATTTCATCATCCATTTGTTCATTCTGGCCAGGCGGTCGATAGTACACCCCCACTGCCATCGCCTTCCCCTTTTTACATGGAATTTCAATCCATAGAGATTCTACAGCAAATTTTGTTTCCTGCAAAACTTTAATCCTTTCTGACTCAATGCCCTCTCTAACATAGCGCGCAACCCCTCCACCAATTTGATCAGCTCTATCATTACGATATAGTTTGTATCCAGGTATCACAGTGTCCCACTGGTTGTCCTACTTCCACCATGTCTCTGATATCCCAATCATATCTAACCTCTCATTTAGTGCTATATATTATAATTCTCCCATCTTATTTTTTAGACTTCTAGCATTTGCATACAAGCATTTTAGAGACTGTATTTTATTCATATTAGTTTGGCTAGTGGTAGACATGGGTAATTTGGGATCTTTAAGCTCTGTCTGCTCCATAATCGAGGGCATTTGGTCTACTTTACTCTTTTTTGGAACCTCTCTGCTTTTGGTAGTATCCTTCAAGGATACATTCTTCCTAACCATACGCTCTTGGGCGACTGTTGGCTTTCCCCTATTATCTAGTTTAAAAGCTGCTCTATCTCCTTTTTAAAGGTTAATGCCAGCAGCCTGGTTCCATCCCGGTTAAGGTGAAGCCCATCCCTTCGGAAGAGCCTCGCCTTTCCCCAGAATGTTCCCCAGTTCCTAACAAATCCAAAACCCTCATCTCTGCACCATTGTCTCATCCACGCATTGAGACTCCGGAGCTCTGCCTGCCTTTTGGGTCCTGCACATGGAACGGGAAGCATTTCGGAGAACGCCACCCTGGAAGTTCTGGATTTCATCTTCCTATCTAAAAGCCTAAACTTAACCTCCAGAATCTCCCTACCACATTTTCCGATGTCATTGGTACCGACATGTACCAAGACAGCAGACTCCTCCCCAGCACTATCTAAGACCTTATCTAGATGGCGCGTGAGGTCTGCTACCTTCGCACCAGGCAGACATGTTACCAGGCGATCCTCACGTCCACCAGCCACCCAGCTATCTACATGCCCAATGATCGAATCACCAACTATAACGGCTGTCCTAACCCTTCCCTCATGAGCACATGGCCCTGGAGAAACTTCCTCAGTGTGAGAGAGTTTTACATCACCTGGAGGACAGGTCCTAGTTACAGGATCACTTCCTGCCACACCAGGGTGATGCTCTCCTGTCACGTGACCTCTCTCCTCCTTGGCAACAGGGATGCTGCCAGACTGGAGGTGGGACTTCAGGACTATATCCCTGTAGATCTCGTCTATGTACCTCTCTGTCTTTCTTATGTTTTCCAAGTCTGCTACTCTAGCCTCTAGAGAATGGACTTGCTCCCTGAGAGCAAAGAGCTCCTTGCACCTAGTGCACACGTAAGACCTCTCACCAACTGGGAGAAAATCATACATGCAAAAGACTGGAAAGCCCCCATCTCACTGCTGGACTGCTATCTGCATCTTTAGTTTTAAGTTTTTGTTTAGATCTTTAAGTTCTTTACTTCCTAAGGGTTGCTATTGATATTTATACTAATAAAACTGTACCTAATACGTTTAATATACCTTGTTCACCTGAAGCTTAATTAATCTCAGTTCCTTAGTGTATGACTGATTTGGGTAACGAGCTGCACCTGAGAGCACCCCCTGTCTTTTAGATGTTGACTATACTAGGCCATATGGTCTCTACAGTACACTCTTGGCACACCAAGTCCAAAAACGTGGTAAAAAGGAAGGAGTTCTTTATTATAGAATAAAATAACATGCCACAACGCCAGACACAGGCTGTGTTTCAAAATACCTTCTTCAGGGGAATTCTGACGTTCTACATTCATAAATGCATGAACAAAATCGTATTATTGTCTTATTTATATCGCTTCCTCTCCAGTTCAATTTTACCTAATGACAAAAAATTTGAATCTGTAACTTTGTATGCCTTCTCCTGCCAGTGTGATACTAGGGGTTTGTCCACTGCACCTCTCTTGATGCAACTTTTATGTTCCACCATTCGAACTCAGATACTTCAAATTGTTTTACCCACATAAAGGGGTATGTTTACTAAACCGTCTTAATGTGCGCTCTGTGATGTTATCGCGCGATAAGGTACCTTATCGTGCGATAATGGAGCTATATCAGGCGCACAGGTACCTTATCGCGCGATAACGCACGCAGTGGCGCAAACGAGCGCTGAAGGCGGGGAAAGACTCCCAGAGGGCGGAGGAAGGCTCCCCAGGGGCGGAGAGAAGGGTCAATGGGCGGAGAGTGGGAGGGGAGAGGCTCCCCGCACACTAATGCTATGGAATCCGAGGCTCAAAACTAACGCCAGTGAAACCCTGGCGTTAGAGCTGATTTAAAGGGAAAAGAAACCATTTCCATCAGCAATGTACAGCAAAACCAGGGAAACCCACAAAAGTGATAAGTATGATACATGTGCACGGAACAAAAGGGCAAATAAACCTTGAAAATGTACAGAGGAAAATGTAAAAATAAAATAACCAAGCTGGCCAATAGTGATATCAATGGGAAACATCACAAAACACGCCCAAGAAAGCTCCAAAAAAAAGATATGAATTTTGGAAGGGTCTATGCTCCATCCCCATACAAGGTGAATGAGTCCACAGTGTAATTGCGCTGAGCAGGGTTTCCGACTCCATTGGCAAGGTTTCCTATGGCGTGCACATGTTCCACAACAGGAGGGCGGGCATGTCGGAATGGGTGACTGGACAGATGCTGGAAAAGGGGACACAGAGGGCTACAGACGGCACATGCTGCGGTGCAGCTGGCCCACAGTGCTGAGGGCCCAACATGGACACGAGTGTGCTTCCCACAGTGTCACAGGGGATAGTACCCAGCAGGTACCCCGAAGGACACGGAACATTGGCATGCGGTGCTGGGGGGAAGCGTGGACAGCTATGCAGGCACCCCTACCCCAGAAGCAGCACCATAGGCAGCTGCCTACCCGCACACTGGATGGCCTGAGACTGCGCTCCACCAGCACCATCAGCAGAAGGGCATGTCAGCATGGTGGCAGAGGGATACTGGTGGTGGAGGTGGCAGTGGCAGCTGCCCAGAGCAGACCGTGGCCTATCTTTATCTTTATTGTCTTTATCTTTATTGTCACATTTAATATACCGCTCTTTACCAGTGGCACCAGAGCGGTGTACAACAATAAAATATATAGGCTGCTGAAAAGGAAAAGGAACGCCAAAAATAATGAAGAGACAGGATTGGGTAGAGAGATAGAGTAAAGCAACAGATAAAGCAACGAAGCAGACAAACACACAAAATGACGAACATTCTAGTTCAACGGGGTGGGGGAGAAAGGGGAGCAGGAGGAGGAGGGAGGTTAAAAGCGGTGCAAAAAAGGTGGGTCTTCAGCCTAGCCTTAAAAGTCTTGTAGGAGGGTTCTAGACGGAGGGCGATGGGGAGCGAGTTCCAGAGTCGCGGGCCCAAGAAGAAAAATGCTGAAGAGCGTGTGGACTCAAGGTGGGCCTGTGATGGGGAGGGGAGGGACATGCGGTTCAGATGGACTGATCTAAGGGAGCGGTGAGACGAGTGAAAATGTATTAGATTGGCAAGGTAGAGGGGAATACCGGTATGGATGTTTTTGTGCATATATATAAGGATTTTGAACTGTATACGGTAAGCAAGGGGAAGCCAGTGTAGGTGAATCAAGATGGGGGTGATGTGGTCGAAGCGGGAAGCATGAGTGAGAATACGTGCAGCTGTGTGGTGGACCAGTTGTAGTCTTCTCAGTTGGGTTTGAGGGAGACCGGCCAGGACAACATTGCAGTAGTCCAGGCGGGATACCACCAGGGACAGTAGCAGTGTAGTCAGGGAAGGGACAGATATAAAGGGACGAATAGCACAGAGTTGACGTAAGGTGTGAAAGGACCGCTGTACAACAGAAGAAATATGTTCCTTGAAGGATAAGGCAGAGTCCAGGGTAACTCCTAGATAACGTAGGGAGGAAACTACTGGCAATGGGGAACCGGACAGGGTAAGGGCGAGAGAGGGAATTGGGGCACCATATGTAAACCAAATGGCAAATGATTTGGAGAGGTTCACATGCAACAAATTGGTGGAGAACCAGGAGGACACTGAAGCCAAGCAGGAGTTGAGAGGGGCAAGTTCAGGGGCAGAAGGGTCCGTGTGATGAAGAAGAATGATATCGTCTGCGTAATAGTGGGCTGAGATGCTATGCTGCTGAACTAAGAGTGCGAGGGGGGCCAGGAAGACGTTAAACAGGAGAGGGGCGAGGACAGAATCCTGGGGAACACCACATGGGAGAGGGGTGGGAGGAGAGGAGGAGGGGCCTGAGGAGACGGAAAAGGTTCGGTGGGAGAGGAAGGAGTGAAACCAAGAAAGAACAGTGCCAGAGAGCCCAATGTCGTGTAAATGGGCCAGAAGAGTAGGGTGGTCCACAAGGTCGAAAGCAGCAGATAAGTCTAAGGAAACGGCAATAGAGATGCGGCCTTGGTCGTGTGCGGTATGAACTTCGTTAAGAAAGGAAAGCAAAATAGACTCAGTGCTGTGATTGGGACAAAAACCGAATTGGCGGGGGTGAAGTGTAAAGGTGGCCTCAAGATGAGAGGAAAGTTGTGCATAAACCAGTTTCTCAAGGAGCTTGGAGAGGAAGGGAAGATTTGAGATAGAGCGCCAGTTGGCTGGGGAGGACGGGTCGAGAGAGTTCTTTTTTAAGATAGGACGGATAGTAGCGTGCTTCCAGACAGTGGGGAACGATCCAGAAGTTAAACTAGAGTTGATAATGGAGAGTATGCAGGGAGAGAGGGCCAGAGAGGGGTCCAGAAGCCATTGCGAAGGAATGGGATCAGAGATACAGGTGGTCTTTCGAGTGGAGGAGTACACCCTGGAAAGATCTGGCATAGTCACAGGTTGAAAGGAGGACCATTTATGGAAAAAGGAGGGGAAAGGGGAAGAAGGGAAGAGGGGGAGTTAGGAGGAAGGGAAGAGCGGGACAGGGGGGGAGGGCAGGAGGGAAAGAGTGACCGAAGATTTTGGATTTTAGAGGCAAAGTATGATGCCAGAAGAGCAGGATCAGGGGATACTGGGGAAGGGGCTGGGGAGGTAAGGGAATGAGAGGCGGAGAGAGAGCGAAGGACAGAGTAGAGCTGTCGAGTAGAGTTAGCTGACATGGAGATGCGAGAAGAAAAATAGTCCCGCTTAGAGGAATGTAATAGAGATCGATAGTGCGAATGACAGTAACAAAAGTGTGCTAAGGAGGTAGGGGAGGGATGCCAATGCCGTTCGGCGCTGCACAGGTAAGAACGATGAAGAAAGACGCCTGCGTGGAACCAGGGGTAATGGTGCAGAGGGGAGGGAGAGGGAAGAGGCTGACGCAGGGCAAGCTGATCCAAATCAGCTGTAAGGGTGGTGTTCCAGGACTGGGCCTGGAGACCAACAGGGAGCAGATGAAAATCTGGGGGAAAAAGAGAATCAGAAGATGGGAATTGTAAGAGAGTGGCGGGCGTGATACGACGAACAAGACGAGGGGCAGAGGGAATCCCGTCTTGGGCAGGAGGGGGAGGAGAAGTGGGAATGGAGAAGAATAGACAGAAATGGTCAGACCAGGGAACAGGCAGGGTATGAAGGGAAGTAGGGATCACGGAAGAAGAGGAATGAGATATGACCAGGTCCAGGGAGTGACCAGCAGAGTGGGTAGGCATGGTAGCGTGTTGTAGAAGAGAGAGATCAGAGAGGAGAGAGAGAAAGGAAGAGTCGCAGGAAGAGAGAGGGGAGTCAAAGTGAATATTAAAGTCCCCTAGGACCAGGAGATGCTGAGAACTGAGAGAGAGTTTGGAGAGAGTCTGTACAAGAGAGTCCCATTGAGGGCATAGACCAGGAAGAAATATATCGGGGGGGAGGAGTCAGAACGAAGAAGAATAGACTCGGGATAGTGAAGGGCAAGAGAGGAAATTTCTTGGAGAGCCAGTGAGGAGCCAAAGAGGACAGCAACCCCCCCGCCACTCCGACCCCGGCGACAGGTAGAGAGAGCAGAGTAGCCGGGAGGGAGACATCGATTCAGGAGAGGCTCCTCGCCTTCCCTGAGCCACGTCTCAGTCAGAAATAAGGCATCAACTGAATGCTGTGAAATAAGATCTTGGATGAGAGAACACTTTGAACGGAGGGACCGGCAGTTCAAGAGAGCTAACTGCAACAGAATGAGGGCTGGAACAGAAGGCGGGGGAGGAGCAGTGGGAAGACAGGGGATAAGATTAGAAAGGTTTCTGGAGAGAGCACCTGGGGGAGCAAGGGGAGGGGGAGGCCTCCAACCCCAGAAGGCGGGAATTGTGGACATGGCAGGCGAGAGTGCGGGGGCTAACGGGACAGGGGAAGTGGATAGGAAAGGCAGAGATAACAAAAGAAGTGCACAGAGAAAGAAGGCCTTACCAGGGGAGGAGGGGGTGAAGAAGCGAGCAAGCCAAATAGGCATGCAACGGCCAACCGAGCTGAACAGCAGACCACCTAAAAGTGGACAGGAAAACAAAGGAAACAAAAGACTCTGGACTCGCCCCCACGGACTCGCCCCAAGGAGCGCCGCGCTGGGATGAAATTTATGCTGAAGAGGCACCTTGAGATCACGCGATCGCGTGCAGCGCGGCCACATCACATCCGGTTGAGAGAGCTGAATTATTTAGCGTTGCCAGGCAGGGTAAGCACAAGAACGGCACCGGGGTTGCACCTGAAGAGGGAGGAAATAGGGTTAGGACAACCGTAGTAAATTAAAATAGAAAGGACAAGGAGAGATCAACAGAAGAAAGAATAAGGTGAGGGAACACAAACAAACATAGAGACAGAAGGAGTATAAGAACTGCTAACTAATAAAACAAAACAAAATTACACCAATACCAAGTGAGGCAAGGAGAAAGGAGCACTTATGGGGAGGCCCAACAATAACATAACAGCATAACACAAATAGCAGCTAGCTGAAACGCCGCGCTGGGATGAAATTTATGCTGAAGAGGCACCTTGAGATCACGCGGTCGCGTGCAGCGTGGCCGCATCACATCCGGTTGAGAGAGCTGAATTATTTAGCGTTGCCAGGCAGGGTAAGCACAAGAACGGCACCGGGGTTGCACCAAGTGAGGCAAGGAGAAAGGAGCACATATGGGGAGGCCCAACAATAACATAACAGCATAACACAGATAGCAGCCCTGTGTAGGTGGATGCCATGCACTGCAACAGACGGGCCCTGTCTGACGAACAGTCATGGTATCACCAGGGAATGCCCTGTCTCTGTGGCAACACTGTGGTGCAGTGCACATAGCCAGTGTGTTCAGAAGCCAAAAGTCACAGGTTCAAGTCCCAGCTGTGGTTCCTACCAACCCAGTCCCCATATTTTACCCACTACTAAAACATGCTAATACAGACAGAACCTTTATTGCAGATGACGTAAACATGCCCAAAACACCTACATTTTACCCTACAGAGCACAGACACCATAAACATGTGCATTACCTAGAGCAGAGTCTCCCAAATGCAGTCCTGGAGGGCCAAACACCATTCAGGTTCCATGCTGTCTCTAATAAAAATGCCGGTGCTGCATTTCTATGCGCCGCCCCCATGGTATGCAGATGTATCTCATGCATATTCATGAGGGACAGCATGAAAACCCGAACAGTGTCTGGCCCACCAGGACTGGAGTTGGGAATCTCTGCCCTAAAGCAGCGGCCAACAGGGACAGACACACCCGCACCCACAGGCTCCATTATCCAATGCCTCCTGGAGAGGCAGGATGTTGGGCCCTGCGTGCATCTCCCAATACTAGCACTTGCATACCTTAGCAATGCCACCCTAAACCTGGGAATACGGTACACAGCTATCAAAAGGTTGCTATGATTATTGGCAGATAGCAATTCTGAGGTTAAGTACAATTTTCTGAGTGAGCTGCAGCATAGCAACCTTTCTGATGTCTGTTGAGTGTGCTACAGGTCTTGTGTCTGACAGTGTTTACCAACCTGGGGGGTGACCCCAACAGTATTGCATACCATAGCCATGCCTGCACTGTGCCCAGGACTGGTGCGGTGGCCAGGGCTGCCAAACACCTCTATAGTTGCACAATGCTGGCATAGGTGTGGGGAGTGTGTGTCTGTCTATCCAGTGTGTGGTGGCTGCAAACACCCTCCACAGCCCACACTGCTAGCACTGTTGCCAGTATTGGCCTGCCAATGTGCATAATGAGGAGCAAGGTACTTTGGGAATAGCCATGATAGGCCTGGATTCATCTGTACATAGCATAGGGCAATGGCTCAGACATTGTAGTGGCCGGCCACCACCTGCTCGGACAGGGTGGCCACAGCATGTCCTGCTGGGAGGTCACTCTCACCCTGATGGAGCAGTGACCATGGCATGGCTAGGTTCCCCCAAAGCGCTATATGGTGTTTCTATCATGTGATGTTTATGGGTTCTCTTTTGGGGTCCAATCACTGACTTATCTCCTTGTTGTGTATGCTGATATCCCAGTTCTGGGTACATGCATCGCCTCCAGGACCATGCACTATGGACTAGCTAGCAGACTGTCTGCAGCTAGTATGTGTCTTGCTGGAGCACCTTGCAGGGTGCAGTGGCTGTAGGCTTGCTGCTGGAGAATGTCAGATAGTGGTGGGGGACAGCTGTGCATTTCCAGGCCTTCTGTCTGCTATTGCTTTATGGATGTGTACAGCTCTGCATTGCCTGCCCTGTAGGGTGTTTGTTCCCCAGCAGTACTGGGGTTGATGGTCCTCTCTACTGCCACCATTTCAGAGAGGTAGAATGTGGATCTGTTGGTGGGTGATCCTGTTTCCCGCCCCAGAGGGTGGGTTGTGTGGTGGTACATAATCTGCCTATGGGTCCAAACACACCCCCAATCATGTAACCATGGCACCAACACAGGATATGCACTATTCTGGGTGCATCATAGCCCATAAGGGCTAGACATGACTGAGAAATACAGAAGGGCACAGATGTATCCTAGGTATGTCTGCAGGAACTACCTATCACACACAGTAGCACTGATGGGGACCTGCAGCATGGCGAATTTCAGCCATGAAAGGTGTTGTGGACCTGGTGCTGGTGCTGGTGCTGGGCGCCCCACCTCACCCTCAGGGTGAGCACAGTACCCGCACAATGTGCCGGTCTGTGGCTACTCTGTGCCAGTACCACACATGGTCAGTTCCCCCTACCAGGCCGAGGTGCTGTGGGGGTGCATACCCCATCTTGTGCCCATCTGTCGACTGTTGATTTGCATGTGCAGTGCATCATGGGTACGGGTGGGTTAACCCTATCCTGGTAACCACAGCAGACAGTTTGTGTGGTGACGTGCAGTCCTTCTGCAGCCAGCCAGGGGTTTGTTGGCAGCTGTAGCCCACTGGTTACTTCAATGCCTATGCAGTCAGAGGTCATGGGTTCAAGCCCATGGTGGGGCTATTTGATAGGGCTGTCTGAGGCATTGTCTGTTTTTAATTTACATTAGGGCTGCCAGCAAAAACACCCTCAGAGTACTGTAACCTTAAGGTGCCTCATAAGGCGCCCTATAAAGCACTTTATAAGGTGCCTTATAAGGTGTCCTATAGGGGACATTATAGGGTGCCTTGGTGGACAGTGCACTTTATAATGTGCCCTATGGAGTGCGTTATGGGGTGCCTTATGCGGCACCTTAGGTTACGCCACCGTGAGGGTGTGTTTGCTGGCAGCACTAATTAAAATAAAAGTAAACATGCCTCAAAAAGCACTACTTAAACATAAAGGGTGATGCCTCCACCAGCCTTATGCATTAGGCACACTGGGGGATTGAACTCATGACCCCATACCATCAGTCAGTGTATTAACCATTGTGCTACACCTCTGCTTCTATGTTTATATGTCTGCGCGCCTACTTAAGATTATCACGCGTTAACGTGCTTAGCGGCGTTTCGCCCGATAATGTGCGCAGCGGTCGTTATCGTGCAATAATGTGCACAGCGCGCGTTATCGCGCGATAATCCCGTTTTGCTACGTTAAGACCGAAATGCCCACTCCTTTTATGGCATCCTGCACACTATCGCCGGGCGCACGTTAAGACGGTTTAGTAAACATACCCCAAAGTTTTTTGCATAGATCACATGAGTGGTTTTTTGCATAGATCACATGAGTGGTTTCACAGTTTGAGAAATCATCGATCACAAACTTTTTTTTGTAATAGGATGCACAAACCTTTCTCTTATAGGCATAACATGGGGACATATAGAACATCGTCCACACTGAAATTGCCCTTTGTATTTAGAAAGGAATCTTCGTTCAGTTAATGCTGACGGCACTAGTAAATTCTTCAAATTTACATTGCGCTTGTGAGCCACTGTTAAAGGTATATCATGGAATCCAGGAATCGCCTGAATGAGATGCCATTCTTTCTGCAAAATTTTTGTAATATCTCTTGAATGAGCTGAGTATAGAAGGGGGCACACTATTCCCACATTCTTTTTCTTATCCCTGGGCTTCAAAAGGGACTCGCAAGAGGCATCTCAAGCTTTCTTGTATGCTCGATTGATATGACATAATGGATTCTGTCTAGCTATAAATCTTTTCATTATTTTCGCTTGAGTTTCAAAATCCTGTATTGTGGTACAAACTCTTCTGGCTCTTAGGAACTGTCCAATGGGCAGGTTCTTCTTTAATGCTGGATTATGGAAGCTATTGAAATGTAAAAGATGATTACGATCTGTGGGTTTCCTATATAAAGATGTAATAAATTGATTGGCTTCTTTTTTAATTATCAGATCAAGATAAGGAATTTGATGAGAATCGTATGTAATCTGGAATCATAAGTTGGCATCTAAATTGTTAGTCCAAATATTAAATTCGGAAAGTGATTCTACACTCCCATCCCAAATGATCAGAATATCATCAATGTATCGCTTAGGGGATCAATTTTTACTTGTTTTTCACCTAGTATAAATTGTCTTGTTGACATGTTCCTCCCTTTTGCTCACAGAAAAGTTTTAACTGATCCTCTTTTTTGTAAACACATTATTTATTTATTTTTTTAAAAACAATATCACTTTCTAATTTTATCACCAATATGAATGAATTTGTGCATGAAATATGCATTCACATTTGTGTTATATTGGGCTCACTCCTGCTTCTGTTATCACTAGCCTGACGACATTTTATCCTTTCTTCTCTTTTTAGTACAAGATCATTACATTTGGGCTTACCTAATAATAGAGGTATTGATATACAAAATAGATTAGTGACACACCCTTACAATTTTGTCTTTATTTATGTTTGTATTAATATGTATACATTTTATCAATGTTTTGTTGTTGTTGTTAAGTGCCGTCGAGTCGACTCATGGCGACCCTCTGGATAGCTATCCTAAATTGTGTTCGGTCTTCAGTCAGGCGGCTCATTGTTGACAGACTGGTACCCGTAGCTGCTGTTATTGTATCGATCCATCTCATTGCTGGCCTTCCTCTTTTGCGTTGACCTTCTATCTTGTCTTTCTCTAGTGATCTCTCTCTTCGCATGATGTGTCCAAAGTATGACATGTTTGTTTAAATGTTTGTTTTAGTGGTTTTTAGTTCCTGTTTTTAATTGATTTATCGATATTGATTACTTTTAATATATTTTTATTTACTGTTTTATCCAATTTATGAGTGGTTTTATAATATGTCTATATAATTGTGTTTTGTTCATGCATTTATGAATGTAGAATGCCAGAATTCCCCTGAAGAAGGTATTTCGAAACATGGCCTGTGTCGGGCATTGTGGCATGTTATTTTATTCTATAATAAAGAACTCCTTCCTTTTTACCACGTTCTTGGACTGGGTTTCTTCTATTCACGTGGCGTTGTGCTTTACTTGGTGCACCCTTGGCACACCTCCATACAAGACAATGGACTCTGAGAACTCAGTAGGCCCAAGCCACAGATCGACTCAGGGATTATTTATGTATCACCAATCCACTTATTCAGTCTTTGCAATGGTGGACAATCCATAACAATTTGCTCAAAGGTCTCCCCTTCCAAATTCCTCCACTGCAAAAGGTTTGACGACAGACACATCCAAACTGGGTTGGGGAGCTCATCTCAATAAGTTTCACATTCAGGGCAATTAGTCATTCCAAGAAAGTCATTACCAAATCATCTTCTTGGAGTTAAGAGCAATAGCAAATGTTCTAAAGGCTTTTTGGGATTGACTGGCCAATCAAATTGTTCTGATTCAGATTGACAATCAAGTCACAGTGTTCTGCATCAACAAGCAGGGAAGAATGGGCTTGTACCTCCTGTGTTGGGAAACAGTCACATTGTGGACATCTGCCATCACACATGTGATGGACGAGAGCCACATACCTACCAGGCAAGTAAAACACTATGGCAGACAGACTGAGTCAAGTCCTCCAACCACATGAATGGAAACTGGATAGAGAGGTGGAGACCTGCATCTTTCGGGAGTAGAGCACTCCTTCAATAGTTCTCTTCGTCTCTTCGCAATATGCCCAGATGGAACAGTTCTGTTCCAGGGTAAGATCACAAAAAAGACTAGCCTCCAATACCTCTCATTGGAAAGATCCTCCTGAAGCTCAAAACAGATGGAATCACAATGATTCTCATCACGTCTTACTGGCCCAATGGCCTTGGTTTCCTCCTGCTACAGCTCTCCAGACAGAAACCACTCTGACTGGGTCAGTGCCAGGTCTGATTTTACAGGTGAATGGAATGATGTTGCACTCCAAAATCCAGTCCTTGGCCCTCACGGCATGGATGTTGAGAAGCTAATGTTGTCCAAGTTCAACCTGTCGGCTACTACTACTACTATTCAGCACTTGTAGAGCGCCACGCATGCAGCGCTGCACAGCTGACCTACAAGAGGTAGCCAGCATACAAGAGACAGTCCCTGCCCGTCAGAGTCAAGCTCATCGGAGCTTACAATCTCTGCTGCTATGTCTGATGTCTTTTTGATCTCCAGAAGGGTCTCAACAAGGATATCTTATTCATGCAAGTGGAGGAGGTTTGCTGTCTGGTTTGAGGGTCATGCCCTAGATCCTTTCATTTGTCCCACACAAAAACTGCTTGAGAATCTTTTACACCTCTCCAAGTCTGGACTTAAGTCCAACTTTGTCAGGGTCCACCTCAGTGCAATTAGGACTTATCATTGTGGTGTGGAAGGGACGTCCATCTCTGTATAGCCTGTAGTTGTTCGCTTTATGCAGGAGTTGCTTCTCTTGAAGTCTACAAACCTCTAGCAGTGCAATGGGATCTCAATGTGGTTCTTGTGTGGCTCATGAAAGTTCCTTTTGAGCCACTCAATTCTTGCTCTCTGAAGTTCTTGACCTGGAAGATTTTATTTTTGATGGTGATTACTTCAGCATGCAGAGTGAGAAAGCTTCAGGCTCTCGTAATTCATCTGCCTTATACTAAATTCCATCATAATAGAGTGGTCCTCTGTACTCATCCTAAATTTCTTCCAAAAGTGTTATTGGATTTAAATCTTAATTAGACAATTGTTCTACCAACATTTTCCCCAACACCTCATGCCCACAAAGGGGAAGCTGTGTTGCACATGTTGGACTGCAAACGAGCCTTAGACCTCTACTTGGAGCGGACAAAAGTCCATAGAAAGTCATCTAGCTTTTTGTTTCTTTTGACCCTAGCAAACTGGAGTCTGCTGTCTCCAAACACTCTCAATTTAGCTAGGCTGAATCTCTTTCGCTTATGCCCAAGCAGGCCTGAGCCTTGATGATCATGTCACAGCTCACAATATCAGTGCCATGGCTGCGTCGGTGACTAACTTGTGCTCAGTCTCCATGGAAGAGATCTGCAGGGCTGCAATGTGGTCTTCTGTCCACACATTCACATCGCACTTCTGTCTAGATGGGGATTCCTGATGTGACAGCAACTTCAGCCAATCCATACTTTGGAATCTGTTTGGGGATTAGGCTCCATCCCCATCCTCCCCTAAACCCATTCTTTTCTGTTCATTCTACCAAAAAAAAAAGGAAAAGAACGTGGAAAATTCTATTGTACATAGTTATGTGTCTTGAATTACTAAGGCCTGTTGCCATTAAGCAGACAGACTTGTTGTCCCTGTTGGGCTTATCTGTGTCCTCATTGGCCTTTGGTAGCCTGTAGCTAGGGAATCCAATACTTGAGGATTTCATTCCTGCTTGTCCACAGAGAAAAAGTAGTTTCTCACATGTAGCAGTTGTTCTCTGTAGAAAGCCAGAATAAGCCCTCACACCCCCCCCCCCCCACCTCCCCTGGGAGTTGTATTCTACTCTAGCTATAGTATCAGATTGTCCAAAAATGGAGCCAAGGCGATAGGTGGGAACATGGCACACATGCATGGTGGAACCTCCCAAAAGCTTCCACTAGTAGCTGGAGAGCATTCCAGTATGGGCTCCATCGGATGATGTCACTCATATATGATGACTTATTCCTGCTGTCCACCAAGAACACCTGCTTCAGGTAAGTAACTACCTTTTCTGTCCCATCGTAGACCTAAGCAAATATTTGGTCAGAGAAATGTTCAGACTGATCTCTCTAGGCATCTTACTCCCATATCTTCAAACAGGAAATCAGCTATACTCTCTAAATCTGAAGGATGTATATACCCTTATACAGAGTCTGCAAAAAGAGCACTCACACTCACAAAACAGATAAAGGACAAGCAAAGCAAGGGAAAGAAGCAGTCTTTATTTAAAATAACCCCAACACGGCCGCATTTTGGCTTAGTGTCTTCCTCAGGGGGTAGACTCCCAACAAATAAAAACATACATGTTAGTGTTAACTCATAAAATATTAAAATTAGGTACATATATAAAAGTGATATATGAAATAATAATCTTCCAAACATAAACCATAAAGGAGATAGTGCAATACAATTAAATAACATAATGAAGCATAAAAAACTTATTAAAAACAAGAAGCTATAAAAACAGTTAAAAACAAGCAATAAGAAACAATGAAATGTAAGTATAAAAAACATATAGCATATATGATAATACAATAAAGACAAGGACAAGAGCAAGATCAAATCAAATAAATAAATGGGTAATGACTCTAAATCATAGGGAACTTGTAAGGATGTAAGTTAATAAGGTAAATTCCAAAGTTAGTGGAAGTATCAGCTGGAGTATCCAGACATCAAGGACAAACCCTCAAAAAGGATCAAACTGAAAATATAAACACATAGCACTTATTAGGAGAGTTGTAGAAAGGCAGAGTGTATCTAGCTTGTTGAGAAGAAGGAAGAGGTGAAAATACTGAAAATGAAGAACAGGGAAAAAATATATAAAAGGATAGGGAGGGGGAAGGGGGGAATCTGAAGGATGTATACAGCCATATACAGATACATTCCACTCACAGCAAGTATCTCAGATTTGTAGTAGGATGACTGCACTTCCAGCATCGCGTTCTGCCTTTCAGTCTCTCATCAGCTCCTTGTATCTTTACAAATGCCTTATCATGTTAGTAATGTTTCTACGTAGACTGGAAGTGCATGTCTTCGCCTGTTGGGTTGATCAAGAGTAGCACTCCAGAAGGAGTTCACGAATGAACACAACTGACCATTGGGTGCTGAAACTACTATAGTTCATAGCAAATTATCCCAAATCCCACTTCCATCCCACCCAACAATTGGAATTCATTGGAGCTCTACTCAACATGACTTAGGGGAAAGCATTCCTTCCACATGACAGACTGTCCAGACTGACAGTGATAGTACAGGAGACTCAAATGGGTCAGCAGGTCTCAGTTCATGCCACGTTAACATTACTGGGTCACATGGCTTCAAAGGTACATGTAACAACCTTGGCAAATCTCCATATGAGGCAAACTCAGTGGACACTGAGTACTCTGTAGTCACTAGCCACAGAGAATCTCAGAGACCTTCAGTTCATCACTGATCCACTCATTCAGTCTCTAGACTGGTGAAATATACAAGACAATCTGTTGAAACATCTTCCTTTCCAAATTCTTCCTTCACAAAAACTGTTGATGACAGATGTGTTCAAGCTGAGTTGGACCGCTCATCTCGATGGATTCCTACCTTCAGGAAACTTGATCCCTCCAAGAAAATCTCCATCAGATCAATTTCTTGAAAATAAGAACAGTAGCAAATACTGTAAGGACTTTCAAAGATTGGTTGTCCAACCAAATTGTACTGATTCAAACTGACAATCAGGTAGCCATGTTTACATCAACAAGCACGGAGGAATGGGATTGTGCCTCCTGTGTTGGGAAAGAGGCTGTGGAATTTTGCCATTTCTCACAGGATGGAGATGAGAACTGTTTGCCTGCCAACTTCACGAATGGACCCACAAAAGGAATGTAGCAAAACATATCTTTTGAGAGTGAGGCACCTCCTTGATAGATCTTTTCACAACTCCTAAGAATTCCCAGGTGAATCAGTTCTGCTCCTGACTGGGGTTCCGCAGCAAACTAGCCTTGGATGCTTTCCTCCTCGGAGGGTCTTCTGAACACATATCCTCCAAATACCTCTCATACCTTTCATTGCCAAGACCCTCCTGAAGCTCAAAACAGACACAGGTATGATGATTCTCATCACTTCTTATTGGACTCATCCAACATGGTTTGCCTTCCTTCTGGAATTTTCCATTTGGGAATCAATTCAGCTCAGACAGGTGCCGGACCTGATATCGCAGGAGGTGAAGCAATGTTGCATCCCAACATCAAGTCCCTAGTCCTCATAGCTTGATTGTTGAGAAGCTAACTGTCCACTCTCAATCTGCCAGCTGGTGTCACTAATGTCCTTTTAGCCTCTGGGAGGACCTCAACAAGAAAATCATATTCATGCAAGTGAAAAAGGTTTGCTGTTTGGTGTGAGGAATGCTCCCTAGATCCTTTCATCCGTCCCACAAAAACATTACTTGAGTACCTTCTACACCTCTCAGAGTCTAGACTGAAGTCCATCTCCATTAGAGAACCCTCAGTGCAGTTGGAGCATATCACTGAGGGATAGAAGATAAACCCATCTATGTACAGCCCTTAGATGTCACTTCATGCAGGGCTTACTTCTGCTCAAGCCTCCTTATAAGCCATCCACAGTGTCTTGGGACCTTTATTTGCTTCTCACGTAGCTGATGAAAGTTCCTTTGAGCTGCTCAATACCTGTCCTCTGAGATTCTTGACCTGGAAGGTTTTTTCTTGGTGATGGTCACTTCAGTGCATAGAGTGAGCAAGCTTCAGGTCCTAGTGGTTCATCTACCTTATACAAAATTTCATCACAACAGAATGTTCCTTCATACTCATCCCAAATTTCTTCCGAAAGTGGTTACAGAATTCCATCCTTGAAAGAACATCCAGGATTAGTCATATAACACCCATCCTTAAAAATTACAATGACTCCCCCTCCTCTACCACATAAAATACAAAACAATTATGACTATCTTCGAAATCTTAAATGACATGTCTGCCACCTATCTACAAACCATGCTGAAAAAACTCCCAGCAAATAGAACCAGAAGATCATGCTCAATAAATACCTTAACAGTACACACAGAAAGACTGAAATATAACTAAACAACTTGTGCAAGGGCCATCTCATTATAAGCACCTGGACTATGGAACAACTTACCATCTAAACTCAGAAACATTGATGACTTCCACCAATTCAGGAAGGAACTGAAAACACTATTATTCAAAGAAAATTTTGAGAATAAAACATAATTCAATTTCAACCATGACTTCTCTACTTCTTACCACCACACAGTCCACCAACGCTCACAAATGTGCCTGATCCCACACACTCATATTGATCATCCAAACCATCAATCTATGCACTTATACATATAGGACCTGGTATTTGAAGGCCTATAGATAACTTCCTTAGTTACCCATGTAAAGGCCTTAACTGAGATTTTCGAAGGGCACCTACGAAAATCCCAGCTAAGTCCCTAACGTGCCCCGATGCTATCCACATAGCATCAGGGCATGTTAGGGGCATTCCGGGGTGGAGCAGGGGTGGAGGAAGGAGCTACATGGGTAGCAGCGATTTTCATTGCTATCTGCGCAGCCCTCTGCACCTTAAAGATAGATGAGGAAAAACCTCGCCTATCTTTAAGACACAGAGGCTATGCGGGTAGCAACGAAAATCACTGCTACCCATGTAGCCTCTGCAGCTGCCGAGACGTCGGGGCTAACCCGAATATTCACTTCCACCAGCACAGGTGAATATCCGGGTTAGGGGGTTCAGCTGGCAGGCTGTGCACCACCATGGTGCATAGCCTGCCCAGCATAATATTGGGCCCATAATCCACACATTACAACACTGACCACTCATATTGTTGAAAGTTCTTTACCACATATTATTTAGTTATCATGTATCCTCTTGTTCTTTAAATGTTATGCATGTTAACATTCAACATTATATGTATATACCTTTTTTTCCATTGTTAAATATTATTGTATTTGCTCCCAGTTCTATGTAAAGTTAACTTAAATTGTTCCTTATAAACCGTATTGACCTTAGGAAATACGGCATATAAAACTTGCTAAATAAATAAATACAGTTGCATTTCTGCATGCCCCTAGGTACATTCCCTTGGAAGGTATGCAGATTCATGGACCAGCAAAACATTGGGATTCTTTGGAGACAGTATAGATGACACTCCATGCCTTCATATTGGCAGAAGGATGACTTTATTCCTTACTGTTCAGAGATGTACACAATGCTGAGGACCCTGAGTTCTCATCACCCCATGCCAAATGTGCAGCCAGTTTATGTCTTATCCAAAGGTGCAGATGTCAGGCATTGGTAGATGTCATCTCCAAAGGGAAATCCATTGCACAGGAGCACCACTGCAGCACAGCACATCACATGTATGTGGTACACATTAACAGCGGTGTGAGAGGCAGGGCCTTCACAAACAGCTTGGTGTTTGGTGTCTGCACATCCAACTGCTCCAGCCATGAGCTAGTCATCTCTGAGGTTAACACTATTGGGTTCAGCTTTTGGAACCTACAGAGAATGGTGTGTGCTTCTCAACTCTGCTTAGGTTCACAATGTTGCTCACTAACATTGGGGATCTATATGGATGTGACCTAATCTCAGCTGAATGTGAACTCACAATGAGCATCAGTTATGAGTCTCTTGCTCATGAACCCATTGGTAAAGTGCAGTGCACATCACTCATGGCATCATGCCTTTACATCAGCCATGTAACTATTACATGTTCCACACACACTGTCACTGACAGGGAATCCTTGTCCCTTGCAATCGCAGCTCACACATGGCAAAACAGATCTGAGGAGTCCCAAGTGACTTTGGGCCAATCTTATTTTTACCTTGTCTATGTGATGCCTTTCAGTGAGCACATAGGCCTTACCCCAGTAGACATCTGCATCTACACTATATCAACTGACTCACATTTGTCTACTTGTTTATTCAACCCTTCAAAAAAATATAACAGATTAGTAAGACAAGACTTTCCTTGGCTAAATCCATATTGGCTTTCTCCCATTAAACCATGACTATATACTGTCACCAGCAGAGGCTAAACTAGGGTTATTTAGCTTAGTGCACTACTGGCCCTGACCTTTCTATAAAAAGAAAGTGTAGTTGCAAGTCGAGGGTCAGGTTTAAACAAGGATTTATTCCCCTCCCGGGGTTTTGCTGGACTTTCAAAAATAATACACTTCCAAACTCAAAAGATAACCATACTTCTGGTATAAACAAATGGATAAAGAAAAGTAGCTTCTTGCTTCACAAATTAAATGACAAAACAGAATATATCATCAAGGTAAACACCTGGGCAGTTTCCACTGTGCAGACCTGGTCTCTCTAGCAGGCTTATTAGCTCTCAGCGCAGAGAGGTCCCTTCAGTCATCACTAGAGAACAGTCCATCTTTTCCTCATAAGATAAACCTTCATTCTGGTCAGTACACATGGGCTCCTCAAGTGACTCGTCTTCCCTCTGGCAGAGAGTTTGTAACCTCCTCCAGTCAGTGACTGGTCTCTCTTCAAAACTCTCTTCCTGGTCAGGGAGATAATTATCTGAGCCTTGATACAATTGCTTTTCCGCTTTTCTGTTACACCTTGCTCTTGTCAGTTTGCTGCCAGGCTTCTCATACAAACATTCAGACTCTGCTCTCATACAAATATCCTGAAGCAGTTCACTATCTCTATTATAAGGATGTGAATACCTTAAAAGTTTCTGGCTTTCATTAGCAAAGGGTTTTCTATGGTTAAACTCACTGTTGGAGAATAACTGCCTGTTATGTCTCCCAGCCCTTCTTGGCTTCTTATTCCAGGCCTCAGAATACACAGGGTTAGGCTGACAATACTCTGACCTTTTGTTGAAGGGTTTTAGGTTCTCTCTGACCTGCCAGGTTTCACAAACGCTTGCAGCTTCTGTGTCATCAAAACCTTCGTCAGAGATCATACAGGAATCACATTCAGCCTCTCTTCCTGGATTCTCTCTCTCCTGGACTCGAGCATAATAAGGATTCTCCTTTCTGGCCTGCTCCCAAGCTGTGGCCCGTTCCTGCTCCTGAACTCCAACTAACTCTGTTTGCCTGCCTGCTTTCTTATGCAGAGTTGTGGGCGTTTTCCTGCACATGTGCAGAGTGTTTCCCTCAGTGTTTGGGGAGTGTCTGTTGGCTGGGCGTGCCTTCAGGTCTCGTGCCTCAGCCTGCTCTGGTTGCCTATAGCAACTAGGAAGCTTTTTCTCTCCCTTTCTGTCAGTGTCTGTGCCGTACTCTTCAGCTTTTTGTGTCTTAAAGTTACAGGGCATATTTTCGGTGTTACAATACATGATCAGTAATTTTATTCTTTATAATGGTTTCTACCATTTTGCCCGGTGCTGATGTCAGACTCACTGGTCTGTAGTTCCCGGATCACCCCTGGAGCCCTTTTTAAATATTGACGTTACATTGGCCATTCTCCACTCTTCAGCTATTACAGATGATTGAAATGATAGTTCACAGATTACTAAAAGTAGGTCTGCAATAGTGAAGGTTGTTGATGAGTCTTCCATCAATTTTACACCTCAGTTGTCTTCATACAATCCTGCTTTTCTGATGATTTGTTCTGCATATAAATTAAACAGGTAGGGGGAAAGTATGCAGCCTTGTCAAATATCTTTGCTGATTTTAAACTATTCTATTTCTCCTCATTACATTCAAACTGTTGCTTCTTGATCAATGTAAAGGTTGGGCAAGAGAACTATCAGGTGTTCTGGTATACTTATGCGTCTTAATGTGGCCCAGAGTTTCTCATGGTTTACACAGTCAAAAGCCTTGCTGTAATCAATAAAACACATATATAAATCTTTTTGGTATTTTTTTGTCTTTTCAAAGATCCATCTCACATCCGCGATGATGTTTCTCATTCCTTGCCCTTTCCTGAACCCTGTTTTCACTTCAGTTCTCATTCCAGTTATGGTTGTAGTCTCTGCTAAATGATTTTGAGTAGAATCATGCTGGCATGTGGGATCAGAGTGATTGTGCGATAATTTCCACAGTCATTCGGAACACCTTTCTTCAGTATTGATATAAACACAGATCTTTGCCAGTCAGTTGGCCATGATGTTGTCTTCCAAATTTCCTGGCAGAACCTTGTAAGTATGGTGACAGCTGCATCCAATTGCTGTAATACTTCAGTGGGAATGCCATCAATACCCGGTGCTTTGTTTTTTGATAAGGCTTTCAATATTACTTTGACTTTTTCTTTCATCGCCAATGGTTCCTTATCATAAGGTGCAGGTTGAAATGGCTGTTGGTGCACTCAATCTTTATGGTATAATGACTCTGTATATTCTTTCCACCTTTTCTTGATCTTTCTGCATCATTCAACATGAATCCTTGAGCATCTTGTAGCATTTCAATTTGAGGCTGGAATTTTTTCTTTAACTCTCGTAGCTTTAGGGAAGCCAATCTTGTTCTTCCTCTAATGGTTTCTGTTTCTATTTCCTTGCATGTGTCATTGTAGTACTTCTCCTTGTCTTTTCTTGCTGCACGTTGGAAATCTCTGTTGAGTTCTGTGATTGCTTCTCTTTCTCCTCTGGCTTTAGCTTCCCTGCATTTCTGGGCAATTTTCAGAGTTTCTTCAGTCATCCATTTTGGTTGTTTTTGCTTTTTCACCTTTTGTAGATATTTCTCACTTTCTTCCAACACAACCTTCTTGATGTCATCCCATAACTTTTCTGGAGCTATGTCATTTGTATCTAAAGCAGCAAATTGATTATGCAGGCAGTCTTTAAATTCCAGTGATATATTCTCAAAGTCATAGCTTGCTACATTCACTAGTGGCTTGCTCGTTCTCAACTTTAGTTTGAGTTTGCATATTAGTAGTTGGTGATCTGTATCACAGTTAGCTCCAGGTTTTGTCTTTGTTGATGTCATAGAGATTTTCCATCATTGGCTTCCACAGATGTAGTCAATTTGATTTTGTACAATCCATTGGGTGAAGTCCATGTGTACAGTCGGCACTTATGTTGCCGGAAGAAGGGGTTTGAGATGAATAGATCGTTGGTCTTGCAGAATTCTATCAGTCTTTCTCCAGCTTAATTTCTGTTGCCAAGTCCATATTTTCCAAGCACTTTGCTTTCTTCTTTGTTGCCAACTTTTGTGTTCCATTCACTCATGACTATCAGGATATCTTGTTAGCATGTTCTGTCACTTTCAGCTTGTACTTGTTCATAGAACTCATCAACTTCTTCCTCTTCTGCTGCAATTGTTGTTGCATATACCTGAATTATAGTTGTGTTGATGGGCATTCCTCGCAGATGAATAGAAATTAAGCATTCATTGATTGCATTGTATTTCATTACAGTTCTTGATTATAAAATCAACACCATTTCTTCTTTGTCTTTCATTTCCAGCATAGTAAACCATGTGGTCGTCAGATGCCAAGTGCCCAATGCCAATCCATTTCAGTTCGCTGACACCCAACAGATTGAGTTGTACATGTTCCATTTTATTCTTGACCACCTCCAACTTCCCTTGGTTCATGCTTCATATGTTCCATGTTCCAATATGTAAGACATCTTTGCATCTTCTAACTCTCATTTCATGCGCAGCTATATCAGCAGTCAGAGGTCACGAGGGCTTTGATCCAACCACATTAAAAATGCTGGATTTACTCTGAAAAGTCTTCAGCTCATCCCCAGTAGCCAGTTGAGTACCTTCTGACCTGAGGGTCTCATCTTCCAGCACTATAGTGCAATTTGTTTTGTTGTGATTATCCATTGGGTTTTCATGGCAAGATATGGAAGTAGATTGCCAGGCCTTTCTTCTGCGCAGGCACAGTAATTCTAGTGTTGTTGTCGTTGTCACAGAAATGTGATCCTCCGCCACCAACACTGTCCCGTTCTGGTGGTGCCCAGATGGGTGGTTTGTCTTGGTCTGGCACCTCATCGGAGACTTGTCCATCTTAGGAGACCCTGCCAGTAGTTAAGCTACCGATACCTTAGCTCTCAGCATCATTGATGCACACAATCCCTCACAGCACAACAAACTTTAAACCACATGAGAGAGAAATCATGGACAGGCACCAACCATATCATCAGAACTGGAGAAGGACTAACAAAATGCAGCATAGGCACTCATCACAATAGAAATAACACATATCTGACTCCCATATTAAGCACCATGACCTATCAATTAGATTGCTATCTTTTCCTATGTGAGTCTATCATGTTTGTTACAACTCTTTCCACCACATCCATATATGATGCCTCTTATGCATGTTGATGCACATTGGCTTTGTAGGAGAGATAACTGTCATGCCCGCAAGGTACCTGCTTTGTGCAGCTCCAGCCAGGTGTTGCATGCAAGCTGTTCGGGAGATTGATCTTTATATGCACTGCACCATTGTAGGCGAGGCTTCACCACAGCAGACGTGAGCACAGAACAGCATGGTATATGTAACTGGGATAAGATGCTGTACAGTTACCTGCTACATTACACTAAAGTACATGCCCTCCAATTAACTATGATGGTATCATGCATTGTTCCTTGAAACATGAGCCCTGACAAAAGGAAGATATAACACACTCACGTACTCTATTAGAACCTTTACCCTTGACCCATTGGGATGCAGCTTCCACTTTTGGCCAAAGCAATGCTGATCATATTCTGTGGGATGGTGTGAATTGTATGACTCATCAGAAATGGTGTGGTATCCTCAGCCATAGGAATACCCTGTGTTTGTGGCAATACATTTGTTTTGGGGCAGGTATGCGGTCTGATGGAACCATGTATAGGATGCAGTGCTGTTTGCCATGTGGTTCTGGGAGTTGATCATGAGTATCCACACCATCAGCATATTGTGGATTCTCAACACAGAGGTGCAGCTGGTGTGGTAGGTGATCTATGGGAGTGAGTATGAGATGAGAATATATGGTATTATGGAGGTGCATGCTTAGGCCAAACCTTTCATATTGCATTGGGAGAACATATGTTCAGACACGATTTGGAGAGTGGCTGCATGTACTACAGCTGGTATGTGTGGACATGTCATAGTGTCCTTGATGACTTCATTGAAGCTAGTTGGAGTGCAAACTTGTTTTTCGCATCCCTCAGTACAAAGACAGTGCATGTGAACTCCTGCACTGTGCTACTATATAGTTCTGTATCTATTCACATTGGTGCGCTGATCAGACCTAGAAGAGGCACCTGACTGCTTCTAGCTGATTGGTTAATACGAGAGAGCACCACTGATGATGCAGTTGAGACAGGCCTCCTGCTGTAAGGCTGGACATACCATGTTGGCAGGTTTGGAACTGATACATCTGGTTGCAGGTTAACATTACATGCCCTTGGCAGGTTTGGAACTGATACATCTGGTTGCAGGTTAACATTACATGCCCTTCTCATTCCTAAATCATGGAGCTATGTACCTAGTTTGGCAAGGCCAAGGATTGTGGTTTCTCCAGGACCAAGCAGGAAGTCAGTCCTCACTTATGGGTGACGTCGGCGCCGACGGAGCCCTCGCGGAGCAATTTTCCCCAGCTTTCAAAGAAAGCCTTTGGGAATTGCAGCGCGCATGCGCGGTCGTCTTCCCGCCCGAAGGTGCCATCTTAGCCAGTCTTCTTTTTTCCGCGGAGCCCTACCAACGTCCCCGTCTTGTCCCCGCGAAAAAGTTGATTTTCTTCTTTATTTTATCCTTTTTTCTTTCGGTTCGACGCCGATCGTTTTCCCGCCCGGACTCGCGACGCCGGTCTCGAGTCCTCTTACTTTTTTCGGTTTTTCTGACTTAGTCAGCTTTCGTTTTCGTTTTCCCTGGCAGCCCGGTCCTTTGACCTCGCAGGGGCCCTTTTTCCCCCGATGGCTGCCAGTGGGTTTAAGCGGTGTGGTCGGTGTGACCGTAATATGTCACTAACCGACACACACGACTTTTGCCTCCGCTGCCTGGGCCCGGATCATGAGGAACTGATCTGTGGGCCCTGCAGCAAACTGTCCTCGAAGGCGTTGAGAAGTCGGCGGCATCAGCGTGAGAGAATCTTCGCTGACCCCAGCCGTACCCGGACCTCGTCGGAGGCCTCCGTGTCGAAAGGCTCCAGCTCGGACCGTCGCCGGAGCTCCTCCGACCGGGGTTCTCCCTCCGGGGACCATCGTCGGAAGGAAAAACCCGCGAGGGCGGCGTCGGTGGACGCTCCTGGCTCCGCGAGGGCCAGGTCGCATAGCCCCGACAGCCGCCCCGGGTCCTTGGAGAAGGAACACCTCCCGAAGCGACCTCGCCTGGAGTCGGAGATGCCTGCCCGGGTAAGTCCTGTGGTCCTTCTGGACTCGCCTCCGCGACAGCCGACGTCGGGCCCGCCGCCGTCGGGGCCCGAGTCGGGGGCTGCTGGGTCACCTGAGCTCGGACTCAGGTTGACGGCCTTGGAGAGCAGACTGTCTGCCTTCATGGACCAGCAGAGGGCAATGCTCGCTGGCTTCGCTGGCGTCGCTGCCCCGACCGCCGGGACGTCGACGTCCAAGTCGACCCCGGAGACCGAGCCGATCCTCGAGTCGATGAGAACTCGAGTCGATCCTCGGTCGAGGTCACCCTCGGCCTCCCGTTCGGGACCGAGGTCGCCGACGCCGACTCCCTCGGCGTCGGGGCGGCTGGCGCCGCACCCTGCCCGGGCCGACCCCACCGAGTCCTCGTCGGAGTCGGTCTGGGAGTCTGAGGAGGAAGAGTCACCTGATTCTTTCCGGACTCGGTGTGTCCCATCGGACTCACCGGAGTCCGAGCCTCGGAAGCAGTCCCCCCCGGAGGATGCCCGGTTCTCGGACTTCGTTAGGGATATGGCCAAGGCTTTGGCCTTCCCTGCGGATCCCGAGGAGGAGCCTCGAGCCGAAGAGCTCGACGCCCTCCAGTATGACTCTCCCGCGAGGGAACACTTTACTGTGCCGGTTCCTCCTATGCTGGAACGACTACTCTTCCGCATGTGGGAGAGTCCGGCCTCCTCGCCGGTCCTGAGCAAGCGGGTCGATTCTATCTATCGGGTCCGCAAGAGCCCTGGCTTCCAAAAGGCACAGTTGCCACACCCTTCCATGGTAGTGGAATCGGCCATGCATCGTCTTAAGAGCCAGAAGATGCACTCCTCGGTGCCTCCTGGAAGGGAGGCCCGTAACCTGGATGGCCTTGGCAAGAAGTGCTTCCAGGGCTCTATGCTCGCATGTCGTGTCCAGACTTACCAGCTATACATGGGCATGTATCTCCGGGATCTGGCTAAAGAGCTAGCCGGTTTCTCCGCTGGTCTCTCCGAGGAGCCCTTGCGGAGGTTCCTAGCCTTGTCCACGGGCATTCGGGAATGCTCAAAGTTCATGTCCCGAGCAGCCTATGATGGCTTTGAAGCCTCGGCTCGAGTAGCCGCAGCCGGCATCGGTGCCCGCCGACAGGCTTGGCTTCAGTCGTCTGACCTTGAGCCCTGGGTACAGGACAAGTTGGTCGATGTCCCCTGCCGAGGCGAGAACCTCTTTGGCAAGCCCATGGCGGAAAAGGCTGCACAAATTGAGACTGAGACTCTCACCAGGACCAGGCTTTCTAGGAAGACCTCCGCCCCTTCCCAGAAAAAGAAGGGCTCGGGCAAAAAGTCCTTTTACCCGAGGAAGGCGGCTGCCTACAAACAATACCCCCATTATCAGGCCCCTGCAGCTCCCCAACAGGGCCAGCAGGCCAAGGGACGGGGTAACGGGTCCCGTAGGCAGCAAGCCCCCAAGCCTGCACCACCAGCCCCTGCTCAGCAGGGTGGGGGTTTTTGACTCGCTCAGCATAGCCTCTCCCCCCCCGCTGGTTCCCCCCAGCACCGGAGGCCGGCTGGTTCACTTCGCCCACAGGTGGTCCAGCATCACCGCAGATGCCTGGGTGCTTCAGGTCGTGCGAGAGGGCTACCTTCTCCACTTCCATCAGGTCCCTCCCTCCTATTTTCCGGGAGAGCCTCCGCGCCCCCCTCTGCACAGGGAGTTGCTCCTTCAGGAGTTAGCAGGTCTTCTGCAGGAACAGGCGGTGGAACCGGTGCCACACCACCTGAGAGGTCAAGGCTTCTATTCAAGGTATTTTCTGATACCAAAGAGAACAGGAGGCCTCAGACCCATCCTGGACTTGCGCAACCTCAACAAGTTCCTTGTGCGGGAGAAGTTCAAAATGCTTACCCTTGGAATCCTTCTGCCCTACCTCCAGCAGGGAGATTGGCTATGCTCCTTGGATCTAAAGGATGCCTACACGCACATCCTCATCCACCCAAGCCACCGCCAATACCTAAGGTTTGTGGTGGCAGGAAATCATTACCAGTACAGAGTACTGCCCTTTGGCCTGTCCTCCGCACCGCGAGTCTTCACAAAATGTCTCGCGGTCGTGGCGGCCCATCTCCGGCTTCACGGCCTCTATGTCTTTCCGTACCTCGACGACTGGCTCATCAGAGCAGCGTCCGCTCAGGAGGTCACCAACGCCACGTGCCGCACGGTGACTCTGCTGCAGCACTTGGGCTTTGTCATAAACTTCGCAAAGTCCACTTTGCTCCCCTCACAGGATCTCGAGTTCATCGGCGCAAGGCTGCACACTCCTCAGGCGCGAGCGTACCTACCGCTCGACAGGGCTCAGCGGCTCATGGACCTAGCCGACCGCTTTCGCAGCCAGCCCCTGGTCTCCGCCAGGCGCTTCCTGAGACTGCTCGGCCATATGGCTTCCACCGTCCATGTGACCCCCAATGCCCGCCTGAATATGCGGTCTGCTCAATGGTGTCTCCGCCGGCAGTGGCGACAAGCCACAGGCGGCCTAGCAGACCTAGTGCGCGTCTCCGAGCCGCTGGTCTCGTCTATCCGGTGGTGGCTCCGGCAGCCGAACCTGATATTAGGAATGCCTTTCCAGTCACCTCAGCCGACCCGGGTGCTGACCACCGATGCATCCCTCCTGGGCTGGGGAGCACATTGCCAAGAGGCACGTACTCAGGGCCTCTGGACCAAGTGGGAGTCTGCTCAGCAGATCAACTTCCTGGAGCTCAGGGCGATCCGCCTAGCTCTCAAGGCCTTCTCCCACCTGACCTCCCAACAGTCCGTCCTTGTCCAGACGGACAATCAAGTTGCCATGTTCTACGTGAACAAGCAGGGGGGCACGGGCTCCTTCCTCCTCTGCCGGGAGGCACAGAAGCTCTGCTCTTGGGCCGTCCGTCACGGCATTCTCCTCAAGGCAGTTTATCTCCCGGGCCAAGAAAATTGCCTGGCGGACAAACTCAGCAGGGTCCTCCAGCCGCACGAGTGGCGTCTGGATCCCTTGATCGTTCAGAAGCTCTTCCTCAGGTGGGGCCTCCCCACGGTGGATCTCTTTGCCAGTCCTCAAAACCGGCAGCTTCCTCGCTTCTGCTCTCGTCAGCCACACCCCCTTCGGGTTGCGGCGGACGCCTTTCTGATCTCATGGTCGGGGAGCCTTCTGTACGCTTTCCCTCCCATCCCGTTAGTCTCTCGGACTCTTTTCAAGGTTCTCCGAGACAAAGCCTTCATGATCCTGGTGGCCCCTCGCTGGCCCAGGCAGCCGTGGTTTCCGCTCCTGCTGCAACTGGCGGTGGAGGATCCAATCCCTCTGGGGGTACAACCGGATCTCCTCACTCAGGATCAGGGGTCCCTACTGCACCCCAACCTCAGGTCTCTCAACCTCATGGCCTGGCTGCTGAAAGGGTAGTCCTTGCTCCTCTTCTCTTGCCGGCGGAGGTGGAGGAGGTCGTCTTGGCTTCGCGACGGCCTTCTACCCGCAAATGCTACGCCCTTAAATGGCGTCGCTTTGCAATCTGGTGTTCCCAACAGTCTCAGGATCCCTTCTCCTGCCCGGTGTCGGTGATCTTACAGTACTTGCTACACCTCTCTAATCTGGGACTTAAGTCCAACTCCGTCAAAGTTCACCTCAGTGCTCTTTCAGCACATCATGTGCCGGTGGACGGCAGACCTCTCTCCAACGACCCTCTCGTAGCGTGGTTTCTCCGAGGTCTCCTTCTACTTAAACCACCTCTGCGCCCGCCAGCGCCGGACTGGGACCTGAATGTGGTTTTGCAGCGGATCACCTGTCCGCCTTTTGAACCTATGGCTACATGTTCTCTCCGTTTTCTGTCTTGGAAAACACTGTTCTTGATAGCCCTCACTTCCGCTAGGCGCGTAAGTGAATTGCAGGCCCTCGTGTCTGATCCCCCCTACACTCGGTTCTACAAGAATAGGGTAGTCCTACGGACTCACCCAAAGTTTCTGCCTAAAGTGGTCTCCCCTTTTCACATGAATCAGGAGGTGGTACTTCCAACCTTCTTTCCCAGACCACACTCCAGCCGAGCTGAGACGGTCCTCCATACCCTGGACTGTAGAAGGGCATTGAACTTCTACCTTGACCGTACGCGGGAGCGCCGTAAAGCTGCTCAGCTTTTTGTGTCTTTTGACCCCAATAAGTTGGGACTCCCGGTCTCCAAGCGTACTCTGTCCATCTGGGGTGCGGACTGTATCTCTTGGGCTTATGGGGCAGCCGGACTCGCCTTAGAAAGTCGAGTCACGGCTCATTGCGTTCGGGCAAAGGCCACGTCAGTGGCTTACCTCCGCTCTGTTCCGCTGGCAGACATCTGCCGGGCCGCTACTTGGTCTTCGAGCCAGACTTTTGCGGTCCATTACTGTCTCGAGAGGGAGTCCCGTAGGGACAGTGCTTTCGGACAGGCAGTCCTCCGTAATCTCTTTGAGGTCTGAGCAACTCCTACCCTCCATCCCGGATGTGGGCTACCGGTGGGTGATAATTCAGCGAAGATTCTATCCTTCTGTGCTGCTGAGCTAGAGGGAGCTCATTTTTGTGCTTAGGGTCTCCGGTAGCCTTGAGCTTGGGAGTCCCATAAGTGAGGACTGACTTCCTGCTTGGTCCTGGAGAAAGCGTAGTTACTCACCTGTAACAGGTGTTCTCCAGGAGCAGCAGGAATCAGTCCTCACTACCCTCCCTCCTCCCCTTGGAGTTGCAATCGTCTGCTTATGTTCTTTTTGCAAATTTTTATGCTGTCTTTTTTAGCTATGTCATCTGACTGGCTAAGATGGCACCTTCGGGCGGGAAGACGACCGCGCATGCGCGCTGCAATTCCCAAAGGCTTTCTTTGAAAGCTGGGGAAAATTGCTCCGTGAGGGCTCCGTCGGCGCCGACGTCACCCATAAGTGAGGACTGATTCCTGCTGCTCCTGGAGAACACCTGTTACAGGTGAGTAACTACGCTTTCTCAGACGTGCACCTAGGGCATATGTGCTTGTATCCCTTGCAGGTGACAGATGCACTCCACTGTTTCACAAGGCTGATGATAACCATGACATGAAACCAGACATACCTCCATAGGTGATGCCAATGCTTTCAAGGATTGATTAGGCCATATACATCTTGGCCTTGTTAAAATATTGTCAGGGTTAGGGAGAGACCATCCGATAGAGCCACATTTGATCAAAGTGATGTACAGATCATGAGCTCTGCTTATCCTTCCTCAGTCTCAAACGCACAATGCAGTCCATCTTTATTATTTGATAGTGACATTTTGTATCTCTCCATGGAGATGCTGTATATAGCTCTTTGTTCCACCACATAACACATAAGAGCAGGCAGTCACTTATTCCAACATACAAGGAGCACTAAATCCTCCTCTATTATGTTTATAGACACACGTATCTACGTCTGCATTAATACCATCATACTCCTGCTATGCTTGCTCTGCAATTAACTTCTCTTTAATGACTATCTGCTCCATCCACCTCCACAGCCACATCAGAACCTAGCCTATAAGTTTAGATTCATCGCTACTGTTCTTCAAAATAAGGGGTCATTTTTACATCTGCTCCTTTCTGGAGCATGGAGACTGCATTAGGGGGTGTGGCATCAGAAACATTATCCTTCATCTCTGTCCACACTAAACATGAGGGGCAGGTACAGGTTAAGGTCCATGACATCAGGGATCATTTCTGGGCACATCTTCTTATCTTGCATACAATTGATATGGATGGTTGTGGGTTTTGAACTTTCAGCCTTTGATGTGTAGGGTGTTACATAGTCCCTGTATTAACACAACTTCATATGAACTATGTCTGCCCAGGATGCTGATCTGCTGCTGATCTTCCCACTTTGCCAGTGAATATGGCAGCTCTTGAGGTGTGTTGCTACTGCAGTCAGTCATTGATTGAATATTTGAGTGCTGATGTGAGGGTGAGGCAGGCACTTTACATGACATGTGCTTTGTTGTTGCAGGGTAGTGTCACCCATAGCATTACAATGTGCAGAGTGAAGACGTATGGATTATGGAATGGCATATGACATAAGTGACATATTTGCAGATGCAGCATCGGCAGTGTGCCTACATTGAACATCCTAGAAGTTGAGACATGGCCCATTGATGGACTGAAACTACAAGATGTAGATACCCGCTTTCTGCACGCTAACGCACTCCTCCATATGTTGCCACAGCAGGCATCTCTAGGGGTTTCTATGGCAATACTGTACAGCAGCCTATCAGCATGTTCATAGCATACAAACATGATGACTATTTAGCATGCCTTCTGCCTTACCACACATCATTCCCTTTTGAAACCCAGTCATTGACCTAACAACAGGAATTGGGGGAGCTTGTTTCATTTTGGAGCTGTAATATTTGGGTGGATCACATGTGCCATGCCTCTGATAGTACTCGATGCATTGCACAAGATATTCCTTTAGCCGCACGTGTGACATTGATATAGCCTCTGTTGCAACAGTTTGCAAGTGAACTAGCATAGAGCCCCTAGAGTGCGCCCTTCCCAAACTCTGATGGTGCCATACAGTGTCTTGTCTGTTTTGGTGATGTTGATGATGTTCATTTGATACTGAGTTCACATCCTATACTACCCTTCTCTGTGTTCCTCCCCTATTGCTCACATCTCACACTATTTGTGTACAGCACTCATTCAAACCAGAACTGCTGATTCTCTTCACACCCTGTGCCTAGGCCCTGGCCTTGAGGAATGTATGGCGATTAGTCAGTTGCTCTCATTGCATAAAATAGGGTTGTGGTGCTTAATACTGCTGCACTTTGGTCTGCTTCAGCAGATATGTCAGCTTATTTTACTTTTCTCCAGGAACAAGCAGGAAGTCAGTCCTCACATATGGGTGACGTTGGCGCCAACAGAGCCCACGCAGAGCATTTCTACAGTTTTCAAAGAAAGTCTTTGGGAATGCTACCACGCATGCATGGTCCCCTTCCCCCCCCCCCCCCCAAGGATGCCATCTTGTTCAGTCTCCTTTTTACTGTGGAGCCCAACGGATGTGGCCTTCATCTCTCCCATAAAAAGTGATTCTTTCCCTTCCAAATTGTTTGACTTCAATCTTGTACCGCCCTCCACCTAGAGTCGAGCACCTCGGTGCTGTTCTTGGCCTCGTTGCAGTCCTTTTTTGTCGAGATTTTTCCTTGACTGGCGTTCCCGGCTTTTTTCGCCTGGGGGTCCTCGACCTCGGCCAGGTGTTCTCCCACCATGACTCCCAGTGGATTTAAGAAGTGTGACCAATGTGGCCAGACCATATCTATTACCGATCTCATGATTCCTGCCTCCTCTGTCTGGGCCTGGCCACAACAGCTCCTCCTGTGACTGGTGCCAGGCAATGATGCCCAAGACCAACAGGAAGCGGTCAGAGTTGCAGGGGAAGCTGTTCCCCAAGCCAGACTCGGCTCCGGCATCCCTCTCTCTCAGTCCGAAGGAGGGTTCCTCTCGGAAAGTCCGGGCGTCCTCGGAGTCCCATGGCAGTAGCTCCTCCGGTAGGTTGCCAGACCCTCCTAAGAAGAAGAAGGTGTGGCCTCCAAAGTTGCCAACAAAACCTGGGAAGGTCCCGTGGCAGGATTCGGGTGACTCAGTGCAGCACCCTCCTAAAGTCTCAAGGCAGAAGCCCTCAGCCAGCAGTGACTGTGCCAGGGTTCGAGAGCCTATAGTTCTCCTGGAGGACGCACTCTATGAAGTGCCGGTGTCGGACCCGAGGCCCTCAGTGTCCATACCAAAGGCTGCTGAGCCATTCGTTCTCAAGGTCCATATGGCGGCCATGGAGCAGAGTCTCCTCTCCATTCTGGTCTTGCAGCAGGCGTTGATGTCTGGACTCCTTGCATCATCGGCCCCGACACATGGCCTCCCGGCCTCAGGAGATTCCCGGGGCATCAAGCCAGGCACCAAATGCTGCCGGCCTCGGGTAAGTCCTCGGCCCCGGTGTATACCTTTGCAGCATATTACTGCCTAGAGAGTGAGTGCCGCAAGGATAGTGCCTTCGGCCAGTCAGTAATCCATAGCATACTCAATGTATAGGCAACTCCTGCCCTCCAGCCCATTGATGATCAAGCTCCCGCACTAATACCAATGAGGATAGATGGGCGTTGCGGAGTCTCTGAGTAGGGACTCGTCTTCTGCAACTGGAGTCCTCCCCTGGTGGTCACTGTTGGTGCTGTCGTGGTTCAGGTTCCAGCAGCCTGGAGCTAGGGAGTCCCATATGTGAGGACTGACTTCCTGCTTGTTCCTGGAGAAAGTGTAGTTACTCACCTATGACAGGTGTTCTCCAGGAACAGCAGGAATCAGTCCTCACATCTCTCCCTCCTCCCCTGGGAGTTGCCTCCTCTATCTGTTTTTATCCTTTCGCCTAAGCTTTGTCATCTGACTGAACAAGATGACACCCTTGGGTGGGAAGGGGACCACGCATGCATGGTAGCATTCCAAAAGGCCTTCTTTGAAAGCTGGGGAAATGCTCCATGTGGGCTCTGTCGGCACCAATGTCACCCATATGTGAGGACTGATACTTGCTGTTCCCGGAGAACACCTATTACAGGTGAGTATGCTATATGGGTTAACCATCACTTCTTATGGGTTTTGAACTGTGACTCTTCTAATAACCATGCTGCTCTCTGGGGCATTATAACAGCTATTCATAGTGATACTCCTCCAGTTCCCCTACATGTTTTTTTGTCTCAATTGTTTGTGGCCTGCACGTGCTGACATTCACATAAGTGCCAGGGTGGTCACCAACCCCTTCATAGACCTGCAAACTCTATACACATACCACTGCACTTTCTATCCAGGCCTGCTGCTTCTGTGAGGCCATGACTACTGTCCATCCCTTCTGTGCTCATGACTGGTAGATTATTGTCACACTTTCCATTTCTTGCTCCAGCTGTAATTCTGCACACAAATATCAAAGTTTCATGAATGATGCAGTATCCTGCACGCTTTGTCATTGTAACAGAGCATATTGTTTTGCAGTGCTGCTTGATGTAAGAAATACAGGAAAACCACAATATCGCAGGTTTCCCATTTTGCATTCTTACGTACTGACTTCCTGCAGGGGTGATTTCCTGCATCAAGGCTTTACTGTACTCTCATCTATCTCCTTCAGTTCTTCAGCCCATCCCTCTCCCTATTTCCATTGTGTTGACTCTTCTATGATCTTCCTACCTAAGTACTGAGGATCCCCCACTATATTTGCACCAACACTTTAACGCATCAAGAGTATCTTACTGAGAAAGAAAACAGACCTCTATACTAGAGGCCAAATCAATCAGCTATCTCTGTGCAACATCATCAGTCATGCTTTCAGGTATTTGTGCCAATATGGTGATTTGGGGGGAGAGGGTATGTTCATAGATTGGTGAATTGCTTTTTCCACCTTTTTGAGTTTTATATTATGGTGTCATCTATTCTCCTGACAGCCGCTACACCCTGGACCATGCTGTTGCACTTAGTTTTTCACAGAGTATGCCACTCATAATGCCATTGGCTAATGTACAGGTCAATGCTGATGTCCAGTCATTTTTGCTACATCATGGGCATAGTCACTTCTCCATGGCACATTCATACCCACTTCAATCCGACTGACATAAAAGTGCATTACATGACCACTCCTCACTGATACAGTTGAACTGTCACTTACATTATCCTCCCACTCACTGTCTAACTTGTATGGGACATATGACTGTGACATGTCTGTCACCTATTCCCTTTGCTCCCATCCAACATCTCAATTCTGACTTTTAGATAGGCTCCCTTATCCCACGTTGCGGCGACCATACTTACTGCGCATTAACCCACACTCTTGGCGCTTTTAACTGCTGCTGTCCCTTTACTATCTGGCTGCTTGCGCCCTTTCTTCCATAATGCTACCTCCCTGCCCCTGACATTACTGCACGCAGGGGACCTTAATGCTGCTGTTTTTGCACATTAAAAGGAAATTACGGATTCATACTTAACACCCTTTGGTAAACATATCACTATGGGGTATGTTTACTAAACTGCGGTAACATAGCAGTGGCTACGTTAAGGTACGTTATGTAATGTTAAGGCGCCTTAACATTACATAACGCGCCTTAATGTTCCCTGCCACGGTAAGTCCCACAGAGGGTGGAGAGAGGGCGGAGAGAAGAGGTCAATGGGCGGGGAGTGGGCAGGGAGAGGCCCCTTCCACACTAACGCGGAGAAAGTAAGGGCTGAAACCTAATGCAACTGAAAACCTGGCATTAGCACACATTTGCAAAAGAGAGAAACCATTTCAGTGTCAGCAATGTACAGCATAGGCAGGGAGCCCAAGAAAGGTGATAGTAGTGCTCCATTTGCAGCAACAGCATAGTGCCCTAGTATGAAAGGCTACTACGGTTATAGCGCAAATGGGGCATGGGGGCTGTAGGCGGGACATGCAATGGGGGCTACTGGGGCACAGAGTGGACTAGGCAGTTGCCGAGGTGGCACATAGGAATGCAGAAAATGGAAACCAGCAAGAAAGCAACTGACCAGGGTCAGACATGCCCAAGAGTCTGTAGCCCACAGTGTCCCATCCAGGAGACACTACCCAGCAGGCACCCCAAGGGGCACATAACATTGACAGGCAGTGCCTGGGGAAGCGTGGACATCTATGTAGGCACCCCTACCCCAGAACCCACATCTTAGGCAGCCACCTACCTGCCCCCTGGATGGCCTGGGATGACGCACCACCGGCACCGACAGCATATGGTCATGGTGGAATGGCAGAGGGGATGGGTGATTGTGCTGGAGGGAGCAGTGGCACCCGCCTGCAGTGGACTTAGGCCATGCCCTGTACCAGTACGTGGTGTGCAGTACAACAGAAGAGGTCTGGCCAAGGAACATAAGGATAACTCCAGGGACCACTATGCTGCTGTGACAACAGTGTGATGCAGTACACTCAGCCAGCATATCCAAGAGCAGAGGGTCAAAGGTTCAGGTCCCATCTGTGGATCCTGCAGAGCATCACCCCATAGTTTTAGCCCACACTGCAGCCACAACAACAACATGGGCAAACCCCAACGCAGTGGTGCACAGGGGTATGGACACCCACTCACATGGGCTCCACTATCCACAGCTTCATGAAGTGTCAGGCTGTTGGCCCCAGCACAGAGCTGCAGTTATCACCAGAGCACTACTACTACCCCCTGCACAGATTAGCAATGTCGGGACTGTGATCAGGACCAGTGCAGCGGGTAAGGTTGTCAACCACCTCCATCTCTGCACAATGCTGAGATAGGTGTGGGAGTGTGTGTATGTCTCTCCATTGTTTTGTGTCTGCCAATGCCTCACTGAGCCCACATTGCCCACACTGCTTCCAGCGTTAGCCTGCAAATGTGCATAATGAGGAGCAAGATATTGTGGGTATGGCCCAGATAGGGCGGATTGGCCAGGATGCATCTGCACAGGGTGGAGGGCAATGGCTGGAACACTGTAGTGCTCGACCACCACCTGCATGGACAGGGTGTCCACAGCATGTCACGCTGGGGGGGGGGGTGTCACTCTCATTCTGACCAAGCAGTGACCATGGCATGTCTATGTTCCCATATAGTGCCACCCATTATCTGTTTCAAGTGATATCTGTGTGCTTCTGGTTCTGGGGCCCAATCATGGAGATACCTGCTTGGTGTCTGTGCTGTGCATCCCATCTCTGGGTGCACAGGGTTCCCCTGTGAGCATGCACTATGGACTGGTCAGTGGGCTGCCTGCAGCTTGCCTGTGCATGGTAGGAACACTTTGTAAGATGCGGCAGGTGCAGTCTGACTGTGCTGTCTGTTGATGAATGGCAGGCCGTGGTGTGAGGCAGTTGAGCCTTCCCCTGCCTACCCCAAGCATAACTGCTGGTCTGTAATTGTCACAGGTATGGCACTGGCCCAGCAGCCCTGGAGGGCTGTCATCTGCCAGCAGGACTGTGGTTGCTGGTACTGCAGCCATTCTGCAGAATGCGAGTACCTGTCCCACCACACCGTTATCTACACAAGGGGTGATTGAGGCCCCTTGGGGTATATAGCACATACCACTTAGACCCATAGTGGCAGTGCTACATCACCCTCATGTAAGTCTAGACACCCACTGCCCTAATAACCGGTACCCATGGCAGCCAGACTTTAACACCGGGTACGCACTAATCTAGGTGGTGTCTGGTCCCACAGGGCCACATGTGACTACAGAACACAGCTGGAACAGATGCAGCTTCGGTTGCACTGCTGGGAACACCTGTCACACACTGGCAGTGCTGGGGACATGCAGCAGGACCTATCTCTAGCACCACATGTACTGTGGACCTAGTGCTGGGTGCCCTTCCTATCCCTCAAGGTGAACACGGAACCTGCACAATGGCATGGTCTGTAGCTACTCTGTGCCAGTATCATGCACTGTCAGTCCGTCTTACCATGCTGCAATACCGGAGAGGTGCAGATCCCATTTGGTGGTCAGCTGTTGGTTGCTGTTCTGCATGTGCAATGCATCATGGGTGCTGGTGTGGTTACCCTATCCTGGCACACAGAGCAGATGGTTTGTATGGTCATTCTATACCCAGCCATTGCTGTGCAATAGGCCATAGAGGTATAGCCTACTGGTTAGTACACTGACAATCTAGGTGGAGGTCATGGGTTTGATTCACGTGCCTTGTACTGTGCCTTATAACGCGTGTTACCTGACATGCTTGCCATAATGATGCCCCACCCATGCCTTTATATGGGCATCTGTACCTTTACCGCAGAACCTAACGTGAATGACATTACCGTAGTTTAATAAACATGCCCCATGTGTTCAATGCACTGGAGTGCTTAGAATATTTTGATGGATCATTAGCTAAGGCAAAAGTTATGGTACATGAGAAGCTTGAAAAGGATCCTACATAAGTCAAAAACTATAAGCCAATCTCATTTATTAACATAGGTTGCAAAATATATTCAACAAGTTTAGTGCTATATTTTGGCAAGATTTCAAAATATAAGCGCAGAACAGACAGGCTTTATAAAAGAACGATTCTTATTCAATAATACAGGATTGCTATGTGATCTAATAACTATTGCATGGCTTCAAGATCTTCCAGAAATAGCATTATTGTTAGACACTGAGAAGGCTTTTGATAATGTTGGATAGGCATAGCTTTTTTAAGTATTAGAGTGATTTGGGTTGAAGTTTAATTCCCATGCATAGTTGGATTTTATATAGAAACTCTAAAGGGTATGTTTACTAAACTGCGATAACGTGAGCAATGCCATATAAGGAAGTGGGCGTATCGGCATTGAGGTAGCAATGGCTGTGTAACACGCGGAAAAGGGCACTGTGCCAGGTATTGCGCGTTAAATGGACAATACATATTGAAGCTGACAGCACATTACAAGGATGACAAGGCACTGTATAAGGTGCCCTGTAGGGCGCCTTATAAGGCGCCCTCTAAAGCGCCTCATGTGGCGCCTCAGGTTAAGGCAACTTATAAGGCGCCTGATAAGGTGCCGTATAAGGTGCCCTAAGGATGTTAAGGTGCCCCAAGATATGGTGTTCAAGGGCAGTAAGGTGCCCCAAGTTGACAAACATGAAATGTAAGGGCAAAAAAGTGATGTAACCCTAACACTGCACAGAGCACCAAGGAAAGGCAATGGACAAGTGATGGAAGGAAGTAGAGGTGGGAGCTGATGGACCTGCCACATCTGCATGCAGCCGATGTGGCAGCCGGCAAAATGGACAAACATATTGGAGGCAGTTGTACCGATGTACAGGGTGTTGGCAATGTAAAGTGCCACAATGACAGTGGGTGGAAGAGGATGGGAATACGTGTCCGCCAGTGGCGGTAGAGATGGTAAGATATTTGCAATGATAGGACAGAGGAGTAGTAGTGCCATGCAGAGCAGACACAGGAGAGGCAAGCATGGAGAGTCGTAATGCAGAAAAGGATACCAGTGAAGGACATGGGGTAGCAGCCAGCACATGAAGACAGGACGCTATACAGCTGACAGACGCAGATAGATGGACAGAAGGATGGCTGGCAACTATGATGAGGGTATTATGTGCTGGCAGCACAGATCTGCAGAAATATGACTGTCACAGGAATGAAAAGGACTTGCTTCGGACAGGCCTAATTTATTTATTTATTTATTTATTTAGCTGTATTTATATCCCGCTTTTCACCGGGTCAAAGCGGCGTTACATTAAGGGGTGGGGGATTTAAGTATATGGGCGGGGCCATCACCGGGGAGGCAACATTGATGATTTTGACATAGGACAGACTTTGGACATGAGACAGACTTTGCATATAGACAGGTTAGTATAGCTTATAGCCTAATAAAATGAGACCACAGAGCGATTGAACCCATGCCCTCTGCCTAGGATGTCATTGTATTAACCAGTGGGCTATACCTCTATGGCTTTTGTCTCAGCAATGGCTGGCTACAGAAAGACTGCAGGTCACCGCACAAACCATCTGCTGTGTCCACCAGGATAGGTTAAACCCACCAGTACCCATGATGCAATGCACATGCAGAACAGCAGTCTACATCTGATCACCAGATGGGGTATGTAGCTCTCCAGCATGGTAGGAGGAACTGACCGTGCGTGATACTGGCACAGAGTAGCCACACACCATGCCATTGTGCTGGTTCTGTGTTTACCCTGAGGGTGAAGTAGGGCGGCCAGCACCAGGTCCGCAGTACCCGGGTTGCTTGAGATAGGCTTTGCTATAGGTCCCTATCATTGCTAGTGTGTGACAGGTATTCCTTGCAGTCACACCTAAGATAATCCTGTGTCCATCTGTATTTCCCAGTCATATCTAGCTCTTGGGGACCAGGAGCCACCCAAGTTAAGCATATCCAGTGTGGTTGTCATGGTCAATTTCTAGAAAAGCAGGGGGGTGCCTGGACTCACATGCAGATTATGTAGGAGCACCTACCAACCCTCCCTGTCTGGGCCAAGGTGGTGGACAGGATATGCCCCCAATAGACGAACACTCTACATCTTTGCAATGGAGGCAGTAGAGGGGCATGATGAAGGGCTGTGGGACCATCAACTCCAGTCCTGCTGGCGAAAGGGTACAGTCCAGGGCAGTTGATACAGAGCTGTACATATCACACACACACTGGCAGTAGGCCTGGAAAAGCTCAGCTGTCCACCTCCACCTGACACTCACCAGAAGAGGAAACAGTCAGTCTGCACCCCCCAACACAATCTGACATTCACCAACAGAGAATACAGTCAGTCTACACAGCACACCAGCCATAAACATGCTGATTGCAAACAGTCCACCAGCCAGTAAATAGTGCATAGCCCCAGAAGGTGGGACATAAGCACAGACACCAAGCAAGTATCTCAGTGATTAAGTCCCAGAACAGGGAACACACAGACATCACCTGAAAGAAACATGCTATACTGCTCTGTGGGAACCTAGCCATGCCATGGTCACTGCTCAGTCAGGGTGAGAGTGCCCTCTCACCACAACATGCTGTGGCCACCCTGTCCATGCAGGTGGTGGTTGGGCACTACAATGTCCCAGCCATTGCCCCACTCCCTGTGCAGATGCATCCTGCCTAGTCTGCCCTGTCCAGACCATACCCACAATACCTTGCTCCTCATTATGCACATTGGCAGGCTAACGCTGGAAACAGTGTCAGCATTGTGGGCCCAGTGAGGGGTAGGCAGCCACAAAAGAATGGATAGACATACACACACTCCCATGCCTATTTCAGCATTGTGCAAAGATAGGGGTGGTTGGCAGCCCTGGCCGACACACTAGTCCGGAGCACAGTGCAGGCATTGCTAAGGTATGCAGGTGCTAGCAGTAGTGCTTTGCTGGTAAGTGCTGCTCTATGCCAGGCCGAGGAGCCTCACTCCCCATGAGGCTTTGGATAGTGGAGCCTATGGGTATGGGTGTTTGTGGCCCTGTTGGCTGATGCTCTAGGGAGTGCACATGCTTATGTTGTATGTGCTATGTAGGGTAAAATGTAGGGATATGGTCTGCAGGGGCCACAGCTGGGACTTGAACCAGTGACCTTCTGCCCCGGGACACACTGGCTGTGTGTACTGCACCTTACTGTTGCCACAAAGGTAGGTCGGACGCAGGGGATACCATGACTGTTCATCAGACAGACCTTGTCTGTTGCACTGCATGCCACCCACCTGAACAGGACTTGGCCTTGGTTTGCTGTGGGCAGCTGCCACTGCCCCCTCCACCACCAGCACCCCTCCCCCACTATGCTGGCATGCCCATATGCTGGTGGTGCTGGTGGTGTGCAGTCCCAGGCCATCCAGTGTGAAGGTAGGCAGCTGCCTAGGGTGGGGGTTTTGGGGTGGGGGTGCCTACATGGACTCCCATGCTTCCCCCCGGCACCGTGTGCCAATGTTATGTGACCTTTGGGGTACCTGCTAGGTGATGTCCCCTGGATGGGACACTGTGGGACATGGACTCGTGGGCATCTTTGACCTTAGTCAGTTGCTGTCTTGCTGTTTTCCAGTTACCGCGTTCCTATGTGCCACCTAGGCATCTGCCTAGTCCACCCTGTTCCCCAGGTGCCCCACTGCATGTCCCGCCTGCAGCCCCCTATGTCCCCTTTGCAGTATCGCCATAGTGCCCTTTCATACTCGAGCACTATGCTCTTGCTGCACAAGTAGCACTACTATCACTGTTGTTTGGCTCCCTGCCTATTTTGTACATTGCTGACCCTGAAATGGTTTCTCTCTCCTGCAAATATGCATCTAACGCCAGGTTTTCACTCGCGGTAATTTTTGGCCCCTCAGTTCACAGCGAGAATGCCACGGTAGCGTCTCCCCACCCACTCCCCGCCCATTGACCCCTTCTCTCCGCCCTCTCTCCACCCTCTGCGGGATATAGTGCCGCAGGAGACGTTAACACGCGCTAACGTTGCTTCTGGTGACGTTAGCACGCGTTAAGGTCACTTATCGCATGATAACATAGCCTCTGCTACGTTATCGCAGTTTAGTAAACATACCCCTAAGGCATGTATTTTTGTTAAAGGGAATCTACCAACCCCAATATGTTAAAAATGTTAGTCACTGTATGTAAAAAAGCACAAGGCAAGGATGTCCTCTTTCACCATTATTGTTTAATCTGAATAGAACCCTTAATTTTAACCTTTAACGGGCATTATGGGGCATTAGTTACAAAGGAATTGAGAACAGAATCTTCAACTTATACTTGAGAACCTTTTGCTTTTTTTGGAGATTAGTTCCATTCTTACCTTACTTCACTTTAGTAGTTTCTAAGGTTATAAGGTAATTGGGCAGAAAATCTCTTACTACAATTGTAAAGAACTCCATCTCTACCTGGTCGCCTCTCTACCTGTCATGGTTGTGGGTCCTTAGAAGCTGTTAAGATGGTGGTAACTACAAAAGCACTATATGTTCTTCATATGCTTGCGGTAGCCTTACTGCCAGCACTGTAGAAACAGCCGTAAGCCCTTCTTCTGAGGTTTCCTGAATTATATTAAAATAATTAGAGTTGGCCATGAGAGAGGATAGAGTAAACTTCCCAGATTTACATTCCTTCCCAGATTTTCAAGCTTCTTTCTTGCTACAGCAAGGCAGCAATGGATCACTGAAGAAGGAGAAGCTATAAAGCCCAACTGGCTGGCGTTGAAAGAAGAAATACATAAGCCCATTCAATTGCTATGAAATAAGGGATGACCTTACCAAGGTTTGATGACTAGCTGGTGGTAGATATGGTTAGGGCCCTCGGAAGCTTAGAGTAATGTTTAGATCCCTCTCTAATTGGATTTGGAAGGTTTAGGGCTGAATTTAGCTAAGACTGACTTCTTAGGGGTATGTTTACTAAACTGCGGTAATGTCATTCGTGGTAGGTTTCGTGGTAAAGTAGAGATGCCCATATAAAGGCATGGGCGGTACATCGTTACAGCAAGCTGACAGAGAACGCGCATTACAAGGCGCCTTAGAACAACAAGCGTTACAAGGCGCCTTGTAAAGCGCCTTATAAGGTGCCTTATAAGGCGTCTTGTAAGGTGCCTTATAAGGTGCCTTGTAAGGTGCCATGTAAGTTGCCTAGTAAGGTGCCTTGTAAGGTGCCTTATAAGGTGCCTTGTAAGGTGCTATGTAAGTTGCCTAGTAAGGTGCCCTGTAAGGTGCCTAGTAAGGTGCCCTGTAAGGTGCCTCAGAAGGCGCCCTATAGGGCCTCCTAGGCTAAGCGCCATATTAGGCACCCTTGGACAAGTCACCGCAGAAGGCACCCTGGGCTATGGAGCCATAGGTTAAGGTGGCCTAACAAGGCTATAGTGTCCTAGGTTAGTGTGCCCTAGGGACTGCAAGGTGCCTCAGGATGACATGCATGACCTGTGCGGAACAGAGACAGATGTAGCCCTAACACTAGATAGAGCACACAGGAAAGGCAATGAACAGGTGAGTGAAGGAGGGAGAAGTGGGAGCCGCAGGACCTGCCATATCTGCGGGCATCCCATGTGCCTGCCAGTACTGATGACAAACATGGTGGGGCAGCTCTACCATAGCACAGGGTGTTGGCAATGTAAAGTACCGGAAGAACAGTTGGTGGCAGACGATGGGAATACGTGTCCCCCAGTGGAGGCGGAGGTGGCAGGATAGTTGCAATGATGGGTGGACAGAGGAGTGGTGGTGCCATGCAGATCGGGCACAGGCGAGGCAAGCACAATGAGGCGCAATGCAGGAAAGGGTAGCAGTGCAGGACATGGGCTGGCAGCCTGCACAGGCAGACAGGACTCTACACAGCTGACAGACACAGATAGACGGACCGAGGTAATATTGGCAATTGTGGCGAGGGTATTATGGGCTGGAAGCACAGATCTGAAAAAATATGATCTCTACAGGCATGCACACTATTTGAGTAGGACAGGCATGAGAGGAGGGAACAATGAGGAACTGAACCAATGAACACTGCCAAGAATGGCAATGTATTAACCAGTAGGCTATACCTCCATAGTGTATGTCACAGCAGTACCCATGATGCAATGCACATGCTGAATAGCTGTCTACAGCTGATCACCAAATGGGGCCTGCACCTCTCCGGTACCTCAGCTGGGAAAGACGAACTGACAGTGTGTGATACTGGCACAGAGTAGCCTCAGACCATGCCATTGTGCAGGTTCTATGGTCACCCTGAGGGATAGGATGGGTGCCCAGCACTAGGTCCGCAGTACATGTGGTGCTAGAGACAGGTCCTGCTGTACATTTCTATCACTGCCAGTGTGTGACAGGTGTTCCTTGCAGTGCAGCTGAAGGTAATCTGGTGTCCATCTGTATCCTGCAGTCATATGTGGCCCTATGGGACCAGACACCAGCCAGATTGCTGTGTACCCCGTGTTAGGGTCTGGCTGACATGGGCAGCTGTTATCAGGGCAGAGGGGTTCCTAGAATTGCATGAGATGTGTGTAGCAGTGCCTTTATAGGTTGTAGTGGTATATACTACATCCCCCAAAGGGTAGGTAAAGAACAGTGCCCCCGCCCCAGGGAAGCAACCTCCATCCTGTTTGTATGAGACAGCCCTCCAGGTTTGTTGGGCCAGAGCCATACCTATGACTGGGACAGTGGCAGACCAGCAGCAATGCTGGGATTAAGTCTGGAAGCCCTAATTGCCTCCCACCACTGTCTGCCGGTAACCAGCAGACTGTACCTTAAAGATGCTCTAACCATGCACAGTCTAACTGCAGACAAGCCACCAGGAACTATGTGCAGCAAGCAGGCATCTCAGTGATTGGGACCCCAGCACTGGGGAACACAAATATATCACTAAAGACAAATAGTGTAGAGCGCTATGTGGGAACCTAGACCTGCCATGGTCACTGCTCGTTCAGAGTGAGTGCCCTCCCAGCATGCCATGCTGTGGCCACCCTGTCCATGTAGGTAGTGGTCAGGCACTACAGTGTCCTAGCCATTGCCCCACACCCTGTGAAGATGCATGCTGGCCAATCTGCCCTGTCCGGGCCATACCCAGAATACTTTGCTCCTCATTATGCATCTAATCAGGCTAACGCTGGTAACAGTGGGACATTTTGGGCCCAGTGAAGTGTGGGCAGCCACAGAACAATGGATAGACATACAAACACACTCACTCCTTTTACAGCATTATACAAAGATAGGGGTGGTTGGCAGCCCTGCCCGCCACACTGGTCCTGAGCACAGTGCCGACATTGCTAAACTGTGCAGGGGGTAGTAGTAGTGCTCTGGTGATAACATCATCCCAAAGCTGGGGCTAACAGCCTGCTGTTCCATGCATCATTGGATTGTGGAGCCAGTGTGAGTGGGTGTTTGCACCCCTGTTCGCCGCTGCTTTGGGCTTTGCACATGTTGATGTATCTGCATTGTAGGGTAAAATATAGGAACATGTCCTGCAGGATCCACAGCTGGGACCTGAACCTGGGACCTTCTGCTCCAGGACACACTGGCTGCATGTACTGCACCACACTGTTGCCACAGAAGCACAGCAGTCCCTGGGGCTACCTTTACTTCTCCTCAGACAGACCTTTTCTGTTTCACTGCACACCACGTACTGGTATAGGGCATGGCCTGGATGCACTGCAGTCAGGTGCCACTGCCCCTTCCAGCACCAACACACGCCCCCCTTCCATGTTTCCTGGCCATATGCTGTCGGTGATGGTAGTGCACAGTCCCAGGCCATCCACTGTGTGGGTAGGCGGTCGCCTAGGGAGCAGGGGCTGGGGTGGGGAGGTATACATGGACATCCTCACATCCCCCCCATCACCACCTATCAATATTATGTCCCTTCCCAATGGGGCGGTAGTCCCTGGGCTACCTGCACTTTTCCTCAGCCAGGCCTTTTATGTTGCACTGCACACCACGTACTGATGCAGAGCATGGCCTAGGTCCACTGCAGGGGGGTGGCACTGGCCCCTCAAGTACGGGCACATGCCCCCCTGCCAAGCTGACGTGGCCATTTGCTGTCGGTGCTGGTAGTGCGCAGTCCCAGGCCATCCACTGTGTAGGTAGGCACCCGCCTAGGGAGCGGGTTCCGGGGTGGGGGGGCATACATGGACATCCTCACATCCCCCCATCACTGCCTACCACTATTATGTCCCCTCCACATGGGGGCGGGATGGCTGGGGAGATGTCAGGTCTGTGCCCTAGTGACTATTGGCTAGGGTAGATATTGGTGGATTGTGTTTGGCCTTGGTTAACTGCTGTCTTGCTGATCTCCGGTGTCTATATTCCTATGTGCCACCTAGGCGCCCGCCTGGTCCACTCTGTGCCCCACCTAGGCACCCGCCTGGTCCACCCTGTGCCCCAGCTGCCCGTGCTACATGTCCCGCCTGCGGCCCCCTATGCCCCATTTGCACCATCGCCATAGTGGCCATTCATACTTTGGCACTATGGTATTGCTGTACATGGAGCACTACTATCACAGTTTTTGGGCTCCCTGCCTGGGCTGTACATTGCTGACACGTAAATGGTTTCTCTCTCCTGCATATGTGCATCTAACGGCAGGTTTTCAATCGCGTTAGGATTCAGCTCTTCAGATCACCACGTTAGTGTGAATGGAGCCTCTCCCTGCCCACACTCCGTCCATTGACCCCTTCTCTCCGCCCTGTCTCCACCTTCTGCGGTGTTTTACCGCACCGTGGAACGTCTACAATCGTTAACGTTATGTAACGCACGTTAAGTAATGTTAACGTTACATAACGCGCGTTAAGTTTATGTTTATGTTTAGGTTTATTAAAACTTTATATACCGCCCAATACAATTAGCATCTGGGCGGTTCACAATACATAAAATCAATTTAAAAAAAAATGTTAAAAGAGAGAGAGCTGCGAAAAAGAGCCAGAAAAAGGAACACCATAAAATTAAAGAAAAAGGGATAGAAACAGAGAAACAGATTGGGGGATAAAGATGGGTAACAAGAGGAAAGAAGAGGGGGATGACAACAACAACAACAAAAAAGAATAATAAAGACATGGGTAAGGGGTATGCTGTCAGAGGCCTAGAGGGGGGGGGAAGATGGGGCCGGGAACGGAAGGTTAAAGGCAAAGTAGAAAAGATGGGTTTTAAGGTTAGTTTTAAAGGACGGGTAGGAGGTTTCTAAGAGTAGAGAGGGGGGAAGGGAGTTCCAGAGCCTTGGACCAAGAAAAAAGAAAGCGGAAGACCGAATAGATTCTAGGTGCGCTTGGGAGGGAGGGGGTAGAAACATACGGTTAGCGTGGATAGACCGGAGAGAACGATGGGGGGTATGAAGGTGAACCAAGCTAGAAAGATATAGGGGGATACCTGAATGGATCACCCTGTGAACAAAAATAAGAATTTTGAATTGAAAACGAAAGACAACAGGAAGCCAATGAAAGTGTATTAACAGAGGAGTGACATGATCGAACCATGAAGCATGAGAAAGGACACGAACAGCAGCATTTTGAACACGTTGAAGACGACAAAGTTGGGATTGGGGAAGACCAGCGAGACAAACATTACAGTAGTCAAGACGAGACATAACAAGGGATATAATGAGAGTAGTCATGGAAGAGATAGTAAGGAAAGGTCGTACTGCACGAAGTTGTTTTAAGGAAAGGAAGGAACATTGGACAACTGAGGAGATATGGTCTTTAAAGGAGAGGGAGGAGTCAAGAATCACACCCAAGTACCGCAAGGAAGAGACAGTGGGGATGGGAGAAGAAGAAAATAAGGGAGTGAGGGTAGGAGTGGGATTACCGAAAGTGAACCATATGGCCGAAGTTTTCGAGAGATTAATGTGAAGAAAGTTAGTTGAAAGCCAGGAGGCTACAGAAGAGAGACAAGTATTAAAGGCAGTGATGTCTGGTGCAATAGGATCAGTGTGATAGAGGAGAAAGATATCATCCGCATAGTAATAGGCAGAAACACCGTGTTGCTGGACAAGGAGGGCAAGAGGGGCCAGGAATACATTAAAAAGAAGAGGGGCGAGAACAGAACCTTGAGGAACACCACATGGAAGGGGTGTGGAGGGAGAGGACTCTGAGCCAGTGTGAACTGAGAAAGTGCGACTGAACAAAAAAGAGTGGAACCAACGAAGAACTAAACCGGAAAGACCCGCATCCTGAAGATGAGATAGCAAAGTGCGGTGATCAACCAGGTCGAAAGCAGCCGAAAGATCTAGAGAAACAGCAAGAGAAAGTAGACCACGATCGTGAGCAGAGTGCAAGTCATTGAGGAGGGAGAGAAGAACAGATTCAGTGCTATGACCTGGACGGAAACCTGATTGACGTGGATGACGTTAACGTTACATAACGCGCGTTATGTAACGTTACTGCAGTTTAGTAAACATACCCCTTAGTCTTTCTATATAATACTGTCTTATTGCTTACCTTATACAGTTACTTTTGGAACATCTGAGGTTGCTATTTTGCAGCAAATACACTAGGGGGTCATCAGGGCCGGCCCGTCCATTGAGCAAGAATGTTTTTTGCACAGGGCCCCGCATATCTGCAAGCCGGCACAGAGGGGCTCAGCCGCGCCGGGAGAGTTCCGCCGGGCAGAGGGAGCCCCGCGGGACACTCCATGCTGCCGCAACGGCAGCGGCCAGCTTTTTTTTTTTTTTTAAATTGCCGTGAGCCGAGGGGGGGGGTTAAGACTGGCAATGGGCTAGGGAGGGGTGGGGGGAAGACTGGCAATGGGCTAGGGAGGGGGGGTTAATTTATTTTACTTATTTAGTATACATTTGTATACTGCTACTTCCAGTGATCAGCAGCGTTTTTTTGATTACAGATTGGAAATTGTCAAATCATGACAGGAAATTTTTTTTTGAGGTATAAACACATTGATTAGACAGGAAAGCACAGCACACAGAGAACTATTTTACAGGGAACATGGGCTATGGAGGGTTAAGTGGCTTGCCCAAGACCACAAGGAGCACCTGTGGGATTAGAAACCCCAGTCCTTCCAGCCCAAGGTTGCTGTCCTCTAGTGGGATTTGAACCCCTGACCTTCCAGCCCGAAGTACCTTGCCCCAACCACTAGGCCACTCCTCCACTCCAAGACTGGCAATGGGCTAGGGAGGAGGGGGGGTTAAGACTGGCAATGGGCTAGGGAGGGGGGTTAAGACTGGCAATGGGCTAGGGAGGAGGGGGGGTTAAGACTGTCAATGGGCTAGGGGGGGTTAAGACTGTGGGTTAAGACTGGCAATGGGCTGGGAGGAGGGGGTTAAGACTGGCAATGGGCTAGGGAGGGGGGGTTAAGACTGGCATTGGGCTAGGGAGGGGGGGTAAAGAATGGCAATGGGCTAGGGAGGGTTAAGACTGGGGGTTAAGACTGGCAATGGGCTGGGGGGGTTAAGACTGGCAGTGGGCTGGGGAGGGGGGGTTAAGACTGGCAATGGGCTATGGGGGGGTTAAGACTGGCAGTGGGCTGGGGGGTTAAGACTGGCAGTGGGCGATGGGGGGGTTAAGACGGGCTATGGGGGGGTTAAGACTGGCAATGGGCTGTGGGCTGATGAGGGCTGGCAATGGGCTAGGGGGGGGTTAAGACTGGCAATGGGCTATCGGGGGGTTAAGACTGTCAATGCGCTGGGTGCTGATTAGGGCTGTCTGGAAATGGGGTGATGGGGGGTTAGGACTGGCAATGGGCTATGGGGGGGGTTAAGACTGGCAATGGGCTATGGGGGGGTTAAGACTGGCAATGGGCTGTGGGCTGATGAGGGCTGTCTGGAAATGGGGTGATGGGGGGTTAGGACTGGTAGTGGGCTGATTGGGGGGTTAGGACTGGTAATGTGCTATGGGGGGTTAAGACTGGTAATGGGCTGTGGGCTGATGGGAGCTGTCTGGAAATGGGGTGATTGAGGGTTAGGACTGGTAATGGGCTATGGGCTGATGGGGGCTGTCTGGAAATGGGGTGATTGGGGGTTAGGACTGGTAATGGGCTATGGGGGGGTTAAGACTGGTAGTGGGCTGATGGGGGGGGTTAGGACTGGTAATGGGCTATGGGGGGGGTTAAGACTGGTAATGGGCTGTGGGCTGATGTGGGCTGTCTGGAAATGGGGTGATTGGTGGTTAGGACTGGTAATGGGCTATGGGGGGGGTTAAGACTGGTAGTGGGCTGATGTGGGGTAGGACTGGTAATGGGCTATGGGGGGGTTAGGACTGATAATGGGCTATGGGGGGGGGCTAGGACAGGAAATGGGCTGATGGGGAGGGGTTAGGACTTGAGGTGGGCTGATGTGGTTAGGACTGGTAATGGGCTGTGGGCTGATGAGGGGGTTTAGGACTGGCAATGGGCTATGGGGGGCTGACTGGAAATGGGCTGATGGGGGGTTAGGACTGGTAATGGGTTATAGGGGGGGCTTAAACTGAAAATGGGGTGATGGGGGTTAGGACTGGAAGTTGATTGACGGGGGCTAGGACTGGTAATGGGTTGGGGGGTTGCTAGGACTGGAAATGGGCTGAGTGGAAGGGGAGGCTTGAACTGAAAATAGATGATGGGGAGGGGGCTAGGAATGGAAATGGGCTGTGAGGGAACGGAGCTAGGACTGAAAATGGGCTGATGGAACAGCTAGGATAGGACTGGAAATGGGCTGTTGGGGGGAGCTAAGATTGGAAATGGGCTGTGGTGGGGGCTTGAATTGAAATGGACTCATGGAGGGGCTAGAACTGGAAGTAGGCTCATGGGGGGGCTTGGACTGGAATTGGGCTGAGTGGAGGGGAGCTATGATTTGACATGGGCTGATGGTGGGGCTAGGAAATGACTAGAAATGGGCTGATGGGGGGGCTAGGATTGTAAATGAGCTGATGAAGGGACTTGGACTGGAAATGGATGGGGGAGCTAGGACTGGAAATGGGCTGATGGGGGGGCTAGGACTGGAAATGGGCTGATGCAGAGACTAGAAGGGAATGGATGCTGGGTGAGACTGGAACTAGAAGGGAGCTGATGTTGGGGGAGGATTAGAATGGGATGGGGCTGGGAGAGTAAAATGGAGAGGGGAAAAATATTTTGTGTAGGAGGGATGAAAAATCTACAATTGGACGGGTATTGGGAGAGTAATTGGGGATTGAGGATGGAGGGGTAAAATTTGTGTGGATGAAATAGGAATGAGGAAAGAGCAAAAGGAGAAAGATTAGTATGTTAAAGCAGATGTAGAGAGAGAGAATGGAAAAAAAAACTAGAAGAGAGAAGAAAGGACAAATGGACAGCAGACAATGGAGAGTTAGCAGAAAACATGAAGAAACCAGAAGAAAGTGGCTGGACCAATCGCAACTGAAAAAAAAAATGCACAAAAGGTAGAAAGATCTCTCTTTATTTTGAATTTATTAACTGGAATATGAAAGCTCTGGGAAATGTGCATCATTAACGTCTGCGCTTTGTTTGGTACAAGAGGAAATTAATTTATAGTTTTATTTCTACAGTGTTGTTGTACATTCCAAGTTTGGCTTTTGGGGTTCCCAGTTTAATTATTGCCTTCCTGTTTCTAAATTGTGATTCCTTGTTTGGTGATGGTTTATGTTCTGCATGTGTAACTGAGCTGAGGTATTCTGTTTATGTAATTCCTATTTGACGTTACCACTTGTTCTCTTTCCCCAGTATTCTCTGAAATGTATTGGTTTAATATTTGCAGTGTTGCCTTTTGACAGGTAGGGTATGGTGCTTTGTGAGTCCTGGTAATGCTGTCAGGATACGGCGGGTTTGCTATGGGTTCTAAATGGGCAGCGTTTGTAGTAGTTCCTAATGTGCCTGGCGGTTGGCACTGGATTATAGTAATGTAGAAATCTTTTAGTCTTTCTTTATCCATACACTCATTAAGAGACATGTTTACTAAAAGTTAGTGTATGGTAACATTATGCAAATATTTATGCAAATAAGGCCCCTTATGCAAATGAGGCCCCGCACCGAGTCTCCGCACATGGCCCCGCACCCCCCTTGGGCCACCCCTGGGGGTCATTCCGAACAGCAAATAGCGGGGCTGGATGTCTGTTTTGGATGTCCAGCCCCGCTGTTCACCCTCCTGCTGGCCCCACCAGTGCCTCCCTGTATGAACAGCGCGTTTGTACGGGGAGACCTAAATGGGGTTGGAAGGGGGCGTTTCCGAGGCAGAGCAAGGATGGGGCATGGGTGGGCTGTGACCCTGGACATACAGGTCCGATTCTGAGGTTGGCCCTGTACGTTCAGGGCCATGAACATAGATGAGGGACTTATTCCACCACAGAGGTAGAATGTCCCCCTGGAAGTCGGGGGATCAAGTAAGTTCCCCGCAGCCAGACCCTGGCCATGGGAGGCTGGAATAGGGGTCCAGCTGTGGGGAATGAAGAAAATCAGCAGCAGCCAGCATTCGTGGCTCCTAAATGGAGCCGCGCTACCATGGCATGGAACGTCATGGCACTGCTGATCCATTCAGGAGCCTGACTGAGGTAGCCAGGCATGTGGCTGGGCGTGCAGGCCGATTGGAATTGTGGTCCAGCCTGCATGTTTAGGCTGTAGACCCGAATATGATCCCGCAGGCATTACCTCTGGGCATCCCGATTATGACTGGCCACATAGGGGGCTGGACAGCCTAAGTAGAATGTGCCTCTATTTCAGTATACTAGTGGATTCCCAATTGTCTCTTTTCACCTTCATATTATGGGAATGGTTAGAAAGTATTTGTATAAATTGCATTTAGTTAGAAGATTAAAGTACTAACATGATCCAGTGGATTTTAAAAATGTTTGTCAGTGTATGGTACTATCATCTTCAGACTATCTATCGTAGTACTGCAAAATCAAGTAGGAAACCAGGTCTTTGCAAATCTAAAAGCAAATGCAAATGTTTACTTCAATTCCAAGCAGGTAAATATCAAGAATTCAGTGCCCCAGGCCAGTAGACCTTATGGGGGTTATTCTGCACCACGAATAGCGGGGATGGACGTCCCAACGGGACGTTCATCCCCGCTATTCGTGTGGCTCCAGGCCCCCGAATAACTTCCCCGCCGGTTGTGCGGGGAAGTTAGTCGGGGGCGGAGAAGAGGTGGCCTGGGACAGAGAGTGGGCGGGCAGTGGGAGGTCGCCAGCCCTGGATGTACAGGGTCGATTGTAATGTTGGCTCTGTACGTCCAGGGCCAGCGAATTGGCCGTGGAGGTAATTCCATTTAAAAGCCCTGGCTGAGTTAGCTGGGCTAACACTGTAAGTGCAGGCCGGGACTGAATTGCAGTCCCGGCCTGCACATACAGTGCTATTCACAGAATCAGAATCGCGATCTCCTTTGTACGTCTGGGTCACCCTGGACGTACAAAGGAGATCTACGTCGTGAATAGAATCGGGCCCTATATGAATGGAGGGTGCACTCAAATTTCTGATTAAAAAAGGCTAGGCAAAGAACACAGCCAAGATAAATTTGTCTAAGCTTATAACCAAAATTTAGGTTGTTTGCCACTAGACTGTAGATTAAGTCAACTGTAAAAGTAGTTTTTCTTTTTTCGTGTGTGCAGCTACTCCAAGACACTACAGTGGCTAAGTAGTATTAAAAAAGAATAAAACAGGAAATGAATAGGTAAGGAAAATTTATATCAAAATCAGCCAAAAAGTAAAATGTTTGAAAGCTCGACTGTGCAGATTCTTTTGAAACTGTGCTGTAAGTTACTCAGCTAGCAGGATATTCAGTGGCACTAACATGGTTAGTGCAGCTGGATATCCACAGGTGCAGCCGCTACATTCCCCGATGCTATGTGGTTATCATCAGGGCGGGCAGGGGTGGAGCGGAGGCAGCAGCCATCGCTAACCAGGTGGCAGTGATATTTTGATTTGCTGTGCAATTAGTGACCCATGGGTAAATTAAGGTGTGGCAAAGGCTGGCCTAACTTTACCTGCAGGAGCTAACTGGGCAGCGGATCAATATTGCCTCTGCCCAGATAGCTTCCAGGCTCTGCGGCGACTCAGATATTCGATGTCAGGGTTAATTTTCAATGGCAACAGCTAGCGGCGCAGCGCTAGCCGCCGCTGCTGAATATCAAGCCCCAGGTGAATTGTTCAAGTTCCTGGAGTCAACAGCTTCAACAAACTGATTACTAGCAGGAAAGTTTGTGAAATTGTGTCAATATGGTGATTCACCAATAATCATGGACTGAATCATATGTGCACTGCAGTATTTCAGTTATACTGGTTATAAGTGGCCATGCTGGGAGTGCATCCGCACCATCACTGGAAACTGGTAGACCCTAATACACCTATTATGTTGACGCCATGAGAATAGTTTGTGCCTTTTGTGGGGATTTAATTGTGCAAAGGGATGGGATTAGCTCTAAGGGCGGCAGTGCGTGTGATCTAGATTATGGGGTTTTTAATGTATGCGTGAGTTTTACTAAGCCTAGCAATGGACTAATTTCAAAATAGTATCTCTTCATATGCAAAGGCTTAACCACACTATAAAGCATAATAAAGTGCTTCAATACTTATGGAAAGAAGGGGCTGAGATTGCTCTGCCCGTTGGGGAGGCTGTAAAGATGCAGGGAAGTGGCTTGTGGTAGGAGCATTTTTGGCTGCTAAGAGGAAAAAAGGCTGCCAATACTCAACTGATATTCCTTTTGAATATTTATGGCCCCGATAGAGATACCCAGGGTTTTTTTGTAAACCTCTCTAATTCTGTCAGGACTACAGGAAGCAGCCCTTTTGGTCACTGGGGATATTAATATCCCCCAGACCTTATCTTAGATAGGCAGTTCCAAAGTAAAGTTGTTAAAGCAAAATCTCTAAGCACCTAACGGCCTTGCAGTCCTTACATGGCTTATGTGGTGTCTGGAGAGTTTTAAATCCAGATGCACATGATTACACTTTCTTTTCAGAGCCCCATTTATCACACTTACACATTGACTATTTTTTGTTCTCTATAAGTTTGCATCTTGTCGTGCTGTGAAGGCTTGCGTGCATCAGTGATGCTGAGAGCTAAACTATCGGTAGTTTAACTACTGGCAGGGTCTCCCAAGATGAACAGGTCTCAGCTGAGGTGCCAGACCAAGACAAACCACCCATCTGGGCAGCAGCAGAATGGGAGAGTGTTGACGGCGGAGGATCACATTTTTGTGACAACGGCAACAACACCAAACTTAAACTGCGCGGAAGAAAGGCCGGCAATCTACTTCTGTATCTTGCCATAAAAAACCCAATGGATAGTTACAACAAAACAAATTGTGCTATGGTGCTGGAAGATGAGACCCCCAGGTCGGAAGGCACTCAACTAGCTACTGGGGAAGAGCTGAAGACTTTTCAGAGTAAAGCCAGCATTTATGATGTGGTTGGATCAAAGCCCTCGGGAAGTCTGACTGCTGATGTAGCTGCGCATGAAATGAGAGTCAGAAGCTGTAAAGATGTCTTACACATTGGAACATGGAACGTACGAAGCATGAACCAAGGGAAGTTGGCGGTGGTCAAGAATGAAATGGAACGTGTACAACTTGATCTATTGGGTGTCAGCGAACTGAAATGGACTGGCATGGGGCACTTTGCATCAGATGATCACATGGTCTACTATGCTGGAAATGAAAGACAAAGAAGAAATGGTGTTGCATTTATAATAAAGAAGAAACTTGCAAGAACTGTAATGAAATACAATGCAGTCAGCGAACGCTTAATCTCTATTCGTCTACGAGGATTGCCTATCAACACAACTATAATTCAAGTATATGCCCCAACAACAGCTGCAGAAGAGAATGAAATTGAAGAGTTCTATGAACAAGTACAAGCTGAAATTGACAGAACATGCAAACAGGATATCCTGATAGTCATGGGTGACTGGAACACAAAAGTTGGCAACAAAGAAGAAGGCAAAGTAGTTGGAAAATATGGACTTGGCAACAGAAATGAAGCTGGAGAAAGACTGATAGAATTCTGCAAGACCAATGATCTATTCATCTCAAACACCTTCTTCCAGCAACACAAGCGGCGACTGTACACATGGACTTCACCCAATGGATTGTATAAAAATCAAATTGACTACATCTGTGGAAGTCAACGATGGAAAAGCTCTGTAACGTCAACAAAAACAAAACCTGGAGCTGACTGTGGTACAGATCATCAACTACCAGTATGCAAACTCAAGCTAAAGTTGAAAAAGAGCAAACCACTCATGAATGCAGCAAAATATGACCTTGAGAATATACCACTGGAATTTAAAGACTGCCTGCAAAATCGATTTGCTGCTTTAGATACAAATGACAGAGCTCCAGAAGAGTTATGGAATGACATCAAGAAGGTTGTGTTGGAAGAAAGCGAGAAGTCTCTACAAAAGGTGAAAAAGCAAAAACGGCCAAAATGGATGACGGAAGAAACTCTGAAAATTGCCCAGAAACGCAGAGAAGCTAAAGTCAGAGGAGAAAGAAAGACAAACGCAGAACTCAACAGAGATTTCCAACGTGCAGCAAGACAGGACAAGGAAAAGTACTACAATGACACTTGCAAGGAAATAGAAGCAGAAACTATTAGAGGAAGAACAAGATCGGCTTTCCTAAAGCTACGAGAGTTAAAGAAAAAGTTCCAGCCTCGAATTGGAATGTTACGCGCTTGCTTTGTTTAGCCTGTTATTGCTGTTTTTCAGGTTCTCCCTGATTGTGTCTGCCTTCCTTGTGCCTCCAGACTCACTGTTTGCAGCCGGTCCTGCTCCTTGGTCGAGCTCCTTGGGGCGAGCGAGGGGCGCCACTGCGGCTGAGTGCTCTTTCTACGGTCTTTGGATTTTTCTTTCTGTGGACATCTTTTGCCTCTCTGGGAAGTTGCTTTAGGGATTCTGCACAAAGTACAGGTATGTCAGCCATCCCGGTTTTCTGGGGGCGGCGCTCCTTGCCCTCAGCAGGTTTTCTATCTGGCTCTCTGGCTCGCTGTTATAGTAATCTAATTCCTTGTAAACCTGCTCGGACATTACCCCAGCGGTTGTCTCTGCCTCCTGTGTCTGTTGGCTTGGCCCCCACTACTGTGCTTCAGGTCTCACTCCTGAACTGTCGTTCCCTTAAGTCTAAATCCTTATTGGTGGCTGATTTGATCTTACAACATTCTCTTGATCTTTGTTTCCTCACTGAGACTTGGCTAAAGGAGGGTGATAGCCCCGTTCTCGCCAGCTCCCTGCCCTCTGGTTATTCGGCTTTCTCCTCTCCCAGGCTGGGCCGGGGGGGGGGAGGGGTTGCTTTGCTTTACCGCACTGCTATTTCTCTGGAAGAGGTAACATCCCCCTCTGCTGTGCTTTCTGAGTCTCTTCTTCTCCGTCTTCACTCTTCCCCCCCACTTTATTTTCTTCTTCTTTACCTTCCGCCTTCCCTCTCTACCGAGCGTTGGGAGGGTATTCTTCAGTTTCTCTCCGATACTGTTTTGCAGTTCCCCGGTCTTATCATCTTGGGTGATTTTAATATCCACGCTGATAACCCCAGTCGGCAGAAGGACTTTGCCTTTCTGAATTTCTTTCATGATGTTGCCTTTCACCAACATGTTACAGGCCCTACTCATATTGCCGGTCACACTTTGGACCTCGTCGTATCATCACCCGCGTTGGTAGCTCAGATTTCCCCCCCCTTCCTTGCTGGATATCCCTTGGTCTGATCACCGTTGTGTTCTTTTCTCAGTTACTTTCTCTCCCTTTTCGTCACCTTCCTTTCTGGTGCCCTCTTCACCCCCTCCCCTCCGTCGCCGTCTAACCCCCGACACTTTGTGCTCCTTTCCCCCCGCTCCCTCAGTTTTTCCGTCAGATTTTGCATCACTGTCTTCTGACAGCCAGGCCTCCCTTTGGGACTCTCTCCTAAAGGATGCTTTGGATCAGTTAGCACCACTACGTCCTTGCCCCCGTCTGCCCAACCCTGGTCATTCCTCCTGGTTCCATCCTGCCTTACGGCTGCAACGGGCTCAACTCCGCCAGGTGCATCGCCGTTGGTCTCGCCACCCCTCTTCTGATTTATATGTCCGCTTCAAACAGCTTTATGCTGCTTACCGTTTGGCCATCCAATCTGCCAAGCGGGCTTATTATGAGGCCGAAATTACTGAAGCGGCGAACTCTTCTCGTCAGCTCTTTCAGATCCTGCATAAACTTTCATCCACTAGTTCTCCACGCGCCATGGCCACTCAGTCCCCAGACCCCCATTCGTTGGCCACCTTCTTTTCCCAGAAAGTTCTTGACCTTCGTGCTTCCTTTCCTACTCCCCCTCCGCCCTCGCCACCTGCTTCCCCTTACAACCCAGTTGCCACTGATCATGCGCTGTTGTCCGCTATGCCCAATCGGGCTCTTGCCCATACATGGTCCTCTTTTCATCTGATCCTCCCTGCTGAAATTCTCTCGACGCTATCCACTTCCCGTAAGACCACATGCTCCCTTGACCCTATTCCTTCTCGTTGGCTGTCTGAACCCTCCCTACAGCTGGTCCCTATTATCACTACTATCATTAATACAAGTTTCTCCTCTGGTTTGTTCCCCTCTCCTTGGAAATCGGCTGTTGTCCATCCACTCTTAAAACAACCTTCCCTTGATCCTTCTGTTCTTGCCAACTGGCGCCCTGTTTCAAACCTTCCCTACCTGGCCAAACTTCTGGAACGATTTGCATTCCGTCAGTTGTCTTCCCACATTGAGTCCACAAACACACTTCACCCCCGGCAGGCCGGTTTTCGTCAGGGTCACAGCACTGAGACTGTCCTTCTTGCCGTTCTAAATGAAATACACGTTGCTCATGACCGTGGTGATCTCACTCTCTTGGTTTCTCTTGATCTATCCGCGGCTTTTGATTTAATCGATCACACTCTTCTTCTCACTCGTCTTGCTGAGGTGGGGTTACGTGGTGCGGTTCTTCTTTGGTTTCGTTCTTTCCTCACTTCCCGCTCCTTTTCTGTTACTTTAAATGGTAAGTCTTCCAGTTCTTTTCCTCTTACTTGCGGTGTCCCCCAAGGCTCTGTTTTGTCCCCTCTGTTGTTTAATATTTTCTTGGCCCCTTTGCTACTGGTACTACAGCAATATCCTGTGTCCTGTTATGTCTATGCAGATGACATTATTTTGCTCTTTCACACCTCTCCACTTCTCCTAGATCTTTTTCCCTTTAATGCTTGCCTTTCTCACGTGGCCTCCTGGCTTTCACAACACCTCCTCCGTCTTAACCCATCTAAGTCCACTGCTATGTGGGTTTCGCTTTCTGGGTCCTGTCCGTCAGTTGCACCCATGATTGATTCTATTCCCGTCCCTCTGGTGTCTTCTTTTCGGTACCTCGGGGTGATTCTTGACTCTTCTCTCTCTTTCCATGATCATATTTCTTCCCTTACAAGGCGCTCTTTCGCCATTCTTCGTCGTCTTCGGGCTGTTCGCTCAATTCTTCCCCTTGGGTCCCTGGTCACTCTCGCCCTTGCTCTCATTATCAGCCGTCTCGACTATTGTAATATCTTTCTGGCCAATCTCCCCAAGTACCAACTTCAACGTTTACAGCTCATTCAAAATACTGCCGCCCGTATTGTCACCTTCGCCCGCCGCTTTGATCACATCACTCCCATTCTCATTCGACTCCACTGGTTGCCCCTCCATGTTAGGTTTCATTACAAACTTCTGATCCTTACTCACCGTGCACTCTATACCAATAACCCTTTATACCTGGCTGATTTAATCTCTCTTCACACGCCCTACCGCCAGCTTCGCTCCCTTCACGCTAACCGTCTGGTCTTACCGTCTCCATCTCATGCCCATCTTGAGAAGACCCGTCAGGCTGCTTTCTTCTTTCTTGGACCTTGGTTATGGAATGCCTTGCCTTCATCCCTCCGTTTAGAATCCTCCTACTCACAGTTTAAATCCTCTCTCAAAACTCATCTGTTTCACAAAGTATTTGATCTCCCCCCCTGATTTACCCCATGATTTTCCCTCCCTGATACCGCCCCTGGTTATTGTCTTGTCCTAGTTAGTTGGTCTTGCCCTCCCTCTGTTTGTCTTTGTTAGTGGTGCTGTCTGCATTCCTTTTATTTTTGGTGTTAATTATTGGTTAGTGTTTGAATATTGTTAATTGGTGGCTGTTTTTATTGCCTTTTATTGTTTGAATTTTATTGTTTTTAACTTATGTCACTCGAATACTGCTTATTGTTTTAACTCATGCCCATGTTTAATTGTTATTTATTATTGTTTGTACAGTTTTGTGCTATTCTTTTCTCTCTTTCCTATTATTTTTGGCGTTCTTTTTTCCGTAGTTTGCAGTGCTGCCTTTTATTTTATATGTACACCGCTTTAATGTTTTTAACGTAAGCGGTCTATCAAGTGTGGAATAAAGTTAAAGTTAAAGTTAAGTTACAAGATGATCCAACTGACTGTGGAAATTATCGCACAATCGCTCTGATCCCACATGCCAGCAAGATTCTACTAAAGATTATTCAAAAGAGGCTACAACCATACCTGGAACAAGAACTACCTGAAGTGCAAGCAGGGTTCAGGAAAGGGCGAGGAACGAGAGACATCATTGCAGATGTGAGATGGATCCTTGAAAAGACTAAAGAATACCAAAAGGATATCTATTTGTGCTTTATCGACTATAGTAAGGCTTTTGACTGTGTAAACCATGAGAAACTCTGGACCACATTAAGAAGCATGAGTATACCAGAACACCAGATCGTTCTCTTGCGCAGTCTGTACATTGATCAAGAAGCAACAGTTCGAACGGAACAAGGAGAAACAGAATGGTTTAAAATAAGCAAAGGTGTAAGACAAGGCTGCATACTTTCCCCCTACCTGTTTAATTTATATGCAGAACAAATCATCAGAGAAGCAGGATTGTATGAAGACAGCAGAGGTGTGAAGATTGGTGGAAGACTCATCAACAACCTTCACTATGCTGATGATACCACATTACTGGCTGAAAGTGAAGATGATCTGAAACATTTGCTTCTCACAATCAAAGAACATAGGGGTCTGTTTACTAAACATTCCTAACGTGCGGGGCCGTGCTAGTGTGCCTGTGCCATATAAGGAGTGGGCGGTTCAGGCAGAAAATAGAAAAAAAACGGTAGTAAGCAACCGGATGTGTGTGCGTCGCGCTAATGTGCGGGGGTCGACATTAGCGCGTGGAAAGGCAAAGTGGCACGCTGCTGAGTATACAAAACAACAGAGCCGTGGTACAACGGTGAAGACACTGACCAATGGTGCAGGGGCCATGGGTTCAATCCCCCAGTGTGCGCAACGACAAAGGTCAGCTGAGGCAGTAATTGTAATGATTAACATTGTTTTAGGAGGCAAATTAATTTGGAACGGCATAAGGCGGCGCACAGTTATTTTTGGGCGGCAGAAGGCGGCGCACAGTTATTTTTGGGCAGCAGACGGCGGCGCACTGGTCCCCTTGGGCGGCAGAAGGCGGCGCGCTGATAGGCACAAGGCGGCGCGCTGATGCACAAGCACAGGAACAGAGCCACAGCACAATGGTTACAACACTGACCAATGGTGCAGGGATCAGGGGTTCAACACCTCACAATGCCCAGTGAAAAATGCCTGCTGAGGCAGTATGTATTATGCTGTAGGAGGCTGTATAAATTTATTTTGTTATCACTACTAGCAAACGCACTCTCCCAGCATGTTAACATACGGCGGCCCATAAGGCACATGTTACAGTGCACTGTTCGCCAAGGCACCCTTGAATGACCCCTATGGGGCAGCATGTATGTTGCGACACAGGATAATGTATAGTGCACCCTATAGGGATGGCAACCATAAGGTGGCCTACAGGGCGCCCTATGAAGCACCCTCAGAGGCACCTAATGGGTATAGTAAGCTGAGGGTGGTCTTGCCGGCATAGACATATGTACAGTAAATAGAAATAAAGCTGTGGACAGCCCTACCAAAGGGCCCCACTGTGGGTTTGAACCCATGACCTCTGGCTGCACAGGCAGTGATGTAACCATTGCGCTACAGCTCCATAACTGTAAGCAGGCCCCTGGCTGGCTGCAGATAGCCTACACGTCACCTCACAGACAGTCTGCTGGTGTCAACAGGATAGGGTTAGGCCACCCGTACCCATGATGCACTGCACATGCAAATTAGCTGTCCGCAGATGGACACAAGATGGGGAATGCACCCCCACAGCACCTCGGCCCTGTTGGGGGAAGTGACCGGGTGCACCCACACAGCACCTTGGCCTAGTAGGGGGCACTGACCGGGTGTTTTACTGGCACAGAGTAGCCACACACCGTTACATCGTGCGGGTACTGTGCTCACCCTGAGTGTGCAATGAGGTGGCCAGGACCAGGTCAACAACACCTGCCATGGCTGCTGGAGGCCAAGCGGGCGTTCCAAAGCAGTGTTAATGTGTAAGATAGCTAGTTTCTGCACAAACACCATGGATATCCCTGTCTGCCGCCATCAGGCACCCCCCCAGTGGCAAACATGGTCCCCATCAAGGGATCCACACTCTACCTCCCTGCAAAGGTGGCAGTAGAGAGCAACATCAACCCCAGTCCTGCGGAGGAACACCACCACCCCCCCCAGGCAGGCAGCTCCATACACAGCCATAACACAATAGCAGACAGACATAAGCCCAGGGTATGGTAAGCTGCACTCCACCACCAGATATTCCCCTGCAGCAAGCCAACAGCCACTGCACCCTGCAAGCCATTATAGCAAGACATTTACCAGCTACAAACAGTCTGCTGGTTAGTCCATAGTGCATGTTCCCAATGGAGATGCATGCACCCAGAACTGGGCTGTCTGCATACACAGCAAGCAGATAGATCAGTGACTGGGCCCCAAAGAGAAACCCATATCTATCACATGAGAGAACTACTATACAGCACTATGGGGGGGCCTAGCCATGCTGTGGTCACTGCACAGTCAGGGTGAGCATGATCCCCCAGAAGGACATGCTTTGGCCACCCTGTCTGTGTAGGTGGTGGCCGGACACTACAATATCCCAGCCAATGTCCCTGCCAGGGCCCTATGCCCAGTGCAGATGCATCCTGGCCACACCACCCTGCCCTGGCTATACCCATGGTACCTTGCACCTCATTATGCACATTGACTGGCCAATACTGGCAACAGTGCTGGCAGTGCGGGCTGTTGAAGGGGCTTGCAGCCAACACCCACTGTATAGACAGACACACACTTCCACACCTCTGCCATCATGGTGCTACGATTGAGGGGGTAAGTAGCCTTGCCCACCAAACCGGTCCTGAGCACGGCAAGGCATGGATATGGTACGCATTACAGCTGGTGGTCACTCCCCAGGGTGGTAAGCACCGTCAGAGGCCAGGCCTGGAGCATGCCCCGCAAACACCTAACAGATTGTTTGGATGGGGTCAACTAGCAGTATGTACGTAACGTATGGATAACTGCCTGCCTGTGCTCCTAGCAAACGTCTCCGAGCTGTGTACCGTATACCTCAGGTGTAGGGTGACATTGGTAAGTTATGCAAGTGCTCGTTTTGGGTGCTGCATGCACGGTCCAATGTTCTGCCTTTCCAGGAGACATTGGCCAATGGGGCCTGTGGGTGTGGGTGTGTCTGCCCTTGATGGCTGCTGCTTTATGGCACAGATTCCCAACTCCAGTCCAGGTTTGCATCACACTGTTCGGGTTTTCCTGCTATCCCTCATGAATATGCATGGGCTACATCTACATGCCATGGGGGTGGTGCATAGATATACAGCACAGGCATATGTATGAGTGTCAGCATGGAACCTGACTGGTGTGTGGCCCACCAGGACTGCATTTGGGTGATTCTGCTCTAGGTACTGCCCCTGTTCATGGTGTCTGTGCTCAGTGGGGTAAAAGATAGATGTCTTACCATTGCATATGTCCCCGCCATGAAAGGTGTGTCCTTACTATCACTGTTTAGTTGTGGGAAAAATATGTGGGCAGGATTGGCAGTAGCCCCAGCTGGGCTTTGAACCTGTGACCTTCTGTTCTTGTATGCACTGTCTGTGTGCACTGCACCACTGTGTAGCCACAGATTGGTTGGATTCCCTGGACTGTCCATGACTGTGGATCCGGCAGGACCTGTCTGTTGCAGTGGACTGTGCCAGCCTGCACATGGCTAGGCCTCTGTCTTCTGTGGTTAGCAGCCACTGCCCCCTGCACCACATGTACTTGTCCGCCAACATGCTGGCATGAACTTCTCTCAGAAAAAGCAGTTGACCTGATTGCAATGTGGCAGTATGGGACTGCATTTGGGGACTTGGCTGTAGGTAATGCCCATTGTTGTGGTGTGTGTGCGGTGTTGGGTAAAATATGGGTGTTTTCCCCATGCATACAGGGGTGTCTGCGCTATCTTTATTTAGTGGTGGGTAAAATATAGGGACTGGGCTGGCAGGTGCCCCAGCTGGGTTTTGAACCTCTGCCCTCTGGTCCTAGAGGTAATGACTCTGTCCGCTGTACCACACTTTGGCCACAGAGACAGTGCAGCCCCTGGAGGCAGTAAGCCTGGCAGGATGGAGTCACAAACCCTGCTCTACGCAATTCTACTGTGGGCATATGCACCCTGTCTGGTGACAAACGTGCACATAAACCCCGGAAATGACCACGGAAAATGTGGGACAAAATATCACCACGCTGGGCAACAGTGATATTAATGGGCAACCATAGCAAACACTCCCAGGAAAGCTCCAATACGTGGCAATGTTTTTTGGAAGAGTCTCCTCTCAGTAGACCCTTCCAAAAGTCATTTCTTTTTTCTGGAGCTTTGCTGGGTGTGATTTCTGTATTTGCCCATCCCTATAACTGTTCCCCAGCTGAATTACTATTTTTAATAGTTCTGTTGTGGTCATTTTCTATTTTTATTTTCACTTTTGTGCTGTGCACATATATCACACTGCTCACGTTTTGCTGGTTTCCCCGGTTTTCCTGTACATTGCTGACGGAAATGGTTTCTCTTCCCTTTAAATGCTTTCTACCGCGAGTGTTTCACTCGCGGTAGTTTTTACATGCAAATTCGGGCCCGATACTGTGCGAGGAGCCTCTCCCCTCCCACTCTCCACCCATTGACCCCGTCCCTCCGCCCCTCGGGAGCCTTCCTCCGCCCTCAGAATGCCTTTCCACGCCTCTATCGGACATTTGCGGGCCGGGTACTTTTGCGGGGCACGTTAGTGCGGCGCGCAATTGTGCGGGGCCCAAGCGCACTTGTGCGGGGCGTTTAAGAGCGTTTCTGAGCGTTTGAGTGCCGCGTTTCCGTGCGCTATTGTGCGGCACGCAATTGTACGGCTTTTAGTAAACATGCCCCATAGTCTCAAAATGGGCCTGCACCTTAATGTAAAGAAGACAAAGATCATGACAACTGGCATAATCAACAGGTTCATCGTTGAAGGAGAAGAAATTGAAATTGTGAACAACTTTAACCTACTTGGATCAACTATCAATAAAGAAGCAACAAGCAGTCAAGAAATCAGACGACGCATTGCTCTTGGCAGAATGGCTATGAAAGACCTAGATAAGATTCTCAAGAGCAGAAATGTCTCTCTCCATACAAAGATTTGACTTGTTCAAGCCATGGTATTTTCAATAACATCATATGGATGTGAAAGCTGGACAGTGAAAAAGACAGATAGGAAGAAAATTGACGCCTTTGAATTATGGTGTTGGCAGTGAATACTGTGTATACCATGGACTGCCCGAAGAACAAACCAGTCGGTACTAGAGGAGATCAAACCTAAGCTTTCTTTAGAAGCTCAGATGACAAGACTTCGACTTTCATACTTTGGACACATCATGCGAAGAGAGAAATCATTAGAGAAAGACATTATACTTGGCAAGATAGAAGGTCAACGCAAAAGAGGAAGGCCAGCAATGAGATGGATCGATACAATAACAGCAGCTACGGGTACCAGTCTGTCAACAATGAGCCGCCTGACTGAAGACCGAACACAATTTAGGATAGCTATCCAGAGGGTCGCCATGAGTCGACTCCGACTCAATGGCACTTAACAACAACAACAACATAAGTTTATTACTAGGGATGGATCATACAGCGCTTCTCCCTAAGGTTTTTTCTAACCATGCAGCCATTGTCTTTCATTTGAAGGTTCATGGGGAAATAATGCATTCATCTAAATGGCATTTTAATACTGGATACCCAGTAGATCTAGAGTTCACACAGTTGATGGCTCAAGCTAGAACCCAATTTTTCCAAGAGAATGAGGCTTCTGATAGTGCAACATCTAATCTTTGGGAAGCTGTCAAAGTGACTTTAAGAGGACAGATAATTAAATATGCAAGTAAGGTCAAGAGAAAGAATTATCAGTCTGGTTAATGTAATCAAGATTGTTTCTTAAAGTGCAAATTAGTAGAGAAAAAATATGCACTTAATAAATTATTAGGTAAACAGGCTTTGTGAGAGCTGTTTGAAAATGAACTAATAATAAAGCTGGGAGGAGTATTGTCAAGGCCCTTTCAAGGCCTACTTTAAAATTTTAATCCACATTTTGCAGTCGGGTTAATTTTTGCATATTTCAGGAAAATTGTACCCGTCTTATTCAATATGTTCTAATAGTGATTTTCCTTCTGCTATGGTCATGTATTATATACCATTTGATAGAAATATTTAGTCAGAATTTTGGATCCCGAGAGTTTTGGGCTCGGCCTGGAAAGGGTTAAAATAAAGATGGGTTTGAGCCCAGATAGCTGGCCTCCATTCTGCCCACAGTAAGGTATGTGATGATGACCACAAGATTGCAGAGATTTTTTGGTATTACTATAAAGCACTATGGGGTATGTTTACTAAACGTGCACACGTGCGTGGTGCACAGTAGCGTATGCTAATGATGCACTTAAGTGCCCCGCACGCGTGCGCATCACACTAACGGGTCCGCGCACGTGTGCGGTGCGCTGATGTGCGATAGAGGCGGGGAAAGGCGTACGGAGGGCGGAGGAAGGCCCCCGAGGGGCGGAGAGACGGGGTCAATGGGTGGAAAGTGGGAGGGGAGAGGCTCCCCGCACAGGAGCGGGGCCGAATATACAAGTGAGTGCATTTAAAGGGAAGAGAAACCATTTCCGTCAGCAATGTAGAGCAAAACCGGGGAAACCTACAAAACGTGAGCAGTGTGATACATGTGCACAGAACACAATTGCAAAGAAAAAGTGAAAATGACCACAACAAAATTCTAATAAATTATAATCTAGCTGGGAAACATTGATATCAATGGGCAACAATAAAAAACACTCCCAGGAAAGCCCCAAAAAAAATAAATGATTTTTGGAAGGGTCTACGCTCCGTAGACCCTTCCAAAACTCATTTCGTGTTCTGGAGTTTTCCTGGGAGTGTTATTAATGCTGCCCATTGATATCAATGTTGCCCAGTGTGGTTATGTGTGTTTCCCCCATTTTGTCAAGGTGAATTTGAGGTTTATTTTCCCTTTTGTCCCCATGTAAGGTGAATGAGCCCACAATAACATTGTGCAGAGCAGGGTTTCTGACTCATCAGGTCGGGTTTCCTATTTCCAGGGACTGCACTGTTTCTGTGGCCACAGTATGGTGCAACAGACACAGCCAGTGCCTGTAGGACCAGAGGGTCACAGGTTCAAATCCCAGCTGGGGCTCCCACCAACTCAGTCCCCATAACTTTATCCACCACTAAACAATGATAGTAAAGACACTCCTGTATTGCAGAGAACATAAGCATGGTTCAAACACCCATATTTTACCCTACACCGCACACAAACCATAACAATGGGCATTACCTACAGCCGAGTACCCCAAATTCAGTCCTGGAGTGCCACAACTCAATCAGGTCATATGCTTTTTCCCAGATAAGGACATGTCTGCATGTTGGCGTAAGGGTACAGGTGGTGGAGGGGGCAGTGGCTGCAAGCCACAGCAGACAGTGGCCCAGGCCTGTGCAGGCTGGCACCATCCACCGCAACAGACAGGCTCTGTTGGATGTACAGTCACGGACTCCCCAGGGACTGCAGCATATCTGTGGCAACACAGTGGTGCAGTGCACACAGACAGTGTGTACAAGAACAGAAGGTCACAGGTTCAAAGGCCAGCTGGAGCTACTGTCAATCCTGTCCACATATTTTTCACACAACTAAACCATGATAGTAAGGACAAACCTTTATTGCTGAGAACATACGCATGGGTAATACGCCTATATTTTACCACACCAAACACAGGCACCATAAACAGGCGCATTACCTAGAGCAGAGTCTCCCAAATGCATTCCTGGAGGGCCCCACACCATTCAGGTTCCATGCTGCCTCTACTACAGATGCCTGTGCTGCATATCTATGCACCACCCCCATGGTATGCAGATGTAGATCATGCATATTTATGAGGGACAGCATGAAAACCCGACCAGTGTTTGGAACACCAGGACTGGAGTTGGGAAACTCTGCCGTAAAGCAGCAGCCAACAGGGCCAGACACACCCACACACACCCACAGGCCCCATTGGCCAATGCCTCCTGGAGAGGCAGGACATTGGGCCCTGCCTGTATCTCCCAATACTAGCACTGGAATACCTTAGCAATGCCACCCTACACCTGGGTATACGGTACACAGCTATCAAACGATGCCTATGATGAGTGGCAGATAGCAAGTCCTACGTTAAGCACATTTTGCTCATTGAGCTACACCATAACAATCATTCCGATGTCTGCGGTGTGTGCTGCAGGTCTGGTCTCTAACAGTGTGACCCCCAACAGTATTGCGTACCATATCCATGCCTGTACTGTGCCCAGGACTGGTGTGGTGGGTATGGCTGCTGAACCCCTCTATAGTGGCACAATGTTGGCATAGGTGTGGGGGTGGCTGTCTGTCTATCCAGAGTGTGGTGGCTGCAAACACCTTCCACAGCCCACACTGCCAGCAATGTTGCCAGTATTGGCCTGCCAATGTGCATAATGAGGAGCAAGGTACCATGGGTATAGGCCGGACAGGGTGGCCTGGCCAGGGTGCATCTGCACAGGGCATAGGGTACTGACTGGGACATTTTACTGCCCGGCCACCACCTACACAGACAGGGTGACCTCAGTATGTCTCGCTCAGAGATCACTCTCACCCTGACTGTGCAGTGACCACAGCATGGCTAGGTACCCCCATAGTGCTATATAGTATTTCTCTCATGTGATAGATATGGGTTTTCTCTTGGGGCCCAGTCGCTGATTTATCTGCTTGCTGTGTATGCTGACATCCCAGTTTGGGTGCATGCATCTCCACTGGGAACATGCACTGTATCTGAAGTAGCAGGCTGTTTGCAGCTGGTGTGTGTCTTGATGGAGTGGCTTGTAGGGTGCAGTGGCTGATGACTTGCTGCAGGAGAATATCAGATAGTGTTGGGGGTGTAGCTTACCATATCCAGGCCTAATGTCTGTCTGCTATTGGTGTTATGGATATGTATAGAGCTGCATTGACTGCCCTGTGGGGTGTATGTCCCTCAGCAGGACTGGGGTTGATGGTCCCCTCCACTACCACCTTTGCAGGGAGGTAGAGGGTGGATGTATTGATGGGAGGCCCTGTTTGCCACCCTTGGCCCTGGGGGGGTGGTGGTGGTGGTGGTGCTGCATGGCCAACCTGGGGGTCCATGGGGGCTACACCTGACTGAAGCAGACAGAGATCTTCAAGGTGTTTGTGCAGAAACTACATATCTGAAACATTAACACTGCTTTGAACCTCTGGCATGGCCTCTTTCAGCTATGGAAGGTGTTGTGGACCTGGTCCTGGGCGCCTCATCACACACTCAGGGTGAGCACAGTACCTGCACAATGTGACGGTGTGTAGCTACTCTGTGCTAGTAAAACTCACGGTCAGTACCCCCTACCATGTCGAGGTGCTGTGGGGGTGCATTCCCCATCTAGTGTTCATCTGTGGACAGCTGATTTGCATGTGCAGTGCATCATGGGTATGGGTGGCCTAACCCTATCCTGGTGGCTGCAGCAGACTGTCTGTGTGGTGACGTGCAGGCTCTCTGCAGCCAGCCAGGGACTTGTTAGTAGCTATAGAGCTGTAGCCCAATGGTTGTGTCACTTCCTGTGAAGCCAGAGGTCATGGGTTCAAACCCACAGTGGGGTTATTTGATAGGGTTGGCCAAAGCATTATTTTTTTTTAATGTACATTTTTGATGCCAGCAAAAACACCCTCAGCGTACTGTACCCATAAGGTGCCTCTGAGGGCGCTTTATAGGGCGCCCTATAGGGCACCTTATGGTTCCCGTCAATATAAGGTGCACTATACATTATCCTGTGACGCAACTTATAGGGTGCCCTATAGGGGACATTTTAGGGTGCCGTGGCGGACAGTGCACTTTAAAATGTGCCTTATAGGATGCCTTATGTGGACACGCTTTGAGAGTGCGTTTGCTATTAATGATAATTAAAATAAAGATAAAATGCCTCCTAAAGCAATCTTCCCCATAATATGCATTGCCTCAGCCAGCCTTGTTCATTGGGCACTGTGGAGGATTGAGCCCCTGATCCCTGCACCATTGGTCAGTGTCTTAACCATTATGCTGTGGTTCTGTTCCTGTACTTACACATCTGCGCGCCGCCTTATGCCTCTCAATATTAGAAAAGCCTCCTAAATCAATAGCACACCACCTAATGCCTATCAGCGCGCCGCCCTATATTAGACTGGCTCCTAAAGTAACGCCTCAGCCAACCTTGTTCATTGGGCACTGTGGGGGATCAAACCCCTGATCCCTGCACCATTGGTATGTGTCTTAACCATTGTGCTGTGGCTCTGCTCTTCTGTTTGCTCATCAGCGCGCCGCCTTATGCCGCTCCATATTGAGATGCCTCCTAAAAAATTAGCACGCACCCTTATGCCCATCAGCGTGCCACCTTATGCCGCCCCATATTGAGATGCCTCCTAAAAACTTAGCACGCACCCTTATGCCCATCAGCGTGCCGCCTTATGCCACCCAGTATTAGACTGCCTCCAAAACATTGGCGCGCCGTCTTATGCCGCCCATTATTAATATGCCTCCAAAAACATTAGCTTGCCGCCTTATGCTGCCCATTATTTCACTGCCTCATAAATTAATGCCTCAGCCAGCTGTCTTTATTGGGCTCTGTGGGGGATTGAATCCCTGCTTCTTGCATCATTGGCATGTGCTTTAACCATCGTGCTTTGGCTCTGCTCTCCTGCTTATTGATCAGCGTGACACATATGCCTCCCGCGCAACTGTCTGCTGCGCTAAGGTGCGGGGGCACAAGGGTGCCGTGCACCTTAGCGCATATGTAAATTCCGGCGTTTCTTCTTCACCGGGGAACGCCCACTCCTTATATGGCACCCACACACTACCGGGGCCCGCACATTAGCGGGTTTTAGTAAACATACCCCTATATGTCAGATGTGAGTAAGCCTGACTCAGCCTCTTTTTTTTTTAGCATGGTCAGTCCTAAATTATTCTAACCAGTGGATTATAATAAGAATAAAAATAAAAGTTTTTACCTGGGGTTTCAGGTGTCTTTGGTTTGTTGGTAGTGCTGGTATTTGGCAGGAGAAAGCTCGAACACTGTAAAAAAAAAAAGGGAAAAGCATGACTGACATTGCTACATGTAAACAGAATAAAGCTTGGACTTGCTGCAGTTCAGAGCAGCAAGGGGGGAATACTTAATCATGCTCTTTAGCTTTAAATAAGAAAGAAAGTATGGCAGCTATTTTAAAATATAAATAAAGAAAAGTGTAGGGCTGTAATGCTGAGCAGGTTTTAAAAAGCATGACTGTAGTACAGAGTTAAAGACTGGGACTGCTGACTGTCTTTAAAGTAATAAAATAGTTAATTGAAAGGGCAGCTTATCAGGCAGAACAGGAATCATCAGGCAGAACAGGGATCTCCCTGGAGAGCTCTGCTGAAGCGTATTGAAGGCAGGAAGTCAGAGTTTCCGTGAAAAAGTTTAGTAACTTGTCTTTCTAATCTATTAGGATTTAAGGTGTGTTGTAGCCCTTTAGGCTACAACAAGGTGAGGTACTAAAAATCCTTTAAAAGAGAAATGATTGACGTTGTGGGGGATATTTTCTTTAATTTGTAGGAAAGAGTGTGTTTTGAAGGTTGCATGGAACTATTTCTATGGAAAGTGAATGGAAGAATACATTTCTGGCTTTTTGGAATGCTGGTGTATGTTTGAACTGAGAGTCAGTTGGGGTTTTTCTGTGAATAGAGTTTGGTGTGCTGGCTGTGGTAGAAAGGAAAAAGTTTACTTTTAGAAATTTTGGGGAAATAAAAGAGAGATTCCTTGGATAAGTAAAAGAAATTGTATGCCTCTGTAGTTTTATGGAGAAGAAAGAGGTAAAAGTGATATTTTTGGAAAAGGATTGCCTGGTGAGATTTCTTTGGGTCTCCTTTGAACAAGCGGTTTAAATATTGTTCTGAAATTTACTGAGCTGTCTAATACTTAATTGCTGAAAGCTGAAAACTAATTTAAGGAAGATTGCGTTGGTCAAGAAGCCAGATAGTTGTCAAAGCTGTTTAAAGCTGACAATTTGGTTTAAAGCTTCCCAGGAAGGAAGGCTCTTAAGAGACCTTGTCAGTTGTAAACTAATTTGCTATGAGATGTTCTAAGAGAAAAAACTGATTCCAATAGCTGTAAAGGGTAAAGCTATTGTGTGTGGAGACAAAGGCTGTGAAACTAGGCTGCGACACTGGTTTGTGTGCACTGATTGCCAATAAAACTCCAAATTTTAAAAAATCAGATTGATGATTAGGTCTGATTTAAGAGAAAAAGTGACTGAAATCCTGTCCCTTTTTCTTACAGCATATTTTTAAATACTTATAGAGTATTAATGAACAAACAAACCTCTTCCAAAGACAGGAAAGCTGTAAAACTAGAGGGCATAACGTGAAGCTACAAGAGGGTAAACTGAAAGGCAATGTCATTGAAAGGGTGGATGCTTGGAATGCCCTCCTGATGAAAGTGGTGGGGGCAAATACAGTGACAGAATTCAAAATGGCATGGGACAGACACAATGGATCCCTTTACAGCAACAGGATAAAATCAAAATAAACATAACTATCTCTTATATCGCAACAAATAGGGGTGGCCTACACGGAGCAGTGGGTACACCCTAAACAAAAGCATATGGAGGGGTGTCCTGCACAGAGTGGCATGTGCACCTAATCTTACCGCCTTGCTGGGCAGACTAGATGGCCCATACTGGTCTTTATCTGCCATCATATACTATGTTACTATGTTATTATGTTACCTGAGGTTCTGCTATAGCTTTTAAAAGCAGACACCTTTTATTTTTCTGACAGCCTGAAGTAACTGCAGAAGCTTAACTCTTGAGAAGGTGTGCCACAGTTTGCATGGTATATGTTTATATGCAGGGCCGTACCTAGGGTTGTGTGAGCGGTGTGGCAACACAGGACGCAAGTACAAAAGAGGCACTGGTCATCACTGGGCTTCCTGAAAGCTCAAAAACAGTGAATTACTGCACATGGCTGGATGGAGGAGGGGCATGAGATTAGTAAGTCACACAGGGTGCATTTCTAGCTTGGTACAGTCCTGTGTAAGAGGGTGGGGGTTTTAGTTAGGTCTTATTGAATTATCTTTTTCTTTAAGGGTGCAAAAGTGTTTATCTTGAAAAAGGTGAAAAGGTTTTATTTCTTCAGCCACTCTCTTATCACCTGAGGCAATATAAAGGAAGAATAGTGTTTTGCCTCATTGTTTTTGTCAAGTCAGGGAGTAGGGACAAAACCAGCTGAAGAGTCACCTAAGGAACAGTCAACTGGGTGTCCAGAGAAACAGACTGAAATGACTAGGGGGCATGTTTACTAAACTCCGAAAATGTGCGGGTCCCCGTTAGTGTGCGTGTGCCATATAAGGAGTGGGCGGTTCAGGCAGAAAAAGGAAAAAAAACGACCGTACGGGTGCGCGTCGCGCTAATGTGTGGGGCCCACATTAGCACGTGGAAAGGCTAAGTGGGGCGCTGCTGGGCACATATAGGAACAGAGCTGTAGCACAACGGTGAAGACAATAACCAATGATGCAGGGGCCATGGGTTCAATCCCCCAGTGTGTGCAACCAAAAAAGGCTGGCTGAGGCATGAATAGTAATGGTTAAAACATTTTTTAGGAGGCATACTACTTTTGTGCGGCTGTAGGCGTTGCGCTGTTACGTTTGGGCGGCAGTAATTAATTTTTGACGGCATTAGGCGTTGCGCTGTAAAATTTGGGCGGCATTAGGCGATGCGCTATCAAATTTGGGCGGCACAAGGCGGCGCGCTGTTCTTTTTGGGCGGCACAAGGCGGCGCACTGTTAATTGTGGGCAGCAGGAGGCGGCGCGCTGATGGGCACAAGGTGGCGCACTGATGCTAAAGCAAAGGAGCACAGCCACAGCACAATGGTTAAGACACTGACCAATGGTGCAGGGACCAGGGGTTCAATCCCTCACAATGCCCAGTGAAAAAGGCTGGATCAAACCTAGCTCAAACAACAACTAATGGAATTTTTTGTTGAGAACCTTAGTATCAGGCTACCAAGGTCTCAGTTTAAAACATCGCAGCAATCCTTCGGATTTAATGAAATGCTCATGCTGCTGTTCACATCAATGACCTTTTATCGGTGCCGTCTACTTTGTTTCTCATTGTAATTTGCTAATATGTTTTTTGTCTTGTTTCTTTTAAAAAAATTGTGCTTTGTTTTTTTTGTTTATTCTTTTTTTAATTTTTTAATGTCCACTTTTTCTATTTTACTTTTAAAATTGTGTTTACTATCAAACTATGAAGATCAGTTTCAGTCTCACTCGACCCCGCTGTATTATTGTTTCTTTTTTTCTTCTTCAATCTTGAAAATACATGCTGAGTCGTATTGACGACACTTCAGAACATAATAAAGTCCAATGTAATCAAAACAAAATCCACTCTTAACTTCTATAACTTATCTGTGGACTCCACTGTTCTTCTGGTTAGAGCATTCTCCGCTGTGTCTTTCACTAACAAACATTTCCCCGTTCTATACAGGGTTCCTCAGTGGCTATACCGGAAGTGTCATGCTGCTTCAGTCAATCCCAACGCCAGTGATCTAAGGCGCCCAAGCGTTTCGTTGTGGCAAGTTCTTCAGGGGAATATATTTCTCCCAAACTGACCTAAAAGATGTAACATACCATACTGAATTTTAACATATTCCACTTAAAATAACAAGGGTTTGTGATGTATTAGAAAAATCAGTTTTACCTGTGAAATCAATCACCGCTCATGAATCAACCCAGGGGGCGTCTTGCTCTCGTCCCTCCGTCAGTTATCATAGAACTCCGCGCATGCGGCTATCAAGAACTGACTACTATTTAAAGAGCTCCACTTGGCTCCTCCCCCTTAAGGGAGGTACATCAGGAAAAATCTTTTCTTTTCGTAGAATGCCGTACACTGAATTTACAAACTAGCTTATAACTGTGCGTGAGGTCCCTTATATACACAGATGCCAATCAATAGAGGCATTTAAGCCAAACGGTATAACCGTATTTAGTTGAAATATCCAGCGTTGCTCCAATCGAATCAACAATTGCTCTCTCGTCCAGCTGCCCCTACTAGTTAGGATTTGATCAATTGCAAAACACGCTAATTGCTCAAAACTATGGTTTTCTAGGAGACAATGTTGGACTATGGGAGCCGCTATCACGCCACGGTTTAATCGACTCCGATGTTCTGCTAGGCGTAATCGTAACGCTCTGACTGTTTTACCAATATACAGCAGCCCACACGGACAACGAATTACATAGATGACATAAGAAGATTGGCAGGTTGTAGTGCTTCTTATTGAATAATGAGTTCCTAGATGTACAAACTCTTCCACATTCAAAGTCACCTCACACAAACTGCACGCTCCACAACGGCTATGCCCCAATGGCTGGACCAATGGCTCATTGGTTTCTTGACTCCTTATTCTTGAGGGGCTAAGTTGTTCCTTAAAATTTCTTCCCCTACTCCATACACAGCGGATTTTCTTATCCGTAAGCCCCGGGACTGTGGTCAAAATTGCACTATGAGTTGTTAAAATTTTTTTAACTGAACTACTCAAATGAGAATACTGGGTGATGAAGTTGACCCTATTAACTTCAAAGTTCTCACGAGTGCTACGTGCTTGACCCGAAGTCGTGAGTAACAATCCTCGTTCATTATATAAAGCCCTAGTGTATGCACGTCGTATCAGCTGCTCGGGGTAACCCCTAGACAAAAAATTCTTAATTAATTGCTTAGATTTCCGCCGGTAATCTGAAACATCAGAACAATTTCTGCGGAACCTAAGGAATTGAGAAAAGGGGAGCCCCGCTTTCAACGATCGCGGATGAGCACTTGTGAAGTGTAAGAGCGTATTACGATCAGTCTCCTTTCGATAAATAGAGGTGTTCCACATTTATCGAAAGGAGACTGATCGTAATACGCTCTTACACTTCACAAGTGCTCATCCGCGATCGTTGAAAGCGGGGCTCCCCTTTTCTCAATTCCTTAGGTTCCGCAGAAATTGTTCTGATGTTTCAGATTACCGGCGGAAATCTAAGCAATTAATTAAGAATTTTTTGTCTAGGGGTTACCCCGAGCAGCTGATACGACGTGCATACACTAGGGCTTTATATAATGAACGAGCATTGTTACTCACGACTTCGGGTCAAGCACGTAGCACTCGTGAGAACTTTGAAGTTAATAGGGTCAACTTCATCACCCAGTATTCTCATTTGAGTAGTTCAGTTAAAAAAAGTTTAACAACTCATAGTGCAATTTTGACCACAGTCCCGGGGCTTACGGATAAGAAAATCCGCTGTGTGTGGAGTAGGGGAAGAAATTTTAAGGAACAACTTAGCCCCTCAAGAATAAGGAGTCAAGAAACCAATGAGCCATTGGTCCAGCCATTGGGGCATAGCCGTTGTGGAGCGTGCAGTTTGTGTGAGGTGACTTTGAATGTGGAAGAGTTTGTACATCTAGGAACTCATTATTCAATAAGAAGCACTACAACCTGCCAATCTTCTTATGTCATCTATGTAATTCGTTGTCCGTGTGGGCTGCTGTATATTGGTAAAACAGTCAGAGCGTTACGATTACGCCTAGCAGAACATCGGAGTCGATTAAACCGTGGCGTGATAGCGGCTCCCATAGTCCAACATTGTCTCCTAGAAAACCATAGTTTTGAGCAATTAGCGTGTTTTGCAATTGATCAAATCCTAACTAGTAGGGGCAGCTGGACGAGAGAGAGCAATTGTTGATTCGATTGGAGCAACGCTGGATATTTCAACTAAATACGGTTATACCGTTTGGCTTAAATGCCTCTATTGATTGGCATCTGTGTATATAAGGGACCTCACGCACAGTTATAAGCTAGTTTGTAAATTCAGTGTACGGCATTCTACGAAAAGAAAAGATTTTTCCTGATGTACCTCCCTTAAGGGGGAGGAGCCAAGTGGAGCTCTTTAAATAGTAGTCAGTTCTTGATAGCCGCATGCGCGGAGTTCTATGATAACTGACGGAGGGACGAGAGCAAGACGCCCCCTGGGTTGATTCATGAGCGGTGACTGATTTCACAGGTAAAACTGATTTCTCTAATACATCACAAACCCTTGTTATTTTAAGTGGAATATGTTAAAATTCAGTATGGTATGTTACATCTTTTAGGTCAGTTTGGGAGAAATATATTCCCCTGAAGAACTTGCCACAACGAAACGCTTGGGCGCCTTAGATCACTGGCGTTGGGATTGACTGAAGCAGCATGATACTTCCGGTATAGCCACTGAGGAACCCTGTATAGAACGGGGATATGTTTGTTAGTGAAAGACACAGCGGAGAATGCTCTAACCAGAAGAACAGTGGAGTCCACAGATAAGTTATAGAAGTTAAGAGTGGATTTTGTTTTGATTACATTGGACTTTATTATGTTCTGAAGTGTCGTCAATACGACTCAGCATGTATTTTCAAGATTGAAGAAGAAAAAAAGAAACAATAATACAGCGGGGTCGAGTGAAACTGAAACCGATCTTCATAGTTTGATAGTAAACACAATTCAATTTTAAAAGTAAAATAGAAAAAGTGGACATTAAAAAATTAAAAAAAGAATAAACAAAAAAAACAAAGCACAATTTTTTTAAAAGAAACAAGACAAAAAACATATTAGCAAATTACAATGAGAAACAAAGTAGACGGTACCGATAAAAGGTCATTGATGTGAACAGCAGCATGAGCATTTCATTAAATCCGAAGGATTGCTGCGATGTTTTAAACTGAGACCTTGGTAGCCTGATACTAAGGTTCTCAACAAAAAATTCCATTAGTTGTTGTTTGAGCTAGGTTTGATCCATTATTTTTTATAGGAACAAGCTCGATGAAATAAGCCCATATTTAGCAGTGAAAAAGGCTAGCTGAGGCAGTATGTTTTATGTTGTGGAGTGCTGTAGGAGGCCTTTTAATTTTATTTTGTGACAACTACTAGCAAACGCACTCTCACAGCATGTTAACATAAGGCGGCCCATAAGGCACATGTTAGAGTGCACCGTCCGCCAAGGCACCCTAGAATGTCCCCTATAGGGCAGCATGTATGTTGCGACACAGGATAATGTATAGTGCACCCTATATGGATGGCAACCATAAAGTGCCCTATAGGGCGCCCCATAAAGCACCCTCAGAGGCACCTTATGGGTACAGTACGCTGAGGGTGTTATTGCTGGCATCAACATATGTACAGTAAATTAAAAAATGCTATGGACACTCCTATCACAGAACCCCACTGTGGGTTTGAACCCATGACCTCTGGCTGCATAGGCAGTGATGTAACCATTGGGCTACAGCTCTATAGCTGCAAGCAAGACCCTGGCTGGCTGCAGATAGCCTGCACGTCACCTCACAGACAGTCTGCTGTTGTAAACAGGATAGGGTTAGGCCACCCGTACCCATGATGCACTGCACATGCAAATCAGCTGTCCACAGATGCACACAAGATGGGAAATGCACCCCTAAAGCTCCCCAGCCTGGCAGGGGGACGTGCCCGTGTGCACCCACATAGCACCTCGGCCTGGTAGGGTGTCCTGAGTGGGTGGACAAACGGCAAAGAGTAGCTAAACACCATCACATTGTGCGGTTACTGTGCTCACCCTGAGTGTGTGATGTTGCGCCCAGGACCAGGTCCACAACACCTTCCATGGCTGAATGCGGCCATGTCAGAGCTCCAAAGAGGCACCAACCTGTGAGATAGGTAGGTGCTGCATAAACATCTTGGAAAGCTCTGTCTGTCTCAGTTAGTGAACCACCTACACACCACCACCACCACCACAGGTGGATAAAACAGGGCTTTCCACCAACTAGATCCCCATCCCACCCACCCCCCCCCCCCACACCAATGGCAGCAGAGCGAACCATCAACCCTGGTCCTGCTGGGGAAAAGACACACTACAGGGCAGTCCAAGCAGCTCCACCCTCATCCATAACACAATATCAGACAGACAGCAGGCCTGGATATTCACAGCTGCACCCCACCACTATCTGATATTCTCCTGCAGCAAGCCATCAGCCACTGCACCCTGCAAGGCACTCCATCAAGACACATGCCAGCTGTGCACAGTCTGCTGGTTGGTCCTGATGGAAATGCATGCACCCAAAACCAGGGTGGCAGCACACACAAGCAGATAAGTCAGTGAAGAGGCCCCAACAGGAAACCCATATATATCACATGAAAGAAACACAATATACCACTATGGGGGTGCCTAACCATGCTGCCGTCACTGCACACTCAGGGTGAGAGTGAACCCCCAGCAGCACATACAGAGGTCACCCTGTCTGTGTAGGTGGTGGCCGGGCACTACCATGTCCCTGCCAGTGCCCTATGCCCTGTGCAGCTGCATCCTGGGCAGCCCACCCTGTCTGAGATATACCCATGGTCCCTTGCTACTCATTATGCACATTGGCAGGCCAATACTGGTAACAGTGCTGGCAGTGTGGGCTGTGGAAGGGGCTTGCAGCCAACACCCACTGTATAGACCAGAGCTACTCAATTCCGGTCCTGGAGGTCTGCAACCCTGCAGGTTTTCGGGATATCCCTAATGATATGCATGAGATATATATGCATTAGAGATAGCCTGCCAACCTGACTGGTTTGTGGCCCTCCAGGGCTGGATTTGGAGACTCCTGCCTTACACCTCTATCATTTAAGATTGTGAGTGGGCAAGGTACAGATGTTCTAGACATCAAAAGGATAGATAGAATGTGTCACATTCCTCCTAGATTCTCAACACCACCAAAGAGTTGTCTAATAGACAATATTTTGGTGGTGGTGAGAAGCAAGGAGGAATGTGACAAATTCTAACCTTTTTGATGTCTTGGACATCTGCACCTTGCCCACTTACAATCTTAAATGACAGAGGTGTAAGGCAGGGGTCTCCAAATCCATTCCTGGAGGGCCAAAAACCAGTCAGGTTGGCAAGCTATCTCTAATGCATATATATCTCATGCATATCATTAGGGATATCCCAAAAACCTGCAGGGTTGCAGACCTCCAGGACTGGAATTGAGTAGCTCTGGTATAGACAGACACACACTTCCACACCTATGCCATCATGGTGCTACTATTGAGGAGGTAATTAGCCTTGCCCACCAAACCGGTCCTGGCCACGGCAAGGCATGGATATGGTACGCAGTACTGCTGGGGTTCACTCCCCAGGGTGGTAAACACCGTCAGAGGCCAGGCCTGGAGCATGCACCGCAAACACCTAACAGATTGTTCGGATGGGGTCAACTAGCAGAATGTGCGTAACGTATGGATATCTATCTGCCAGTACTCCTAGCAAACGTCTCAGAGCTGTGTACCGTATACCTCAGGTGTAGGGTGACATTGCTAAGATATGCAGGTGCTAGTATTGGGAGATGCACGCAGGGTCCAATGTTCTGCCTCTCCAGGAGACATTGGCCAGTGGGGCCTGTGGGTGTGGGTGTGTCTGCCCCTGTTGGCTGCTGCTTTACAGCAGAGATTCCCAACTCCAGTCCAGGTTAGCATCACACTGTTCGGGTTTTCCTGCTGTCCCTCATGAATATGCATGAGCTATATCTACATGCCATGGGGGTGGTGCATAGATATACAGCACAGGCATTTGTATGAGTGGCAGCATGGAACCTGACTGGTGTGTGGCCCACCAGGACTGCATTTGGGGGATTCTGCTCTAGGTACTGCCCCTGTTCATGGTGTTCTGTGCTCAGTGGGGTAAAAAATAGACGTAGTACCATTGCATATGTCCTCGCCACGAAAGGTGTGTCCTTGCTATCACTGTTTAGTTGTGGGAAAAATATGTGGGCAGGATTGGTGTTAGCCCCAGCTGGGCTTTGAACCTGTGACCTTCTGTTCTTGCATGCATTGTCTGTGTGCACTGCACCAACGTGTAGCCACAGATTGGCTGGATTCCCTGGAACGTCCATGACTGTGGATCCGGCAGGGCCTGTCTGTTGCAGTGGATTGTGCCAGCCTGCACATGGCTAGGCCTCTGTCTTCTGTGGCTAGCAGCCACTGCCCCCTGCACCACATGTACTCGTCCGCCAACATGCTGGCATGAGCTTCTCTCAGAAAAAGCAGATGACCTGATTGCAATGTGGCAGTACGGGACTGCATTTGGGGGACTTGGCTGTAGGTAATGCCCATTGTTGTGGTGTGTGTGCGGTGTTGGGTAAAATATGGGTGTTTTCCCCATGCTTATGTTCCCTGCAATACAGGGGTGTCTGCGCTTTCTTTGTTTAGTGGTGGGTAAAATATAGGGACTGGGCTGGCAAGTGCCCCAGCTGGGATTTGAACATCTGACCTTCTGGTCCTAGAGGTACTGGCTCTGTCTGTTGCATCACACTATGGCCACAGAGACAGTGCAGCCCCTGGAGGTAGTAAACCTGGCAGGATGGAGTCGCAAACCCTGCTCTACGCATTTTTACTGTGGGCACATGCACCCTGTCTGGTGACAAACGTGCACATAAACCCCGGAAATGACCACGGAAAATGGGGGACACAATATCACCATGCTGGGCAACAGTGATATTAATGGGCAACCATAGAAAACACTCCCAGGAAAGCTCCAACAAAAAGGAAATGTTTTTTGGAAGAGTCTCCGCTCCATACACCTTTCCAAAAATCATTTCTTTTTGCTGGAGATTTCCTGGGTGTGTTGTTTAGTTTTGCCCATTACTATAACTGTTCCCCAGCTGAATTACTATTTTTACAATTTTGGTTGTGGTCCTTTTCTATTTTTAATTCCACTTTTGGGCTGTGCACATGTATCACACTGCTCACGTTTTTCAGGTTTCCCCGGTTTTGCTGTACATTGCTGACGGAAATGGTTTCTCTTCCCTTTAAATGCATTCTACCGCGAGTGATTCACTCGCGCTATTTTTCCTTTGAAATTCAGCCCCGATAATGTGCGGGGCGCCTCTCCCCTCCCCTTCCCCGCCCATTCTGCCCATCTCTCCGCCCCTCGGGGGACTTCCTTCGCCCTCCGTTAGCCGTTCCCCGCCTCTATCGGACATTTGCGGGCCCGTACTTGTGCGGCACCCGTTAGTGTGACGCACAAGGTTGCGTGGCTTCATCGCACGTGTGCGGGGCGCTTAAGCGCTCTTAAATCCGCTTTTAGTGCGCTATTGTGCAGCTGCGCACATTGGCGGTTTTTAGTAAACATCCCCCTAGATCCTGAACTAGACCAGAATCACTGTGGACACAGGCCCCAACCCTTAGAAAGAATTTTTGGTTGGAAGATAAGTGTACATTTTTGTTTGTTTAGAGTGCACTCTTATCATATTTATTTGAGTTCAAATACTTTCAGGGTTTTTTTTTAAATATCTGAGTCAAGGCATACTTACCTGGGAATACTCCTAAAGAACATGCAAAAGAGAAAAGGGGATACAGTTAGTAAGTTTGAATTACTGCAAAAGGCTTTACAGAGTGGAGAAGTAGCTTAATGGTTAGAGCACTGGTTTGGAAACCAAGCAACAGGGATTCAATTCCCTCTAGCAGTCCTTTTGGCCTTGGGCAAGTCACTTAACCCTCCATTCCCTCATAAAAAATCCCAAGTTATAAATGTCCCTGTTTAATGTACATTACTAAGTTTAAGTTACAATGTAAACTGCTTTGATTAAATGATAAATCAGAATAAAAAGCCTGATAAATAAATATAACAATCCTGAGCTGTAAACAAAATACTTGCCTAATAATTTTTCGCTAAACACATTAGGCGCAAAAACCTAATGCAGTTTAGTAAAAGATTCCATGGTTTCTTATGTGCATATTCAACAACATATTGTTAGACTGTAATTTCAAAAAAGTTAAGATGTAAAGAAAAATATTGTAGGCAACACAAACATATACAGTTTTCAGGGAAAAGAATTCTGAAGTAGTAACATTTTTGACATACCTATAATACAGTGCAGCTCAATTATAAAATGCATTTACAGAAAGATTTTACTTTATTTTTAGAATGAAGACCAGAATAGCTAGAAGATTTCAAACATCTGAAATTGTAAGTATTCATCAAGTAGTTCATTCAATCATTTTTTGTTTTGTTTGATAGCTTATGCCTATTGCTTTGGGCTTCAGTTCAATTGCCAACTACGCCACCTAGGGCTACAATTCCATTAATACATCATTTGCAGTGATTATGGGCTTTCCTCCCCCTTATTCCCCTGTAAGTCAGAGAAGGATACCTCAGCTACTCCAGGAACAGCAGAAGATCTTTGGTTTGGAGGGTCCAAACAAACAAATCTCCAGCTCCGCCTCCAAACTCTCTAGCTGCTGATTCTGTGTTAGGCAAAATATTGGTTGGACCATGGCCCCTGTGGCCCACTCCATTCCACTGCCTGTCCCCTGATCATGTAGAAAGCTTCTATTTTAAATTTCATACTCAGTCAGCAGCAAAGAGCTTTAATTTAAATCCAATCAGAATATAACTTAGCATAAAAGGCAAAACAGGGTCAGTATTCCTTGAGGAATAAATTATTTCTAGAAACCTTTACAAAGAGGCCTTCTACAGAGGGGGCAAAATACCTGTGAATGTTTTTAAATAGGTGTTAAAGCCAGGTGACTGATCAGAGGGCCAATTTGAAAGACTCTTTCTATCAAGCAAGGACTGTGTTAATCACTCAGAAAATTGATCACAGCTTACCTCAGAAGCACAGGCATAAATAGTTCACCCAGAATTCCGTGTTTCTCAGTCTTGAAGGACTACAAAAGGGGACTGCTACTTCTGGAGGGAGATTTGCAATTGTAAGTATTTACTTCTGGGAATTTGTCTAAATCTTGGGGAAAATGAATTCTTTAGATTAAAGCTGTTTAATCTGTGAACCCAGTGTATTTGTTAAATCAGTCAGGGCCTAGTAGCAACAAAGAGTTTTCAGTTTAAATTTAAAACACAGAAGAGAGCTTTCTGGTTAAACTTAGAACCCAAGACTCCCTCTATCCAAGCAAGGGCTGTGAGACTCCCCCTGGAGATTGGTCACAGACTACCTTAGAAGCACAGGACAGGGTACTGTGTAAGCCAGCTTTTAATAAGTCTTTTTTCCCTCCCTCCCTCCCCAATACCCACCCACCCCTGGGATAATCGTAGCTTTATAGGTGCTTACACCTCTTAAAGGAAAAAAGGTGCCATATTCACTCTCAGGTGCAGCTGTTTATTATCATCAGCATATATTAAGGACCTGAGATAAATGAAACTTCAGGTGAACAAAGTACAATCAAACGTATTAGGTATAGTTTTATTAGTTTAGGCATCCCCAGAAATCCTTAGTAAGTAAAGAACTTAAATATCTAAACACAACCTTAAAACGAAGATGCAGAGAGCAGTCCAGCAGCAGGATGGGGGCCTTCCAGTCTTTTGCATTGAGTGTCACATATATGATTTTCTACCAGTTGGTGAGGGGACTTCCGTATGCACAAGGTGCAAGGAGCTCTTTGCTCTCAGGGAACGAGTCTGATTTCTGGAGACAAGAGTAGCAGACTTGGAAGACATAAGGAAGACAGAGAGGTACATAGACGAGACCTACAGGGATATAGTCCTGAACTCCCACCTCCAATCTGGCAGCATCCCTGTTGCCATGGAGGAGAGAGGTCACGTGACAGGAGAACATCACCCTGGTGTGGCAGGAAGTGATCCTGTACCTAGGACTTGTCCTCCAGGTGATGTAAAACCCTCTCACACCGAGGACTTTTCTTCAGGGCCATGTGCCCATGAGGAAAGGGTTAGGACAGCCATTATAGTTGGTGATTCAATCATTAGGCATGTGGCTGCGTGGTTGCTGGATGTGAGGATTGCCTGGTAACATGCCTGCCTGTGAAGGTGTGAAGGTGAAGGTGTGAAGGTAGCGAACCTCATGCACCACCTAGACAAGGTCTTAGATAGTGCTGGGGAGGAGTCTGCTGTCTTGGTACATGTCGGTACCAATGACATAAGAAAATGTGGTAGGGAGGTTCTGGAGAATAAATTTAGGCTTTTAGGTAGGAAGTTGAAATCCAGAACTTCCAGGGTAGCATTCTACGAAATGCTTCCCATTCCATGCGCAGGACCCAAATGGCAGGCAGAGCTCCGGAGTCTCAATGCGTGGATGAGACGATGGTGCAAGGATGAGAGGTTTGGATTTGTTAGGCACTGGGGAACATTCTGGGGAAAGGAAGGGCTCTTCCGAAGGGATGGGCTTCATCTTAACCGGGATGGAACCAGGCTGCTGGCATTAACCTTTAAAAAGGCTGGCATTAACCTTTAAAAAGGAGATAGAGCAGCTTTTAAACTAGAAAATAGGGGAGATCCGACAGTCACCCAAGAGCGCATGGTTCGGAACAATGTATCCTTGAAGGATACTACCAAAACAATGAAGTTAGAACACATCAGAAGAGAGATTCCAATAAAGACAAAGGTAGCCCAAATGCCCTTGAGTACAGAGCAGGCAGAGCTTAAAGATTCCAAATTACCCCTGCCTAGCGATAACCAGATTAATATGAATAAAATACAGTCTCTAAAATGCATGTATGCAAATGCTAGAAGTCTAAAAAATAAGATTGTAGACTTAGAATATATAGCACTAAATGAGAAGTTAGATATAATTGGTATCTCAGAGACATGGTGGAAGGAGAACAACCAATGGGACACTGTGATACCTGGGTACAAACTATTTTGTAATGATAGAGCTGATCAAATTGGTGGAGGGGTTGCGCTCTATTTTAGAGAGGGAATTGAGTCACAAAGGATTAAAGTTTTGCAGGAAACAAAATTCGCTGTAGAATCTCTATGGATTGAAATTCCATGTAAAAAGGGAAAGGCGAAGGCAGTGGGGTTGTACTATCGACCACCTGGCCAGAATGAACAGATGGATGATGAAATGCTCAAAGAAATCAGGGAAGCTAACCAAAGTTACAGAACAGTAATAATAATGGGTGATTTCAGTTACCCCGGTATTGACTGGGTCAGTGTCTCGGCAAGACATGCAAGGGAGATAAAGTTTCTAGATTAAACAAATGACTGCTTCTTGGAGCAGCTGGTTCATGAACCGACCAGAGGGGAAGCCATTTTGGACTTAGTCCTTAGTGGAACACCAGATCTGGTGCAAGAGATAAGGGTGTTGGGGCCACTTGGCAATAGTGATCATAACATGATCGCATTTGATTTAATTAATGGAGGAGGAATGGTAAGGAAATCCACAGTAGGACCTTTTAACTTTCAAAAGGGAGACTATGATAAAATGAGGAAAATAGTTAAGAAAAAACGAAAAGGAGCCGTTATAAAGGTTAAAGACTTATGTCAAGCTTGGGTGTTGTTTAAAAATACTATCTTGGAAGCCCAGACCAGCTGTATTAGAAACATAGAAACATAGAAATATGACGACATAAAAAGACCACATGGCCTATCTAGTCTGTCCTTCCATATCAACAACTACAACAGTCCCCTTTTTTCCTTTAGAGATCCTCTGTGTTTGTCCCATGCTTTTTTGAATTCAGTTACTGTCCTCATCTCTACCAACTCCACTGGGAGACTATTCCACAGATCCACCACTCTTTCCGTAAAGAAATATTTCCACATATCACTCCTGAATCTATCCCCCTTCACCCTCATCCCATGTCCCCTCGTAGCAGAACTTGCTTTCAATTGAAAGAGGCTCTCCCTCTGAACATTTATGCCACGGAGGCATTTAAACATCTCATATCACCTCTATCCCGCCTTTCCTCTAAGGTGTACATATTAAGATCCTTAAGTCTGTCCTCATATGCTTTATAATGAAGACCACTAACCATTTTAGTAGCCACCCTCTGCACCAACTCCATCCTGTTCACATCCTTTTGAAGGTGCGGTCTCCAGAATTTCACACTATACTCCAAATGAGGTCGCACCAAAGACTTATAGAGAGGCATTATCAGCTCCTTTTTTCTGCTAGCCATTCGTCTCCGTATGCACCCAAGCATCCTTCTAGCTTTTGCCGTCGCCTTTTCTACCTGTTTAGCTATTTAAGATCATCAGACACAAACACGCCCAGGTCCTGCACTTCTTTAGTGGACAAAAGTACTTCACCCCCTATACTATATTGCTCCCTTCGATTGCTGCAGCCCAAATGCATGACTTTACATTTTTTAACATTAAATCCGAGCTGCCAGATTCTAGACCATTCTTCAAGCTTAGATAGATCCCTCCTCATGTTTATCTACACCTTCCTGGGTGTCTACTCTATTGCAGATTTTGGTATCATCCGCAAAAAGGCAAACCTTACCCGACAGCCCTTCCGCTATATCACTAACAAAGATGTTAAAAAGAATCAGACCAAGGACAGATCGCTGGGGCACACCACTGGTAACATCCTTCTCTCAAGAGTGAGTCCCATTTACCTGTACTCTTTGTTGCCTCCCACCCAACCAATTTCTAACCGAAGCAGTAACTTTAGGGTCCATCCCTAGGGTGCTCAGTTTGTTTAGAAGTTGCCTGTGAGGAACAGTGTCAAAGGCTTTACTGAAATCTAAATACACCACATCTAGGGCTCTCCCTCGGTCCAACTCCCTGGTCACCCAGTCAAAGAAATCAATCAAATTTGTCTGACAAGATCCGCCTCTGGTGAATCCATGCTGCCTCGGATCCTGTAATCCGCTGGACTCCAGAAACCTCACTATTTTCTCTTTCAGCAGCGTTTCCAATAATTTACTCACCACCGAAGTTAAACTAACCGGCTTGTAGTTTTCAACCACATCCTCACTTCCGCTTTTGTGTAAAGGCACCACATGAGCCTCTCTCCAGTCCCTTGGCACCACTCCCGACTCCAACAAGGCATTGACAAGGTCAGTCAGTGGAGCTTCTAGAACATCCCCAAGTTCCCTCAGTATTCTAGGGTATATCCCATCTGGTCCCATCGCTTTGACTACTTTACGTTGAGCTAGTTTCTCACGAAAACAGTCTTCTGAAAATTGTTCAAGATGTCCCTCACTTCTGTTCCTGTTTGTGGGTGTTTTCTGAGGTCCTGCTCCTGTTTCTTCATCTGTGAACACAGAACAGAAATATTTGTTAAGCAATTCCGCTTTATCTTCATCAGCTTCTACATATTCCTCCCCTTCACCCTTGAGTCTGACAATACCACTATTGCTCTTCCTCTTCTTACTAACATATCTGAAAAATGTCTTATCCCCCCATTTTATTGCATTAGCTATTTCCTCCTCTTTTTGAATCTTTGCTTTCCTGACTACTTTGCTAGCTTCTCTATGTTTTCCAAATATAGATGCCTGTCTTCCTCTCTCTGTGATCTCTTGTATTTCATGAAGGCCTCCCTCTTTTTCTTCACTTTTTCAGCTACCTCTTTCGAAAGCCATAGCGGTCTCCATTTCCTTTTACCTTTATTTACCATTTTAACAAAAAGGTTGGTTGCCCTTAAAATATCCCCTTTCAGTTTTGCCCACTGTTTTTCTACATCCCCCAGCTGTTCCCATCCCGCTAACGACTCCCTGAGGTATTGGCCCATCTTGGCAAAGTTAGTCTTCCTAAAGTCTAAGACCCTCACCTTTGAATGGATTCTAACAGCCCTAGTCCTAATACTGAACCACACCATCTGGTGATCACTGGATGCAAAATGATCTCCTACTTTAACATTAGAAACACTTTCACCATTGGTAAGCATCAAGTCCAGTATGGCCCCTACACGTGTGGGGTCTGTTACCAATTGCTTGAATAGTTCTCCCTATAGAGAATCCAGAATCTCTTTACTTCTAGATGATACTGTCACCTAGGGGCCAACCCAGCGCCTAGGGCACGGAGGGTTGGTTTGCCTGGGGATTCTAATTCAGGGAGTATGGCAGGGCATTTGCTCCTGCAATGCCTTATGGGAATAGTAGTCCCTTTTACCTTCTGAGAAAAGAAGAAATTGTAGTCGAGTGGTTTCAGGCAAATGACAAGGATTTATTTCCCTTTCCAAGAAGATTAAGTGCATGTGGAAAACTTAGGACAGTTGCCATATAATTGGCCTGAGGAATACATTCAGGAACTAAGGTAACCAGCCTCTTTAGCTTCAGGCTTTAAAACGTGCAGTGCTCAGTACAAACAAAAGCAAACAACAGCTTCTCATAACAAAAGAAAATGTTCCCTTTTCTTCTGCTGCTTTCCCAGCCTTCTTAATATATTGTTCAGCAGAGAGATTCAATATGGTCAGCAAGACACAAAGTGCATTCCTTCTGATTATCTGCTACGTCATTGATATCAGAGTCTATCTGCATCTCTTCTAAGTCAGCGTCAGCTGGGTGTGTCTGCAAGTTGCTATACTGCGTTTTAAAACAAACTTCTCTGCCTTCACGTGGCTTCCCTTTGTAGCACTCTAACGAGCAGGGCTGTAAAGTACCATATATACTGGAGTTGCTGCTTGGGGAGCCTAATACTTCCTGGCAACTACAAGGAAATATTTTAAAACTAGGTTCAAATCTGGACAAGTTGTGAAGCCTACCTTTTGGTTTTAAAGAGGAAGGAATTCTCTGTTCTGCTGGGTCAGAAAAGTTTCCAAACACTGGTTGTGTTTTCTTGCCTTTTGGCTTATCAGCTTCTGCCTCAGACGTATAAGTATTTTCATGCCAGTATGTCTCTCTCCCTGGAGCTTCTGAGTTTTCCCAAGCCAGCCTCTCAGGAGGTTTCTCCTTCCTCCTGCCTTTACTGGATGGCACCAGCCCTGTGTTGCTCACACCTGGCTTCTGGGCTTTGGCTTTCTGGGTCCTTACTCCTCTTTGACTCCTTTTGGTCAGCGTGCTCCCTTGCTTGATCCCCCGCCAGATCCCTTGCCTTTGTCTTTGCCCTTGTCCTGGCATCTCTCCCTCGGAGCTTCCTTGGAACTCCTGCTCCTTCTCTTCATCCTTCCTCCTCATCCTCCTGCTGGTCAAATCTAATGACCACTTTTTATAATACTGCTTCTCAGGGCTTAGCTCTGCCCCTCCCCCAACCAGGTGTTTCTCATTAACTCCTGAGCTTGGGGATACGTTACAGCATGGGCGTGCCTGTTCAGCTCGTGACTCTTTTTGTTTACCTTTTCCTTGAAAACATTGAGCCATGTGCTCTGACTGCCTGTCAGTTTCTGAAACAAAATCCTCTTCTCTCCCTATCTCCATAGGCTCAGAAGGGTCTTCTACATGACAATACTGCAGCAGGAATGTGCCAGTCAACATCTGGCATATTGAAATCCCCTATCAGTAGCACTTCCCCATTGCTAGCAATGCTGCGTATGTCTTCAATTAACTCTCTGTCCATCTCTTCCTCCTCTGAGGGAGGTCTGTATATCACGCCAATGCAAATAGATTTCTCTTTCCCTTTTTCTAGTTTAACCCACAATGCTTCCTCTCTCCCTTTTAAGCTCTGTAATTCCAAAGCTTTAATAGTATTTTTTACATATAGTGCCACTCTTCCTCCCCTTCTTCCTCCCCTGTCCTTTATGAATAAAGTATAGCCAGGTACAGTTACATCCCAGTCATGGTTTTCTGTGAACCATGTTTCTGTAACTGCCACTAAATCCAAGTCGGCCACTCCCACCAAAGCTTCAACATCAGGGATCTTATTCCCCATGCTATGGGCATTTATACACACTGCTATCCATATGTTATCCCTGTTACCCATTTCCATAAAGGTATTTAATGCATCACTTACCTGGGGGCTTTCACTTACCTGGGGGCTTTTTTCACCCATCCCCAACAAATCTAGTTTAAAGCCCTCTCCAGTAGATTAGCCAGTCTACTACTGACGACGCGTTGACCTTTCTTGGACAGATAGATTCCATGCTTTAAGAAAAGTGGAAGGAAGTCCAAAAAACTGCCAACATGGTTAAAAGGTGAGGTCAGAGAGGCTGTTGTTGCCAAAAAAGTGTCTTTCAGGAAATGGAAAAAAGAGCCAAATGACAAAAACGGGAAACAGCACAAGTACCGGCAAGTTAAATGCAAGGCATTGATAAAGCAGGCAAAGAGAGAATTTAAGAAGAAACTTGCTGTGGAAGCAAAAATGCATAATAAAGACTTTTTCAAGTATATTTGTAGCAAAAAAATCTGTGAGAGAGTCAGTTGGACCATTAGATGATAGAGGGGTAAAAGGGGCAGTAAGAGGGGACAAGGCTATAGTGGAGAGACTGAAAGAATTCTTTGCTTCGGTCTTTACTGAGGAAGAGGTAGGGATGTTACCCATGAATGAAGTGGTATTTAAAGGTGATACTGCGGAAGAATTGAAAAAAATATCGATACACCGCAAAGATATATTAGAACTATTTGATAAACTGAAGAGTAGCAAATCACCTGGAATGGATGGTATACATCCAAGGGTGTTGAAAGAACTGAAATATGAGATTGCAGACCTGTTATTAGTTATCTGTGAACTATCATTAAAATCATCTGTAATACCTGAAGATTGGAGGATCACCAATGTAACGCCAATTTTTAAAAAGGGTTCCAGGGGTGATCAGGGAAACTACAGACCGGTGAGCCTGAGGTAAGTACCGGGAAAATGGTAGAAACCATCATAAAGAACAAAATTACTCAACATGGCTTAATTGCAGACAGCCAACATGGCTTTAGACAAGGAAGATCTTGTCTTTCTAATCTGTTATGTTTTTTTGAAGGTGTGAATAAACAGATAGACAAAGTGAGTCAGTTGATATAGTGTATCTGGACTTTCAGAAAGCCTTTGACAAGGTCCCTCATCAGAGACTTTTGGCAAAACTAAAAAGTCATGGGATAGGAGGCAGTATACTATTCTAGATCAGGAATTGGTTAAAAGATAGAAAGCAGAGGGTAGGGCTAAATGGCCAATTTTCCCAATGGAAAAAGGTGAATAGTGGAGTACCACAGGGATCTGTGCTGGGTCCGCTGCTTTTTGACATATTCATAAATGACCTGGAAAAGGGAATAACAAGTGAGGCTATCAAATTTGCAGATGACACAAAACTATTTAAAGTTGTTAAAACCCAAGAGGAATGTGGAAAATTGCAAGAGGATCTTGATAAATTGGAAGATTGGGCATCCATTTGGCAGATGAAATTTAATGTGGACAAGTGCAAAGTTATGCACCTATGGAAGAACAACCCAAACTATGATTACACGATGCAAGGTTCCACATTGGAAACCACCACCCAGGAAAAAGATTTAGGCATCGTCGTGGATAACATGTTAAAACCCTCTGCCCAGTGTGCAGTGGCAGCCAAGAGAGCAAATAGAATGCTAGGTATCACAAGGAAAGGAATGGAAAATAAAACAAAGGATATTATAATGCCTCTGTATAGTTCCATGGTGTGACTATACCTTGAATATTGTGTGCATTTCTGGTCGCCTTATCTTAAAAAGGATATAGCATTATTAGAAAAGGTACAGAGAAGAGCCACCAAAATGGTAAAGGGGATGGAAGGATACCCCTATGAAGAGAGGCTGAAAAGGCTAGGGCTCTTCAAACTGGAAAAGAGACAGCTGAGGGGGAGATATGATAGAGGTCTATAAATTAATGAATGGAATGGAACAGGTAAACGTAGATCGATTGTTTACGTCATCAGAATATAAAAAGACTAGGGGACATGCAATGAAGCTACAGGGTAATCTATTTAAGAGTAATAAGAGAAAATATTTTTTTCACTCAACGTGTAATCGAACTCTGGAATTTACCGGAGGATTTAGTAAAAGCTGTTAGTGTAGCTGGGTTTAGGTCAAATTTGTTTATTAGAGTAACAACACCAATACCAACACAGGTCAGAAACGGCACACAGGTATGTTGTACAAACATTAGACCAAAGCAAACATCAGTTTTACTTTTACAACCCACCCAAACAGGTACTGCTAGCCCCAAGGTCACACACACAGGCTAGAACAGAGGCTAGAAGCCCCCCCCTCGGGACCCCCAACGAGACCCAAAGAGATCCTTAAAGTCCGTACCCCCCTCCAGGTCAAGTGTGGTCGTGTGGGTCCACAAGCGCAGGAGTGACCGCCCTCACCCCCCCGCAAGGAGACTTTGCAAGCACCCTACCGCCCCCAGCCCCCTATTCACCCAGAAAACCACAAGCGCCAGCACGCCCAGCACGGGCAGGCTCGGGGTGTGTTCTTCGCCTGAGCCCATCCCGTATCACCAATATAGACAAGGAAGGAGAGACAGAAAAAAAGAAAAGGAACTAATCTCCCCCCCTACCCCTCCCCATACCCCACCTCACCCCCCCCCCCTTTTTCCCCTAAGACAGAACTCCCCACCGATCCCCCCAACCCCCCCCCTTACACCCCCACCCCCCCAGGACTGAGATAACCTCCAAAAAGATGGCGCACCTATCCAGTGGCCCGACTACCCACCCGAAGTGGATCAGTCAGTGGCCACCAAGAATCCGACTACGGGTAGTACGGGGTAGAAAGTTCAAATGGGGCCCCCACGTCAGCAGAAACCGCTGCCAGCGTCCAGGATGGCCGCTAGCTTGGAGCCGCTCCATAAGCAACACCTCATGCAGTCGTCCCCTCCACAGCCCATACGTCGGCCCCCTGGCATCCATCCATCGGAGCAAAATAGTCATCCGAGCTACCACCAGCACCAAGCGCATCCAGGACCAAACCACTCGCCCCAGCTGTTCCTCCCACTCACACTCCCACACATCCAGTACTACATTCACTGCCGTAAGAGATATCGGACTGCCCACACAACCTGCTATATAAGCCTTCACTTTCTGCCAGAAGGCTTTAACCCGGGTACACCCCCATAACATATGCCCCAGGGTCGCCCTCCCTTCGCCACAACGGGGGCAGCTGTGAGACTCAGCAATCCCAGCCTTCCACGCCCGCAGAGGGGTATAATTAAGCCGGCGCAGCAATTTGTATTGCATGTCCCGGAAGGACACCGACACACATAGCTTGGGAATAGCAGACAGGCTTCCCAGCAACCCATCACTCGTCACCTCCTCCCCAAGCTCCCGAGTCCAGGCCGCCACCAGTTCGTCCAAAACTATTGGCGGTACCAATTCCCATAATAACTTCTGTAACCAGGCCACACGCGCTCCTTGCTCCCCTCCCAATAGGGACACCTCAATCTGAGAGCTAACCTCCCCCCTTAATGCCTCAATGGGTGCCGTGCGGACGTAACTCCGAAGCTGCACATACGGAAAAACATCCTGCCCCTCGAGGGGATAGTGCCGGCAGAGCTCTGAGAACGTCATCATAATACCCTCAGATGATACCACATGCTCCAAATTAACGATCCTCAGCCGTGCCCAGCGTGTGAAAGAGCTACCCTCCAGCCCGGGCAGGAAATCACCATTACCCCTAATGGGGAGATAGGGCGAATGAGAGGCTAAAAGCCGCCGACTTTTGCAAAAATGACGCCACCCCGCCCGGACCGGGTCCACTATGAAAACATGAAGCTCCCGGTCCAGCCCTGAGGGCTTCCTCACATGCAAGAGATACCGCAAGTGGAAGGGCTTCACCGCCCCCTGTAGCAGCCCCAAGGGGGTATATTCCTCCAAGTCCCACAACCAATCCCGGGCATACCGCAGCAAGCATGCCACATTATACTTACGTAAATCTGGTAACCCCATACCCCCCGAAGACCAAGGCTGGCACAAAACCTCCGCCCGCACCCTAGGCCGCCGCCCCCGCCATAACAAACGATTCACCAAGCCATCCAATTTTCTCAGGTCCGACCTTTTCATCAGCAATGGCAGTGTCTGCAACAAATACAAGACCTTAGGGAACAAAGTCATCTTATAGAGGGCAACACGACCACCAAGAGATAATGGGAGATCCCGCCACTTGTCAACGCTAACAGCCACTGCGGCCAGCAATTTGTCAACATTAAGCTGATATAATTCGTCTAAGGCAGCTGGAATAAACACACCCAAATACTTGAAATGGCCTGTCTCCCACTTTAAAGGGAAATCCCCCTGCCATCCCTGCGGGTCACCCGTGCCTAATAGCATCGCTGCCGATTTGTCCAGATTCAGACGAAACCTGGAAGGCACCCCATAATCACCAAAAAGCTTTAAGAGATGTGGGAGCCCCGTCTGAGGATCTGCCAGATGTACAAGGAGATCGTCTGCAAAAGCTGCAACGCGAAATTCAGAGCCCCCCACCTGGACACCCCAAACATGAGGATGAATCCGCTGCAACAAAGGCTCCAGAGTTAAAATGAATAAGAGGGGGGACAAGGGGCAACCCTGTCGGGTCCCCTTCTGGATGGGAAACTCAGTGGACATGGTTCCATTGATCATAATAGCCCCTTTCGGGTCTGCATATAGAAGCCGCACCACTTTGACATAGAAACCCGTGAACCCCATGGTGTCCAACACTTGGTACATAAAGTCCCAGTTGACCCGGTCAAATGCTTTCTCAGCATCGAAACTAATGAGCATGGATCTCAACTTGGCAGCCCGACCTGCGCACATGGAAAGCAGGAGTCGCTGCAGACTATAAGCTGCATGGCGTCCCCGCACGAAACCCACTTGATCCCCATGAATCAAGGCCGGCAGGATGGACGCTAACCTGTCCGCCATAATCTTAGCTAAGATCTTGATGTCGACATTAAGGAGAGAGATGGGTCTATAAGAACCCGGGACCAACGGGTCCCTCCCCGGCTTCGGTATAACTGTAACCAGCGCCTTATTCGCTTCATACGGGAAGCCGCCCCTATTGACCAAATCCTCAAAGTAACCCGCGAGAGGAGCCACCACAACCTCCCCCAAGGTCTTGTAAAACTCCCCCCTCAAACCATCCAAGCCTGGAGCTCGTCCATTTTTCAGATTCCGAATCCCTTCTTGTACTTCCTTCAATGAAATAGGAACATTCAAGGCCTGCACTTGGTCCTCGGTCAGTTTCGATAAAGCACAGCCCGCCAGAAAATCCCGGCCCTCCTCCACGCCATCTCCATCCCGGGCATAAAGCCGCCGATAATAATCGGAGAAGACCCGTTGGATCGCCGCAGTATCTTTGCGAAGAGACCCATCCGGATGGCGAATCGCTCCTATATGTCGGGCCCCTCCCGCCGGCCTCACCAAAGCCGATAGTAACCTCCCTGCCCGATTCCCATGCTGGTACAACTGATATCTGTAGTACATCATGGATTTTTGGGCAAGTTGATGAAGGAGCATCTCCAACTCTCGCTGAATCTCTCTCATTTGGCGTCCATGTACAGCAGTTTTGTACGCCACTAGCCTCCTCTGCGCTCTACCCAATTCTCGCTCCAAAAGAAGAATTCTGTGATTCCGGCGCTTCCGTAGGGAACTATAATAACTAATAATCTCCCCCCGCATGACCGCCTTACCCGCCTCCCATAGAAGGGCCGGAGATGTCTCTGGGTTATCATTAAGTTCTTCATAGTCCCTCCACCGATCCTTAAGATATCCCGCAAATTTAACATCCCCACTGAGCTCCAAAGGATAACCGGTGACCAAGCGGAGCCAGAACCGGTGACCAAGCGGAGCGCGGTTATGTAATTCCAACGTAATCATTGCATGATCGGAAATAATAGAGGGGCCAACCGCTGCATCCACCACACGGCTGAACAAGGAGGCCGATATCAAAAAGTAGTCAATGTGTGACCAACTGCTGTGGGCCCGAGACAAGTGGGTATACGCCTTTTCACCGGGATGTAACACTCTCCAAATGTCTAAGAGTTGATGCGCTTCGCAAATCCCCAGCAGCCGCCGCTGACCCCTACGGTCCCTTCCCCCGACCTGCCGAGACCTATCCATACTATCATTCATGACGGTATTGAAGTCCCCGCCCAGTATTACCTGATAACCAGCAGCATCAGCCACTAAATGTTCAAGAGTACGATAAAAGCCAGTCTCATACACATTGGGCGCATACACAGAGCCTAAAACAACCTTAAGCCCCTCAAGCAGTCCCCGTGCCAAAACATACCGGCCGTCCGGGTCCATTTCAATCGTCTCCTCAACCCACCCCACATGCTGGGCTATTAAGATGGCCACCCCACGCTTCTTCCCGACTGCCGGGGCCCCATACACCCGAGCCCTATAGCGGGAGCCTAACTTCGCATGCTCACCCACGGCCTGATGGTTTTCCTGCAACAGTGCGACTCCAATCTTCCTACGTTTAAGTTGCTGCACTAGTTTACATCTCTTTATTGGGGAGCCTATACCACAGACATTCCATGAGGCAATCTTCAAGCCACTAGTCATTACACCTCTCAGGGAGATGCCTCCAGTTATGGACAATCAACCTCCTATGGTGGCGAGAACCCCCCCAGCCCAGGGTCCCCCCCCAGACCAACTACCCATACAATCATCAGCCATATCCAAATACACTCACTTCCGCAGCGCGCCCCATGCAAGCCCACAGAATCAGTCATATACCCTATCTCAGTCCCCCCCTACCCCCCAGTTCAAACAGCTGCCTTCACCTCCAAAGACAGCATAGAATCCCCAACCCTCCCCTGCCCCCCGCACCCCTGACCCTTCCCCATCCAACCATACTCGCAGACCACTTCCCACCGTTATACCCCCCCCTACCCCCACCACCATTCACTCCTCCCATCCACCCAGCCCTGCACCACCCGGCCAGTCTAATCCTGGTCGGACACCTCCTATTGGTAACGGGTCTATACCCCCCGGACCCCCCCGCAACACCCTCAAACAGACACGCCCATCCCGAGCCCCTTAACAAATACAAGAATCCCCTCCCTCCCACCCGATAGCCAAAAGCGCCCCTCAACCACCCCCCCTTTCCGTCTCCGGGGACAGAGGTGGCCATAGCAAGAAGGCAGGATCAGTCCTCCCCACGCCCTTGCCCACACTCCGGAACCGCCCTCCGGGTAAGCCCGGGAAAGGCAAGAAAATGCATGGAAAGGCCACCTAAATGTCAGCGATTATGGGATGGAAGCAAACAAAAGGGTGTGAAAGAGAGACCACGAGAGCCCTCTCCCCCTAAACATTCCTATAATCCAGGGGCAAAGGGATAACTAGCCCATCTCCCATATCTCAGTGGCGGGGGCCAGAGGAACCCAAAACCCCTTGGGGCTAGCGCTCACCACGAGGTACCCATGGCGGGTACAGGAAAGCAAGACTCAGAGGCTCCATTTCTCGCCACCCCATCAGTCCTGGTACATAACAAATATAGCACCCAGCAAAACTGAAAGGCAAAACAAACAGCCCTGTCCCCCTGCCCCACCACCCCCTCCCCCCAAGAGCATACCCAGTAATCGTGCCACAGGGAGCACACAGCAACAAACAGCATATGAAACAGAACCAAAAACAGCTTTTAAAACATATATCAGATAGTGCAGAAACTGGTACACATAAACACAGAGAGGCACCCTGTACTGCCCCTGATACCGGCCCTCATCCGGCCCCCCTGGGGGGCGAACAACTAGGGCACCGGGACATTCCTCAAGCGGGCGAACCTGCAAACCCAGTCCCAGGGCTAATGCCCTAGTCAATGCTGTCCTCCCGGATAAGGCATTGGAAAGGAGGGCCGTTCCCCCAGCAGCTTCTTCACACATCCATCAGGACACCCAACTTCACGGAGCGGCCACTGATGCCCCAGCCAGTCGATCTAGGAAGGCCCCAGCCTCTTCGGGAGTCCCCAAAAGATGCGCCTGCCCCTGATGCTGAACACGCAACCTGGCTGGGTACAGGAGGGAAAGCGCAGGCCCTTGCCCGCCAGCTGTGCGCAGATAGGAGAGAAGGCCTTACGCTGCTGGCTAACCAGCGCGGAGTAGTCTTGAAAGACCAACAGCGGCTCAGCGTCCCCGGACTTCCTCCGATGGCTGCGGGCTGCCCTTAAAATCACCTCCTTCTGGCGGTAGTCTAAAAATCTGGCAATGACTGCACGTGGCCGCCGGGCCTGCTCCCGCCTGGGGCCCAGTCGGTGCACTCTCTCCAAAGCAATAGGTGGTTCCGCAGCCCCGGGCAGGATCTTCGACATCCACGCAAGCAGGTAATCTGGGAGAGCACTGTCTGCGATATTTTCGGGTACTCCTACAAAACGGAGATTTTTCCTGCGGCCCCGATTTTCGAGGTCGTCCAGCTTCTCCCCTTGCTGTTTCACAGTCGCCTCCAAGGCCTGCACCCGGGCCACAAGAGAATGCTGCTCGTCCTCCAGGCCTGAGATCCGGTTTTCAGCATGCTCCATGCGGTCTGTGAATTCAGTAATGCTTTGGGCCACCGAATGTATCTGAGCTCCCAGCTCCCGAAACCGACCGTCAAGGGCCCGTGCTACCGCCGCGCTCACTTCTTCCACCATGCCCTGATCTCCCTCCGATCCAGGGCTCCGCAGCGCACCCTCCGCCATCTTAGGGTCTGGGGCACGAGTCTTTCGGGAGGGTTTCGTGGCCATCCGAGGCACCCCGTTGTTCGGAGAAGGCACTAGGGTAAGCTGCCCACTCTCCTTGTTGCCCCGCGTTGGGATAGAGGGCATTCAATCTCGATATATTAAAAGATTAGGGCTGTTGGCGGGGTATGGGACCCGGAGCTGATCAGCACACGACCGGTCAGCTCATTACCAAACCGGAAGTCTGTAGCTGGGTTTAAAAAAGGTTTGGACAAGTTCCTGGAGGAAAGGTCCATAAACCATTATTAAAAGGGACCCGGGATATCACTGCTTGACCCGTTACAAGCATTGAGGAACCAATGTCTTTTGGGGAAACTGTTAGGTACTTATGACCTAGATTGGCCACTGTTGGAAACAGGATACTGGGCTTGATGGACCTTGGTCTGACCCAGTATGGCATATGTTATGTTCTTATGTTCTCCTATTAGAAGCTGGGGAACAGATCCCTTGCCTGTACTGACCACATGACAAAGAATCTTCTTTGCAGCATCTGTCAGCCATTTGCACAGAAGCTGCTATAACACATATCATGAAAGGCGGTATATAAGAAATGTTAAATAAATAAATATGGCACAAACCTTTCTGTGTGTTAGTTTTTGATGTGTGCCATTTTTTGTCTTTAAAAAACTGAGGTCAGTATTCAAAATGGTTTATGAGGTTAATTTGGCAGTTATAAGATTTTTTTTTTTTACTTTTATTTTTATTATATGAGGATCAACAAGAACTTACATCATCAGCTAACTAGAACAAAGGTGCTCCAATACCATATTACATAAGCATAGTAATTGAACATATTAATATCCACAATCAAAATAGTGCATACAACAGTATCAACTGCATCTGATGCACTGCTTCTGCTAACTCTTTCTTTCTTATCTTTTCTTTTCAGTGATTGTAATTTCTTTTTCCTTTCTTACCTAATGCTACTTTGTATATTGTAAACCGCCCCGATGTAATGGGGGGTGGTATATCAAGTTGTAAATAAACAATAAACAATAAACAATCTCAGTAATGGGTTGGTCACATAGTCAAGACATAATGAGGCCAATTCAACATTGTGCACGTCTGGGCCATCCGGACGGTCAAAAACTGAACGGGGCTGATTAGTACATGATTCTGCAACTGCAGGAGCCAGAGGTGGCTCTATAATGAGGCCGAGTGAGGCGGTGGCCTCAGGTGGGAACTTTTTGGGGGCGGCAAAAATTGCCCCCAAAAAGCCCACCTCACTCGGCCTTCAAAAAACAAAATAAAACCCGATGAGAGGAGCCGCTGCTGAAGCCGCTGCCGCTGTGGCAGCAGCAGAATGAAGTGCCCCGTGGCCACCCCAGCAGAGCCCTCCTATCTCCCTCAGTGCCAGCTTTTCAGAGCCGTGAAGGGAGAGTTTCCCTTTCTCGCAGCTCTGTTAAGCCTGCCAGCGCTGATGGGAAATAGGAAATGCCATCAGCACCGGCAGGCTTAACAGAGCCGCAAGAAAGGGAAACTCTCCCTTCGTGGCTCTGAAAAGCCAGCGCTGAGGGAGATAGGAGTGCTCTGCCAGGGAAGCCGTACTCGCGGGGCACTTCATTCTGCCACTGCCGCAGCAGCAGCAGCAGCAGCAGCAGCAGCGACTTCAACAGCCAGGTTTTTTTTTTCAATTTCCCTGGGGTGGGGGGTTTAGGACTGGAAATGCGCTAATGGGGGGTTTAGGACTGAAAGTGGGCTGGCGGGGGGGTTTAGGACTTCTAATTTGCTATGGGGGGCTAGGACTGGAAATGGGCTGATGGGGGGTTAGAACTGGAAATGGTCTTATCAGGAGGGGTGGGCTAGGACTGGTAATGGGCTGCCGGGGGTGGCTAGGACTGGAAATGGGCTGATGAGGGGGTTAGAACTGGAAATGGGCTGATCGGGAGGGGGCTAGGACTGGAAATTGTCTGATGGGGGGTTAGAACTGGAAATGGGCTGATGGGGGGTTAGAACTGGAAATGGGCTGATTGGGAGGGGTGGCTGGGACTGGTAATGGGCTGATTGGTGGGGTTAGGCCTAGAAATTGGCTGATTAGGGGTGCTAGGGCAGGAAATGGGCTGGATTGGAGGGCTAGGACTGGAAATTGACTTATTGGTGGGGTTAGGACTACAGTGGGGCAGATGGGGCTAGCACTAGAAATGAGCTAGGACTGGTAATGAGCTGATTGGGGGGTAGGACTACAGTGGTCTGATAGAGGGATAGGACTGGAATTGGGCTGGGACTGGAAATGGGCTATTGGGGGAAGGAAGGAGAGTGCTGCTGGCCCTGGAAGAAAACTAGGGGCTAGGGCTACAAATGGGCTGATGCGGGAGGATGATAGAATGGGACTGGAAGGGAGCGGATAATGAGAAGGTCTGCCAGGGGAAGGAGGGGGCAGGAAGGGAGCTGACACTGCCACTTGTTTGGGGGCCCATACAGCATCTAATAACATCAATATCTCGGGCCCATACCTAATGGACTTACCCCCTGAGGTGATCAACCCTCGCTCTTTATACAAGGCTCCATGTGCATGCAAAGTAGTGAGAGCATATTTGGAATCTGTGTACACATTTAACCCTCCGCCCAGTGTGCAGCGGCGGCCAAGAAAGCAAATAGAATGCTAGGTATCATAAGGAAAGGGATGGAGAATAAAACAAAGGATATTATAATGCCTCTGTATCACTCCATGGTACGACCGCACCTTGAATATTGTGTGCAATTCTGGTCACCGTATCTTAAAAAGGACATAGCGTTATTAGAAAAAGTACAGAGAAGAGCCACCAAATTGGTGAAGGGGATGGAAGGCTACTCCTATGAAGAGAGGCTAAAAAGGTTAGGGCTCTTTAACCTGGAAAAGAGACGGCTGAGGGGAGATATGATAGAGGTCTATAAATTAATGAATGGAGTGGAACGGATAAACGTGGATCAATTGTTTACGCTATCAGAATATAGAAAGACTAGGGGACATGTAATGAAGCTACAGGGTAAACTATTTAAGACAAATAAGAGAAAATATTTTTGCACTCAACGTGTAATCAAACTCTGGAATCTGTTACCGGAGGATGTAGTAAGGGCTGTTAGTATAGCTGCGTTTAAAAACGGTTTGGACAAGTTCCTGGAGGAAAGGTCCATAAACCACTATTAAAAAGGGACCCATGATATCAATGCTTGACCCAGTACAAGCATTGTGGAACCTGTGTCTTTTGGGGATATTGCTAGGTACGTATGACCTAGATTGGCCACTGTTGGAAACAGGATACTGGGCTTGATGGACCTCGGTCTGACCCAGTATGGCATGTCTTATGTTCTTATGTTCTTATGACACGGGGGAAGGAAGGGGCTGGAAAGGAGCTGACACCTGGGATGTACTGAAGGGGGACTGGAAGGAAGCTGACACTTGGGGATGGGAGTGGTAGGTGGTTGGGTAATGGGGAGGAGGCTGGAAGGGAGCTGAAATGCAAATGGCACTGGAAGGGGGATGGACAGAGGGTAGGACGACTGGAAGGGAGCTGACTGGGGGGTGGCACTGAGAGTGGACGTGAGCTGATACCTGGGATGGTATTTGGACTAGAAGGGGCTGGGCAGTGGGGAAGGAGGGGGACTGGAAGGGAATGGACACCAGTGGCAGTCGTGGGGATGCAAGGTGGTTGGCATTGAAATGTACTGGGAGGGAAGGACTGGAAAGGGGGCTGATACTGGAGATTGTTACTGGAACTGGAAATGGGCTGATGGAAGGAAGTGAAGAAAACAAAAGAAGAGATAAGAAATGGGAGATGGACCATGGACCATAGACCACAGAAAGAGAGCTAAGAGAAGACAGGAACACAGAAACCTCAGATCGGGACCAGCATGATCAGAGAATAAAATGGTCAGACATCAAAGGTAGAAAAAATAATTTTATTTATTTTTAGTGATTGGTCTTTGTGCTATTTTTATATTTTACACAGTATTGGGGAACTGCATCTCTTATTTATCTTATGTTGTACTTCATGTGGACTCTGGCTTCTTGGGGTTTCAATTTAAATTTTGTCTACATATTTTTATTTTTATTTTTGATTGTGGTTACTTATTCTGTACTTGGTGAGGGTCGATGTTGTGAGTGTGTGACTGAAGTCAGGTGTTCTGTTAACATGGAGTTTGTACACAAAGATCTATACTGTACTGTAGTAATTTGACTTGTTCAGCTTTTCAAATAGGTGTATGGATGTTCCAGGGCCCACTGTGATATTTACAGTGACGTTTTTTTGGTTGGGCTCCTTATGTGAGTTTTGGAAGTTTGGGCTGATATGGTATGGTAGGTTTGCTCTTTGTTGTAGGGTTTTGTATTAGTTCACAATATGCCTGGTACTGGAGAATAGTGGTTGTTGTTGTTGTTGTTCTAAGTGAGATGATCAGAATCAGATTTTTATTTTTATTTTTTTTTATATTGAGTTCTGTGGGTGAATGCCCTGGTTCTGCTCTGCACCTACTGTGGATGCAAAATATATGTTGAAAAAGAAAAAGCAAGAACCATATTGCAGTTTATAACAACAAAATAAAAATGAGTTATAAACTGTGCTGTTGGTTCTTGCTGTCTTTTAGTTCCTTGGTGTGCAAACGGGGCCGTACCTAGACCTGTGCAAGCGGTGCAGCCGCACAGGGCGGAAAGGCTTGAGGAGCTCATTTCAGCTGTCTGCTGTTGCCCTGCTGCCACTGGCAGGACAATAGCAGGCATCCGAAATGCACTCCCCAAGCCTTTTCGCAGCACTTTAAGCAGGTCTGGACCCTCCCTCCCTCTGACGCGATGTCAGAGTAGGGAGGGACAGATCTGCTTAAAGTGCCGGTGCCTTTCAGATCGGGCGCATGCCCCCTCCTCCTCCCCATACCTCCGTCCAGTGCTGCCTGCTCTTTCCCTGCTGCCAGTGCCACCATGAAAAAAACAGAGGGCGGCGGCAGCAGCAGGGAAAGAGCAGGCAGCGCTGGACGGAGGTATGGGGGGAGAGGGGGCGTGCACCCGAGCTGCAAGTCGCACAGGGTGCAATAGCAGCTCGATACGGCCCTATGTGCAAACATCTTGCATTTCCTCCATATAATCTAATCAATATTTTGGTTTGGTTCAGTCTCTGATTGGATTTCTGAAAAAGCCCCGCCCCCTCTAAGGTGGGGGGGGGCGCCATTTCATACTTTGCCTCAGGCAGCAGATTGCCTTGAGCCACCCCTGGCATGAGCTATAAGTTCCCACAGTTGCAGACCCAGGGCATTTAGATGGCCTGGCATGCATAGATCAGAAGGATGTCCAGGGATTTGCCCAGCCAGCCCGCTCACTGCTCCAGCTGATGTGTTGGTGCAATGGCGTCCCGTCACCATGGCATCAGCATGTCCAGTAGGAGCACCCAATGCCCGACCGCAATGCAAGCCCCTTTCCCCACCATCCGACCCTCGGCAGGGGCAGCCAGGGCCAGGATTGGGTGGCAGGACACCCACCATGGCAGTGCAATGTCTGTGGGGAGGGCTGTAGACCCCAATCACCCCCGCACCAGGGAGCCAATTCTCCAGAAACTCCAGAAGGGCATGCACACTAATTCCTTTACCTCTCTTCCTTTCCTCCCTGCCCCACGCCCCATAGACTCAAAAATAGATTTAGTAGTCATTCAACTTCTCTCCATACCAGCCCAATGAACCCCTAATTGTCTAAGATTATCATACCAAAGCCCTCTCAAAACAGCAGCTTTATAATAAATCATCAGTTTGAGGAAGGCCAGACCACCATCATCACAGCCTGCACCATCCTCCGCCAACTAATCCTTGCTTTCCTCATTCCCCAAACAAACCTACTGAATCGGTGCTCCAATTTACGCAGAAAATCTATAGGGGGGAGACTAAGAGCCAGTGGAGTGGGCAGCAGCCGGAATTGTGCCGCTGTGCAGGAAAGCGCTGAGAAGCCACAGGCAGTCATACAACTGCCTACATTGACACTGGAACATCTACCTGAGGGTTCTGGAGGCCTATATCATTGTCCCTAAGGCCCTCTGGGCCCCTTTGACTCCCCTTCAGCGTACCATTGGAGTACTAGGACTGTTGCAGCGGAATGTTTTTATAAGGTACTATCACGCCCTTGCTAGTTTTGTGTTTGAACAGCAGCTGGTTAGTGAGTAATGGGGAAACAAAAAGCTAAGAAGCTTGTTCCCGGGACAATTTTGTCAGCTATGTCTGCGAGCAAAGTAATTGGTCCGCTTGATAAACACTTTCTCACTCTCCCGGGACAGCTTTCTCTCTCTGAAGGGGCATCAATCAGCTTTGTGGAGAAGTCTCCGCCTCCCTTTCCTAATCCGCAACTGTTTTCTACTGTAGAGTCTGTTCCTCCAATAGAAGTTTCACTCTCCTGCTCTTCGGGCCCTTTGCCAAAGCAGGTTGCCTTGGAGGGTGGTTCTAATAATTTGAATGTGCCATCTGAGAACATTACTTTGAAGGATCTTTGGTTGGCCATAGCAAATACTGATGTAAAGGTTTCTACTACTATTAAGTCTCTGTGTATTTTTACAGAAGAGTCTGTACAGAAATTTCAAGAGGTTGATAACTGATTGATGGAGGTTTTCAGAACTATTAACAAGAAGAGTGATCAGTTACACAAACTAGTGTTCCTGCTATTAATGACGCTTTGTTAGTTCATTACAAATTAGAGGCCCTGGAAAATCATTACAGGATCAATAACCTTTGTTTTCTTAATTTTCCCATGACATCACTGTTATCAGCCAAAATTCTTGTGGATAAGCATTTTAAGGAAGTTTTGATATTTCCTGATAAAATTGCAATTCAGAAATGTTTTATTTACCATGTGGCAAGTGGTTATCAGATAAGGATGGAGAGGGAGTAGATGTATTATACCTGATGTCAATCGAGACTTAACTAACTTTCTGGAGGATTCTACTGACACTATAGCTAAGAGGACCACCTTGTTAGTGTCTTTTTTATCTGTGGAAGACAAAGAGTTTTGAAAACTTTCTTTAGCAATAAGGAGAAACGTTTTTGCAGCCAGAGGTTGAATATATTTCCAGATGTTTCCAGGAGTACTGAAGTGCACAGAAAAGGTTTTTTATCATTGAAACCTAAGGTAGTGGAATTAGGAGCACATTTTCTTTTACGTTAAACATGTAAGTGTATTATTACATATCAGGGGGTTACATATATATATATATATTTCTTTATTTCTTTATTTTTGCAATTAGAAAAGTTTATATTAGATAGGAAGTTATAGGAAGGGGATGCTTCTTGTTTGGGATTGCTCAATAGTTTGTAAGGAGGTTTCTCCCTTTGGACCTCCAAGAATTCTGTGATGCTATAGGTTTCTAATAACACTGAATTCTTAGTCTCGCGTGATGTGGACCAATGCTATGATTATGTGATTTTGAGTCTTTTTATTTACTAGTGTGGGATATGTTACTTGCATGACCTTGTTATTTAATTTGCATAATCTGTAAATCTTAACAAAAAAAAAAAAACCTATAGGGACTTTAATCAGCAATTGAGTAAATCCCTGCAACTGATTTGCATCACTCAGTCCATATTTATTTAGACAGATTTGTATTCCACCTTATCCTTCAATCAAAGTGGTTACATCACATCACATCACAATTGGGGTTACATTTAACATGTGGGTGCTTTACAGCATTTAACATGAGGGTATTTAACAACATTAAGACAGCACAATTTGACCATGACCTCAGCATCATAGACTGCCTTTATTGAATACCCAGCTTTACAAAATACTTCCGTTATTTTCACCACTCTTTGAAGTACTATTACATCAAAAATCTGTTCGGATATGTCTCTCCAGCATTGATAGCATATACCTTTTCCATTGAAAACTAAGGTACCCCCTCATACCACTCTAAACTTAGCAACCATTACTGCCCCCTCTCTGAAACTACGACACCACAAACTCACCTATACTGCTAGCTCCTGCCTTTAACCCTCATTCTTGCACTTCACCGCTTGACAAAATGTATGATATCGTACAAATCCTAATAATTAACCTCCACATGCTAGCACTCCTATTGGCACTATCTAGTGTCCTCCAAACCTACCAGAAACCTTCTCTTTACTTCCCCATCCCCATCATCCAACACTACCCTACCCACAGCCAACCACTTAATACCTACAAATACGAATACCCACGAGGTAACCACCATCACAAATATAAACAGAGGAGACTAATTTGCATCAACACTATCCCCAATATTAACTCCTCATCAAAGGACAGACCCTCCACATCATTAAGCTGCATTCTCATAAATTCCCAATCTATAAGAAACAAAATCCCTATAATACAGGATATCCTAATAGACGAAAACCCAGACTTATTTTGTGTCATGGAAACTTTGATCACTGAATAAGACTCCATACTAATTAACCAACTAAACACTAAGGATTATGCCTTTTCAACTGCCCTAGAGACTCCAATAGAGGAGGTGGAGTCCTTATCTTGGCCAAGTCAAAACTAAAATCATCTGTTAGCATTTGCAGCAACTGTGATGGGGTTGATCAGGTCAAAATCGGAAATAATTATGTAGCAATATGCTTTCTCTACAGGCCACCTACCAACAACAACAACAACCTTACCGCCATACTGGAATCAGCATGTACCGCCTCCACGAAGAAGCCCCATTTTATACTAGGAGATTTTAACCTTGCATCTCTCCCCATCCAACAATCCACAGCCTTCCTAGACCTTATGGAAGAAATGGGCTTCACTCAAGCAATAAATCAACCTACAGTCAAACCTCGGTTTTCATGATTAATCCGTTCCAAAAAGTCTGACTAAAACCGAGACGGACTAAAACCGAAGCAAGATTTCCCATAGGAAATAATGTAAATTCAATTAATCCGTTCCAGACACCCAAAAATATTGACAAAAAGTACATTTTATAGAGAATAACTATATTTGTACATACAGAAAACAATGAGAAATACATATAAATGACTAATGAAATGGATAAATGAACATTTAACATCACATTTAACTTTATTGAAGACTCTTGTTGAGGGGAGAGGGAGGAGGAGATACCTTAGGACACCAATGTGATCGCTGACTCCGTCTCAACAGCATACCCCGCAAGAGAAAGAACTGCCTGCCACATTCAGTCAACATCTCCTGCTTACCCCTCAACATCTCCTGCTACCTCCGAGCCTGAGGGGGCGCTCCAGAGAACAGGCAGGCGGTGGAGAGATCGGGGCCTTCCTCTCTGCAATCCTTCCATGTCTGGCTCGAGGATGTTGCTCACCTGGGCAGGCAGTGTACTGTTTGCAGGCACACGCAACAGCTGGGTTTGAAGTCTGCCAATCTCCAGATCTCCTTCACGCACACGCGATCGGTGAGTCCGGGGGGGGGGGTAATGCTGCCGGGACTGGGCAGGCAGTGTACTCTGCAGGCACACGCACACGCGATCGGTGAATCGGGGGGGGGGGGGGGGCTGTACGAAAACCGAGGCTATCGACGAAAACCGAGACAACATCTGAGTGGGGAAAAGACGTCGAAAACCGAAACCGACGAAAACCGGGGCAACCGATAACCGAGGTTTGACTGTACTCACATTAAGGGGCATGTTTACTAAAAACCGCCAATGTGCGCAGCCGCACAATAGCGCACTAAAAGCGGATTTAAGAGCGCTTAAGCGCCCCGCACACGTGCGATGAAGCCACGCACCCTTGCGCGTCACACTAACGGGTGCCGCACAAATACGGGCCCGCAAATGTCCGATAGAGGCGTGTAAAGGCTAACGGAGGGCGGAGGAAGGCCCCGGAGGGACGGAGAGAAGGGGTTAATGGGCAGGGAAGGGGAGGGGAGAGGCCTCTCGCACAGTTGCGGTGCCGAATTTCCAAGGAAAAAATAGCGCGAGTGAAACACTTGCGGTAAAGGGCATTTAAAGGGAAGAGAAACCATTTCCGTCAGCAATGTACAGCAAAACCGGGGAAACCTGAAAAACGTGAGCAGTGTGATAACTCTGCACAGCCCAAAAGTGGAATTAAAAATAGAAAAGGACCACAACAAAAATTGTAAAAATAGTAAGTCAGCTGGGGAACAGTTATAGTAATGGGCAAAACTAAAAAACACACCCAGGAAAGCTCCAGCAAAAAGCAATGATTTTTGGAAAGGTGTACAGAGCGGAGACTCTTCCAAAAAACATTTCCTTTTTGTTGGAGCTTTCCTGGGAGTGTTTTCTATGGTTGCCCATTAATATCACTGTTGCCCAGCGTGGTGATATTGTGTCCCCCAGTTTCCGTGGTCATTTCCGGGGTTTATGTGCACGTTTGTCACCAGACAGTGTGCATGTGCCCACAGTAAAAATGCGTAGAGCAGGGTTTGCGACTCCATCCTGCCAGGTTTACTACCTCCATGGGCTGCACTGTCTCTGTGGGCATAGTGTGGTGCAGCAGACAGAGCCAGTACCTCTAGGACCAGAGGGTCAGAGGTTCAAATCCCAGCTAGGGCACTTGCCAGCCCAGTCCCCATATTTTACCCACCACTAAACAAAGATAGCGCAGAATCCCTTGTATTGCAGGGAACATAAGCATGGGGAAAACACCCATATTTTACCCAACACCGCACACACACCACAACAATGGGCATTACCTACAGCCAAGTCCCCCAAATGTAGTCCCGTACTGCCACATTGCAATCAGGTCATCTGCTTTTTCTGAGAGAAGCTCATGCCAGCATGTTGGCGGACGAGTACATGTGGTGCAGGGGGCAGTGGCTGCTAGCCACAGAAGACAGAGCCCTAGCCATGTGCAGGCTGGCACAGTCCACTGCAACAGACAGGTCCTGCCGGATCCACAGTCATGGATGTTCCAGGAAATCCATCCACTCTGTGGCTACATGGTGGTGCAGTGCACACAGACAGTGCATGCAAGAACAGAAGGTCACAGGTTCAAAGCCCAGCTGGGGCTACCACCAATCCTTCCCACATATTTTTCCCACAACTAAACAGTGATAGTAAGGACACACCTTTTGTGGCGAGGACATATGCAATGGTACTACGTCTATCTTTTACCCCACTGAGCACAGACACCATGAACAGGGGCAGTACCTAGAGCAGAATCTCCCAAATGCAGTCCTGGTGGGCCACACACCAGTCAGGTTCCATGCTGCCACTAATACAAATGCCTGTGCTGTATATCTATGCACCACCCCCATGGCATGTAGATGTAGCTCATGCATATTCATGAGGGACAGCAGGAAAACCCGAACAGTGTGATGCAAACCTGGACTGGAGTTGGGAATCTCTGCCGTAAAGCAGCAGCCAACAGGGCCAGACACACCCACACCCACACCCACAGGCCCCATTGGCCAATGTCTCCTGGAGAGGCAGAACATTGGACCCTGCGTGCATCTCCCAATACTAGCACCTGCATACCTTAGCAATGTCACCCTACACCTGAGGTATACGGTACACAGCTCTGAGACGTTTGCTAGGAGTACTGGCAGATAGATATCCATACGTTACGCACATACTGCTAGTTGACCCCATCAGAACAATCTGTTAGGTGTTTGCAGTGCGTGCTCCAGGCCTGGCCTCTGACGGTGTTTACCACCCTGGGGAGTGACCCCCAGCAGTACTGCGTACCATATCCATGCCTTGCCGTGCCCAGGACCGGTTTGGTGGGCAAGGCTAATTACCTCCTCAATAGTAGCACCATGATGGCATAGGTGTGGAAGTGTGTGTCTGTGTATACAGTGGGTGTTGGCTGCAAGCCCCTTCCACAGCCCACACTGCCAGCACTGTTGCCAGTATTGGCCTGCCAATGTGCATAATGAGTAGCAAGGGACCATGGGTACATCTCAGACAGGGTGGGCTGACCAGGATGCAGCTGCACAGGGCATAGGGCACTGGCAGGGACATGGTAGTGCCCGGCCACCACCTACACAGACAGGGTGACCTCTGTATGTGCTGCTGGGGGATCACTCTCACCCTGAGTGTGCAGTGATGGCAGCATGGCTAGGCACCCCCATAGTGCTGTGTTGGGTTTCTCTCATGTGATATATATGGGTTTCTTGTTGGGGCCTCTTTGCTGACTTATCTGCTTGTGTGTGCTGCCACCCCAGTTGTGGGTGCATGCATTTCCATCAGGACCAAGCAGCAGACTGTGCACAGATGGTATGTGTCTTGATGGAGTGCCTTGTAGGGTGCAGTGGCTGATGGCTTGCTGCAGGAGAATATCAGATAGTGGTGGGGTGCATCTGTGAATATCCAGGCCTAATGTCTGTCTGTTATTGTGTGTGGAGCTGCTTGGACTGCCCTGTAGGGTGTCTGTTCCCCAGCAGGGCTGGGGTTGATGGTCCACTCTGCTGCCATTGGGGAGGGATGGGATGGGGATCTGTTGGTGGGAAGCCATGTTTTGTCCACCAGGGGGGGGGGGTGTTCCACTGACTGAGGCAAGCAGAGATCTCCAAGATGTTTATGCAGCACCTACCTATTTCACATGTTATTGCTGCTTTGGAGCTCTGGCATGGCTGCATTCAGTCATGGAAGGTGTTGTGGGCCTGGTCCTGGGCGCAACATCACAAACTCAGGGTGAGCACAGTAACCGCACAATGTGATGGTGTTTAGCTACTCTTTGCCGTTTGTCCACCCACTCAGGACACCCTACCAGGCCGAGGTGCTGTGTGGGTGCACACGGACACGTCCCCCTACCAGGTCGGGGAGCGTTAGGGGTGCATTTCCCATCCTGTGTGCATCTGTGGACAGCTGATTTGCATGTGCAGTGCATCATGGGTACGGGTGGCCTAACCCTATCCTGTTTACAACAGCAGACTGTCTGTGAGGTGACGTGCAGGCTATCTGCAGCCAGCCAGGGGATTGGTTATAGCTATAGAGCTGTAGCCCAATGGTTACGTCACTGCCTATGCAGCCAGAAGTCATTGGTTCAAACCCACAGTAGGGTTCTGTGATAGGGGTGTCTAAAGCATTTTTTAATTTACTGTACATATGTTGATGCCAGCAATAACACCCTCAGCGTACTGTACCCATAAGGTGCCTCTGAGGGTGCTTTATGGGGCGCCCTATAGGGCACTTTATGGTTGCCATCCATATAGGGTGCACTATACATTATCCTGTGTCGCAACATACATGCTGCCCTATAGGGGACATTCTAGGGTGCCTTGGCGGACGGTGCACTGTAACATGTGCCTTATGGGCCGCCTTATGTTAACATGCTGTGAGAGTGCGTTTGCTAGGAGTTATCACAAAATAAAATTAAAAAGCCTCCTACAGCACTCCACAACATAAAACATACTGCCTCAGCTAGCCTTTTTCACAGGGCATTGTGAGGGATTGAACCCCTGGTCCCTGCACCATTGGTCAGTGTCTTAACCATTGTGCTGTGGCTGTGTTTCTTTGCTTTACCATCAGCACGCAGCCTTATGCCCATCAGCGCGCCGCATCCTGCTGCCCACACTTAACAGTGCGCCACCTTATGCCGTACAAAAAGAACAGTGCGCCGCCTTATGCTGCCCAAAAAGAACAGTGCGCCGCCTTATGCCGTACAAAAAGAACAGTGCGCCGCCTTATGCCGCCCAAAAAGAAGAGTGCGCCGCCTTATGCTGTACAAAATTGCTTTGCCTCCTGAACCACTTTTACACATTCAAGGTGGTGCCTCAGCTGGCCTTTTTTGTTGCGCACAATGGGGGATTGAACCCATGGCCCATGCATCATTGGTTAGTGTGTTCACTGTTGTGCTACAGCTCTGTTCCTATATGTGCCCAGTAGTGCCCCACTTAGCCTTCCCACGCGCTAATGTGGGACCCGCACATTAGCGCGACACGCACACGTACGGTCGGGTTTTTTTCTTTTTTCTGCCTGAACCGCCCACTCCTTATATGGCACAGGCACACTACCGCGGCCCCGCATGTTAGGAATGTTTAGTAAACATGCCCCTAAGGGTAACACCCTTAATATGATTTTCATCCCAATATCCCTTACTACACACCCAAAGTTCTCCCCCCTACATCAACTCAAGTCCCATGGTCAGATTACTTCATCATACGAACAAATCTACCTATCAACCTTACTACCCAATCATCCCCCAACAAAACCTCCCATATTGTACTATTTAGACAATTTGACAAAGAATCATTTCTAGAAGAAGTCACTTATCAACTTGCACCTCAGACCATGAACCTTGAAGAAACCAATGAAAACTGGTTTTCCATAATCAACAATGCTGCAAAATCCAATGCACCTATCAGGAATGCTAACCACAAGCACTCTGAAAAATGGTACACACATGACATACAAACCCTCAAAAGAGAGCTTCGTAAGATCGAGATGGAGAGCAAGAAAACCCCCTGAAAACAAAGACTTTTACACTATAGCACTGAATACCTACAGGGAAACAATTCTTAGAACTAAAAAGGTCTTTCACACAAACATACTAAACAAAACCTTAAATCGCCCCAGGGAACTATTCAAATTAGTAAAATCCCTAACCAAAACACACCAGAATCACACTTCTAACATAACCCCTGATAAATGGCAAGCCTCTCGCCTCATCAATGCAAAACAAACCTTAGAAACAATAACCAAAATTAATACCACCACATCATACCTCGATCCATGTCCGGTCTCATGGATTAAAGCAACAAAAACTGAACCAGCACCCTTCATCATGGAAACTGTCAATCAATCTCTAACATCAGGAACAATGCCAACTGCACTCAAACATTCTATAATTCGTCCCCATACTTAAAACAGATCCCTTAACAAGGATGACCCCACATCATATAGACCGATCGCTAGCATTCCATTCCTAGCAAAAATCATTGAAAAAGTTGTGCAAATCCAACTTCAGGACTACATTGATAGTCATGCCCCTCTTGATAAACACCAATATGGGTTCCGCCCATATCAAGGAGTAGAAACATTATTCCTGGTACTATTTAATACTCTCCTTTGTGGCCTAGATAATGTAAACCAAGCATAGCTCCTGGTGTTCCTGGACATATCCTCTGCTGTTGATAATGTAGATCACAACACCCTTCTAACAAGACTTGCACATTTAGGCATAACTGGAACAGCCTTCAACTGGTTTACATCCTACCTGTCCAACCGATCGCTGTATGTGAAAGTCGATTGGGAACTCTCCTCTACTTTCCCACAAGAACAGGGAATTCCACAAGGTTCCGCGCTCTCCACCCTCTTGTTCAACATATACCATCAACCTATATGTTCGATCTTCAAAAATACAATATAAACTACCACATCTACGCAGGCGATATCATGGTTTACATACCCATAGACATAAAAAACCCACATACCATAATATCACAAATTGCATAGCTGAAGCTGAATCTAGGCTAAAGGAAAATAATCTTCACATAAATTTCAAAAAAACAGACAACATTTAAACTTCATGACACAAATGTTCCAATCAAAGATGAGGTTAAATACCTAGGCATCACAATCACTCTCGGTATGCAGCACAAATTAAGCAAATGGCAAGAACTATATTTTACAACTAAAGACAGTTCAGCACCTCAGACCCCTCCTAGAGACCCATGATTTCCACACAGTAGTCCAGGCCCTAATTACACCTCTCTTGGACTATTGTAATAGTATACTACAAGGATTGCCTAAAAAGAGCCTCCACACTCTCCAATTAGCCCAGAATGTTACTGCAAGGATCATATCCAAGGCAAGACTAACTGATCATATCTCCCCCATCCTCTACAACCTACACTGGCTCCCGATGGCCAGTAGGATAAAATACAAATCCTTAGTCACCACATTCAAATTTATCAATAATATCTCCCCATCTTTTCTTACAACCAAGATACAAACCCAACCAGAAGACAGAAGTAGGAGACAAAGTAAGTTAAACCTACTAGCAACTCCATCCTCATTCTGCAAAACAAAATAAGTAACTAGTAATAGAGCCTTTTCCTATACAGCACCTATGCTTTGGAACTCTCTCCCAGACCCAATCAGATCAAGACCTTCAAACATTCAGAAAAGAACTGAAAACACTGCTATTTACTGAACACTTTAACAACCTCTCCTTCAGCGATACAACCCAGCAACTCAACTACCTCCTAGTACATCCTCTTAGGCTAAGCCTCCCTCTCAGCCACCTCTGTTCATTGCACATGTTGTGAATTCTTTTATGTATATAGTTATATTAACCAATCTCCACTTTACCCATTTTGAGTGTAGCTGGCATGTTATATGTTCTCTGTATATAGTTTAAATATTGTTCTATGTAACTCTAACTGTTCAATGTAAAAACGCCCCTGATCGTTGGAAGGGGCGGTATAGAAAACTGTTCAAATAAATAAATTGCATCGCTTTGCTCACATGATCTCAGCATCACAGGTGATGTCATCCTGTTGTTGTTGTTGTTGTTAAATGCCGTCAAGTCGGTGTTGACTCATAGTGACTCTCTGGATAGTTGTCCTAAACTATGTTCGGTCTTCAGTCAGGCGGCTCATTGTTGACAGAGTGGCACCCATAGCTGCTGTTATTGTATTGATCCATCTCATTGCTGGCCTTACTCTTTTGCATTGACCTTCTACCTTGCCAAGCATGATGTCCTTCTCAAACGATCTCTCTCTTCGCATGATGTGCCCAGAGTATATAAGTTGAAGTCTTGTCATCTGAGCTTCTAAAGAAAGCTTAAGTTTCATCCCCTATAGCCCTATATTTTCATTCATTGCTGCAGCATTTTTACTCTCTATACCTTAAAGCAACCCTTTTAATTTTTAGTAATTTGTTGTGCTGTTTGTTGTTCTGCAGACTACCCTTAACTGAATCCCTGCTCAGCCAATCACATAGCATCGCTCCGCCCATATGACCTCAGCATCATAGTTGACATTTTCCTATAGCCCTATATTTTCAATCAATACTACGGCATCTGTGCCACCGCGACACGCACCGAAGGAGCACAACCAAGGAGCAGGTCCTGCTCCTTGAGCAAGCTCCTTGGGGTGACTCCAGGGGCCATGCCCTTCTCATTCACTAGACCCTGTTCTCCCAGCTTACTGTTCATGATAGGTCCTTATTTATTAGTTTCTACTCTGGTGATTCGCCCTTCTCCTAAGAAGTTGCCTCCACTATCCCCATGTCATTTATCTCAGTAATAAGGGAACACCGTCCTCTAGCCCATTCTTTGATTCACCATCGGGACCCATGCTGTCTGACAAGTTAATCTTGTCAGCATCGGTCTGCCCATCTCTTCCTTTGGAGATAACATACTAACTCTCTAAACTTGCCCTAGAAACCTGTAGATTGAATTGCTAAACTGCAGGTCTCTTAAATAAAAATTGGACCTGATTCTAGATACCATCATCTCACATAATTTAGATACACTGGGGCTCACCAAGACCTGGCTTAGGGAAGATGAGGAATCCTATCTAAACCTTTGCCTCCCCCCTAACTGTGCAGCCCCTTCAGTCCTCCGTACATTGTGCAGGGGCGGAGGGTTGGCACTAATCTATAGTGCTGTCCTTTCACTCACTGAGCTGCCTGGAGACTCTTGGGTAGGTCCAGAAAAGCTCCTTGTCAAACTGGGCCCATCTTTCTCTTTCAGTATTTTCTTGATATTTTGTGCCCTCTCTCTCCTGAGTCCCCAGTGGGACACTACTCTTCAAACATTTCTAGACGGTCTCTTCCCCCAAACTCCTCACTATGGGGGACGTCAACATTCACTGCAATGCTTCTTCCAGATCCCGAGATAAATCCTTTGCTCAGTTCCTCAATGACCACAGCTTCCTCCAACACATTCATAAACCTACCCGCTCAGCAGGTCATATCCTGGATGTTCTTCTTACCCAGCAATACTTCTACCATCTTTACTGGTTGTTACACCACTCCCCTGGTATGATCATTCCCTTATAACCTTTCAGCTGCACTTTGATATAGCCCACAGCAGTCTGCTCCCAGTAGCCCTCTATCGCTCCAGGCGCTAACACTCTAAGTGCATTTCCCCCAACGGACATCCTTCCCACATAAATGTCATCCTTATCATTATGATCAGAAACTCAGACTACCAAGCCTTCATGGAATCTTGAACTTTCTTATCTCAAAGCAGTTTAACATTAGCTATCCATTGCCCACTGGAATTTCCCTTATCACCCTTTCCCAAATCTACAGTCATACTGAACAAGGCATGATTGCTCATAACAATGGGTGAGATGTGAAGTCCCTTGTAAATCTGTCTCCCTATCACATAGAATATCTAAGCAGGAGTACGACTGAGTCAGAGCAGAGCAGTGAGTGAAATCCTTTTCTCCTGGATATGATGTTGTCCATACATACACCCACTCAAGCTTCCTCATTTCCCGTCCTAGGGCTTTCCCCTCATCCAGATACCCCCTCACCTTCCCTAAAGCAGATCTATCATCTGAATGTAAAATACAATTCATGTCCCCTCCAATCCACATTGCATCCTTCGCTTTACTCTCAAAAAGGGAAAAGGCTTGTTGAAAGAAATTCTCTTTCACCCCAACCACCCAAACTACTCGCCCCTGGCTATCTCCTCATTTAAAATGAAAGGAACCTTTTTACTCACCAGAATTACTACCCCCGTTTTTTTTTAAATGATATCAGAACACCTGATCACACCAACTGGTCTGAGCTTATCTATGTCCAGAGGTAACAAGTTAACTTCTTGCAGCAAGGCAGTAGCCACTCGCTCTCTCTTCAGATAAGCAAGCACTCTCTTCCTCTTGATAGGACTGTTAAGCACACCTACATTCACTAACATAATCTTAAATCAGAAACAAATCCAAGACAATCATCAGTATCCATATCTCCTTCTACACTGAACATTCAGTCTATACAATCATTCCCACACAACTATTAACACTCTGTGCCTCACTTCATCTCCCTCACTTACATACTATCACCCCCTGCTCTCACTTCCCTCCAATAACATAGAAACCCAAATATATGACATATCCTCTTTTGTCTTTTAATACCATATTCTCCAGCTTCTGTCTAGAAAGAAACAGAGGCCATTGCCATTTTTTTAAAACTTGAACTCTATCCACTCACCTACTGCCACAAAGCTCCCTTCCATCTTTAACAATAACCTTTTTACCAGTCTCATTCAGAGACCAACCCAAGAATCACACTTATACCAAATCCTGTTGTCGTTGGTCTCCCAAAGAAGCTTTTAAGTGACTGAGGCCAAGTATCTACTCCCACCTCCCTTCTTTCTCACCCATCAGAACCCCTCACGCATGCACACCCCACAAACTCAAATGCAGTCCAGAACAAGCCCAAATGTCCAAACCCTCCCATTCCCTTAGATCAGAGGCCTATACGAGACAAGCATCCAGTGCCAGCAAGGGGCACCTGTGATTGGGCATTTGGCTCCATTACAGTCTTGATCCAGCTTGCTCAATGTAACCTTATAGTACTTTAAAACCTGCTGAATTCAAAAGTACTTTTATCTGTCTTCCACACATAACGTAGGCTCCAAAGAGGAATTCAATCCAGCTGGTTCAGTGGCCCGACTCGGAGAGATTCTGCTCTTGTAACAGTGGTTCTAAGGATGGAAAATCTCTTGCCAATGCATCTCCATGATGCTTATCGATGCCTCCCATGCTTGTCACCTTCTGCTGAAGGCTGGTCTCCAGTCTTTCTCTCAGGACCATTTCTGAAGTCCTGGTGGTATCTTTACACAGACCATCTGCACTACTTGTTTGATTCGATTCTGGTTCATTGTCGCTGAGCAAGAAGTGCAGAGTTTTAGTTGTCACTATCAGCCTGCTCACTGTCCCCTGGCTGAGCTGGTGCTCTTGTACCACTTTCTGCTTTCACCATCCTCTGACCATCTCAGGATTTTGAGCCACTTTTGCTCCTTCAATAGGTCCTCCGCCTCTTCTAGTGAATGGAGCAATTTGTGCTCCCCTTGGTGCAAAAGTGCTAGCCTAGCAGGGAACCATATGATCAATCTAAAACCAGCTTTGGAAAGGGCATCACAATATTGCAAGAATACTTTCCTGTTCTGAATCATTTCAGCACTAAGGATGGGGAAAATGTAGATCTTCCAGTTGTTATAACTGGCTGCCTGAGTTTTCATGGTCTCCAGAATCATGTACTCCTTTTTCTGATATCTGAGAAGTCTTAAAATTATTTTGCATGGTCATTTGTTCAACCCCAGTTTAGACCTGATGTCTCTGTGTGCATGACCAATCTCTAATGGAAAATATAAATACAATAGCTTTTTTAACAAAAGTACTGGCACAAGGTAACTCTGCATCCTCCAGCACCCCAAATATATGAAGGTTTTGCCCCAATCTCTGTTTTCTTGATCTTCAGCCTTTACTTGCAGCCATCAAACCTTTTTCCTTAGCCTGCCTATCTCTTCTTTGACAGCTGCATGGTCAGTTTCCAGGCCACTGACTTTCTCTTCCTCCTCCGACACTCTGCTTACAAGACCCCCAAGCTGTTCTTCAAAGCGTGTGGATACAGTTTTGATTACACAGGTACACTAAAAAAAATTTTTTTAAACTGCCTCTAATGTTTCGATTGATTTTTACGTTTTTTGGTGCGCTGAATCCAAATCTGGTAACCAATTTGCTCCATCATGTACAGATTTTTTGCTACATTGGGTTAGCAGTTTGAGGTGAACGTTTCAGATTGAGTGCGATCGAGATAAAAGTTTCTTGGATGAATTCTTTATACTAATTGTTTAGTAGTTATTCAAATAAGAATAAAGAAAATTGTAACAAGGCAGCACATAAGAATAGAGTAATGTCAACAAAACACACTGTGATGGTAGCAAAATTGTCTGCACTTAAAACAGCCACATACATGTGCACAAACATTGAGCATATAAGAGCGAGGTTAGACACAAAGCAAAGCAAAGAAATGTGCAAAAAATGTTGTACAGGTATGTATGTAAGAATAGAAAACGCAAACCGCACCATTGCAATACATGAAGACAAACACCCGATGGTGTGAAAATAAAATTCTAATAAATGAGATCCGACACTGTGGTAATAACTAGCAAATTTTTATTTCAAAGTTTAGTAAAAACACGATATTTGTCAACACAGTTTATATTTTAAAGTCATTCTTGGGTCAATCAATCTCCTGGTGGGCCCGTTTCTTCTTCCCCCGAATGCTTCTCTTGGTGCGCTGCTTGGCGTATTTTTCATCTGGGGTTTCCCGCAGCAGCAACCAGCAGAAATCAGCCATCATAGTGGTGTTCCATCTTCCTTGGTACCTTCTCTCTGCGTCCTTGATGTCCTGGTGAAACCTTTCACCTTGTTCTTCACTGTACGCCCCCAAGTTTTCGGGAAAGTAGTTCACATGGGAGTGCAAGAAATGGACTTTCAGGCTCATGTTACAGCCTTGTTCTTTGAAGGCATTGAGCATCCTGGCAACAATATCCTTATAGTTCTCATCCCGCCTGTTCCCCAAGAATTTGAGAACAACATCCTTGAAGGAATCCCAGGCTTCTTTTTCCTTCTCAGACATCGTTTCAGCGAATGCTCCATCTGAAATGAGTTTCCTTATATCAGGGCCAACAAACACTCCTTCCTTTAGCTTTGCTTCAGAAAGTCGGGGGAACTTTGAGCAAAGGTACCGAAAGCACTCACCATCTTTTGGAAGGGACTTGATGAATTGCTTAATGAGACCCAACTTAATGTGGAGAGGTGGTAATAGAATTTTATCACGAGGTACCAAGCTCTCATGAAGAACATTTTTCTCACCGGGTCTCAAATACTCCCGAATTGGCCAGTCTTTTTTCCCCCAGTGTAGGTCGCGGGCCCGGCTATCCCACAAGCAAAGGAAGCAGGGATATTTGGTGAAACCGGATTGCTGCTCTAATAGCATGGATAGAATTTTAAAGTCTCCACAAATCATCCACTTATGCTCATCATAACGAATCTTCTGAAGAATCAGGGCCAAATTCTCGTATTTTTCTTGGAGAATAACAGAGTGAGCAATAGGAACTGAAGCGAATGTGTTGCCATTATGAAGAAGAACACCTTTTATGCTGTCTTTTGACGAATCAATGAACAGCCGCCATTCAGCAGGATCATACTTGAGTTTAAACTTTTCCATCACTCCGTATATATCGTTGCAAAATACCAAATCTTCCTCTTTGCTGAAATACTTCAAAAATTGTGTCTCGCGGTTGCGGTACCAATAAAAAGCTGTTCCTGGTGACAATAGATTTCTCTGTTTAAGCCGAGAACCTAGCAGTTGGGCAGCATCTTTTGGGAGTCCTAAATCCCGGACTAAATCATTCAATTCAGCTTGAGAGAAAAGTTCAGGTTTCGGATCTGGTTCAGTTTCAAACTCGGAAGTACTGGACTCATCGGGAAAAGCCATCTGATGAGTCTCATCATGATCAGAACCGTCCACACAAATATGATCCAAAGATTTTGGTGGTTCAGGCACAGGTACTTCGTTGCTATGAGGCATAAGCCTAATTGCTGAGGGAAGGTTGGGGTAACTTATTACGTTCTTATTTTTTAAGTTGTATCCCTTCACAATGCAAGAGCAAAAATAGCAGTCACTGCTGTGGTCTCTTTGTTCACGCCACATCATAGGTATTCCGAAACGAAATGCGTTTTTTACCTTTCATCCATAAGCGTAGATCTTCCTCACATGTCTTGCACACTTTGTGAGGAGCCCACGGTTTGTCTTGATCGCCTAACTTCAAACCGAAATAGGCGAAATATACTTTTCTAATAAATGCAGAAATGTTCCTCTGCCGCTTTTTCACGGTATATTCCCCACAAATAAAACAAAAACTGTCCGGAGAGTTGACGCAACCTCTGGCTCTGTGAGCCATCACAATTACACAGCACTGCAAACTACAACTGTAGTGAACCACTTCGGAATAAAGCTGGATTACGACTGAGCAAACAAAAGGTAATAATGAACCTGCAAGAAACTGAAATTTGACAGGAATGTTCATGTCGCAACCACCGTGTTTGAGCAAGCGAACGAGGCGAGGCAAATAGGAAAGAACATGCGCCAGCGCGAGTACTGGATTTAGCCCCCCGCCTCCCAATTGTCCTGTTAATGTATAAAATGAATACAAAACACTCTAAAATATCATGAGGGAGTGTTTCTAGTTAGTTAACCATTACAACCTCTATTTTGGGCCAAGAAAATAAACTGCAGTCGGCTAAAAAGAAATTATGTGAACATTCCTTATATGGGTAAGAAATCTAATTTTGCAAGAAAACGTGACATGATGGAACATTTTGGCTATTTTTCCTGGATTCAGCACCCTAAAATCTATAGGAATCAGTTGCAAAACTGGAGGCAGTTTTTTGGTAGTGTACCTGTGTTATCTCTGCTTTAAAGTCCCGAATCGTTTTGAGCAGCATCACCATATCTGCCTCCACTTTTGGTTCTTCTCCAGGATTTCCAGACTCTTTCATGCTATTCTCCACCATTTGCCGAAACCACCCAAATCACCACTGTCTAAAACCATACAAACACATGATCAGCCTACAAATTATATATATTGTATATATTGTGGTTGTACATAGTTACCCTGTTAGCCAAGTTGAATATCCTGTTCATATGTAAACACAAAGTACTATTGGAAATGTGTATGTTCACTGTTTATTGTAAACCGCGCTGATGCTGAATAGCGCGGTATAGAAGAGACTTTAAATAAATAAATAAATAAATAAATGCTGACTGGCTGTGTGCCTATCAAGGGAGTTTTCTTCAGTTTTTCAGCATTTATCTCTTTAATCAACTTCCCAGTTCCTGCCTTCTGCAGCTTTGGCATATCACAAACTGATTTCCAGGTATAGGTGCAAGCACTGGTCTTTAAAAAAAGGTTTTATGAGTATAATGAAATGGCATGGAGCTCTGCTCTCCTCACTCTGTTCACATATCCACCGGAACTGGAAGCCATGAGAATATTTTTATAATAGGACAGCTAGGCAAGGCACATAGGTGCATATATTGGACCTATTTTATAATGATTACCCAAATAAGTCCAATAGCAAGGTACAAAAATAATTAGAAAAGAAAATACAAAATTATACAAAATACAAAATTATTCACACTAAGGGGTATGTTTACTAAACCCTCTTAACGTGCGCGCCGCATTAGTCTGCAGGATGCCATAAAAGGAGTGGGCGGTCCGGTCAAAAGTAGCAAAACAGGATTAGCGCGCGCTGCGCTGCGCGCTCTTGTGTACCACGCACGAGAAACGCGCGCTGGCAGCATAAGCAGGCGCGCTGATGTGCAAACAGAGGAACAGGGCTGCAGTACAATGGTGAAGACACTGATGGATGGTGCAGGGGTTATGGGTTCAATCCCCCACTGTGCCCAATGAATAAGGCTGACTGAGGCACTACCATTTATGTGTAATATTGCATTATGAGGCATTTTAATTTTATTTTAATTACTACTGCTAGCAAACGCACTCTCAAAGCGCTGTAACATAAGGTGCTGCATAAGGCACCCCATAAGGTACCCCAGAGGGCACATTTTAAAGTGCACTGTCCGCCAAGGCACCCTACAATGTTGCTTAAAGGGTGGCCTATAGGGCGCCATATAGGGTGCCCTATGAGGCACTGCAAGGTCATAGCACTGTTTTTGATGGCAGCACTGTGCATTTAAACGCATGGAAATCTGAAGTAGGTGCACTGACAAGCAAGGAGAAACAGCAGTGTAGCACAATGGTTAAGGCACTGACTGATGATACAGGGGTCATGAGTTCCATCCCCAGTGTGCCTAATGCGTAAGGCTGGCTGAGGCATCAGCTTTGACATGTAAGTATTGTTTCCTGCAGCACTTTATTTGTATTTTATTAATTGCTGCCAGCAAACACACCCTCATGTGCCATAACCTAAGGTGCCACATAAGGCACCCAATAAGGCACTCCATAGGGCACATTATAAAGTGCACTATCCGCCACGGCACACTATAATGTCCCCTATAGGGCACCCTATCAGTCGCTCCATAGGATACTGTATAGTGCACCTTATATGGATGGTAACCATAAGGTGCCCTATAGGGCGCCCTATAAAGCACCCTCTGAGGCACCTTATGGGTACAGTACGCTGAGGGTGTTTTTGCTGGCAGCACTAATGTACATTAAAAATAGATAATGCTTTGGACAGCCCTATCAAATAACCCCACTGTGGGTTTGAACCCATGACCTCTGGCTCCACTGGCAGTAAAGTAACCAGTGGGCTACAGCTGCTAGCAAACCCCTAACAGGCTGCAGAAGGACTGTAAGTCACCACGCAAACAGTCTGCTGTGGTCACCAGGATAGGGTTAACCCACCCATACCCATGATGCACTGCACATGCAAATCAGCAGTCTACAAATGATCACAAGATGGGGTATGCACCCCCACAGCACCTGGGAACTGACCATGTGTGGTACTGGCACAGAGTAGCTACACACCATCACATTGTGCAGGTACTGCACTCACCCTGAGAGTGAGGTGGGGCGCCCAGAACCAGGTCCACAGCAGAGATAGGCCAAGCTGTAGGTCCCCAGCAGTGCTAATGTGTGAGATAGGTAGTTTCTGCAGACACACCTTAGATCAGGGGTCTCAAACTCAAATTGCTTTGAGGGCCAAATGAGGACTTGTAAAGTAACCCGGGGGCCGCATAAGACGTGGGGCCTCATTTGCATAAGGGGCCTCATTTGCATAAATATTTGCATAATGTTACCATACACGAACTTTTAGTAAACATGCCTCTTTAATGAGTATGGATAAAGAAAGACTAAAAGATTTAGAAACAAGAAGACAATAATTAAACTGGGAACCCCAAAAGCCAAACTTGGAATGTACAACAACACTGTAGAAATAAAACTATAAATTAATTTCCTCTTGTACTAAACAAAGCGCAAACATTAATGATGCACATTTCCCAGAGCTGACATATTCCAGTTAATAAATTCAAAATAAAGAGATATTTTTCTACCTTTTGTGCATTTTTTTCAGTTGCAATTGTTCCAGCCACTTTCTTCTGGTTTCTTCATGTCTTCTGCTAACTCTCCATCGTCTGCTGTCCATTTGCCCTTTCTTCTCTCCTAGTTTTTTTTCCATTCTCTCTCTACATCTGCTTTAACATACTAATCTTTCTCCTTTTTCTCTTTCCTCATTCCTATTTCATCCACTCAAATTTTACCCCTCCATCCTCAATCCCCACTTACTCTCCCAATACCTGGCCAATTGTAGATTTGTCTTCTCTCCCAGACAAAATATTTTTCCCCTCTCCATTTCACTTTCCCAGCTCCATCCCATTCTAATCCTCCCCCAACATCAGCTCCCTTCTAGTTCCAGCCCCACCCAGCATCCGCTCCCTTCTAGTCCCCCCATTAGTCCATTTCCAGTCCTATCCTAGCCTCACCATCAGCCCATTTCCAATCCTAGCCCCCCCTCAGCCCATTTCCAATCCTAGCTCCCTCCCCTCACAGCCCATTTCCATTCCAAGCCCCCCTCCCCATCAGCCATTTGCAGTTCAAGCCCCCCTTCCAGTCAGCCCATTTCCAGTCCTAGCAACCCCCCCCAGCCCATTACCAGTCCTAGACCCCCCATAGCCCATTACCAGTCCTAACCTCCCCATAGCGCACTTCCAGTTTTACCCCCCATCACCCCATTTTCAGTCTTACCCCCCCATAGCCCATTACCAGTCATAACCCCCCTGCCAATAGCCCACTTCCAGCCCTAACCCCCATTACCCCATTTCAGTCAGCCCTTCCATAGCTCATTACCAGTCCTAACTCCCCCCCTCAGCCCACCTCCATTCCTTCCTAACCCCCACCTGCCCATTTCCATTCCTATCCACCACCATAGCCCATTACCAGTCATAACCCCCCTGCCAATAGCCCACTTCCAGCCCTAACCCCCATTACCCCATTTCAGTCAGCCCTTCCATAGCTCATTACCAGTCCTAACTCCCCCCATCAGCCCACCTCCAGTCCTTCCTAACCCCCACCTGCCCATTTCCAGTCCTATCCCCCACCATAGCCCATTACCAGTCATAACCCCCCTGCCAATAGCCCATCTCCAGTCATAACCCCCCCCCCTGCCAATAGCCCATCTCCAGTCATAACCCCCCCCTGCCAATAGCCCATTTCCAGTCATACCCCCCCTGCCAATAGCCCATTTCCAGTCATACCCCCCCCCTGACAATAGCCCATCTCCAGTCATAACCCCCCCCCCTGCCAATAGCCCATTTCCAGTCATTACCCCCCCCACCCCCCCTGCCAATAGCCCATTTCCAGTGTCCTACACCCCCCCCCCCCCCCCGGTAAATTAAAATAAAACCTGGCTTCTGCTGCTCAAGCAGTAAAATCAGCTGTCCTGCGGCCCCTTCCCCTGTGCCCGGAGATCCGAGTCTGCTCTATCAGCGGCGTGCTTTTCAAGCCGCGAGGAGAGTATTCCCCTCTCGCGCGGCTTGAAAACCGCGCGAGAGGGGAATACTCTCTTCGCGGCTTGAAAAGCACGCCGCTGATAGAGCAGACTCGGATCTCCGGGCACAGGGGAAGGGGCCGCAGGACAGCTGATTTTGCTGCTTGAGCAGCAGAAGTCAGTTTTTTTTAAAATTTGACAATTGATTCTGCCGCTGCCACGGCGGCAACGGCAGAAGCCAGGGTTTTGGGGTTTTTTTGTTTTCCTCCGTCGCGGGCCGCACAAAGTTGTCTCGCGGGCCGCGTGTTTGAGACCCTTGCCTTAGATATAGCTGTATGTCTCAATCAGGTGTAGCCCCTATGGACCCCTAGGAGGATTATGTATCACCACCCTCCTCCTCCTCCTCCTTCAGGGCTGAGGGTGGTAAACAGGGTCTCCCACCAACAGATACACATTCTACCTCCCTGCAATGGTGGCAGTAGAGAGGACCATCAACCCCAGTCCTGCTGGGGAACAGACACCCTACAGGGCAGTCAATGCAGCACTGTACACATCCATAACACAAAGACATTAGGCCTGGATATGCTAAGCTGCCCCCCACCACTATCTGATATTCTCTTGCAGCAAGACTTCAGCCGCTGCACCCTGCAAGGCGCTTCATCAAGACACATACCAGCTGCAGACAGTCTGCTAGCTAGTCCATAGTGCATGTTCCTGGTGGAAATGCGTGCACCCAGAACTGGGATGTCAGCATACACACCAAGCAGATAAATCAGTGACTGGGCCCCAAAAGGAAACCCACAAATATCACATGAGAAAAATACTGTACAGCACTATGGGGGAGCCTAGCCATGCTGTGGTCACTGCACAGTCAGGGTGAGAGTGATCTCCCAGCAGGACATGCTGTGGCCACCCTGTCTGTGCAGGTGGTGGCCGTGCACTACATTGTCCCAGCCAGTGCCCTATGCCCTGTGAAGATGCATCCTGGCCAGGTCACCCTGTCCGGGCTATACCCATAGTACCTTGCTCCTCATTATGCACATTGGCAGGCCAATACTGGCAACAGTGCTGGCAGTGTGGGCTGTGCAGGGTGTTTGCAGCCACCACACACTGGATAGACAGACACACACTCACACACCTATGCCAGCATTGTGCTACTATAGAGGAGTTTAGCAGCCCTGGCCACCACACCAGTCCTGGGCACAGTGCAGGCATGGATATGGTACGCACTACTGTTGGGGGTCACTCCCCAGGGTGGTAAACACTGTCAGAGACCAGACCTGAAGCACACTCCACAGACATCAGAAAGGTTGCTATGTTGGAGCTCAATCAGCAAACTGTGCTTAACGTAGGAATTGCTATCTGCCAGTAATCATAGCAAACTTTTGATAGCTGTGTACCGTATTCCCAGGTGTAGGGTGGCATTGCTAAGGTATGCAAGTGCTAGTATTGGGAGATGCACGCAGGGCCCAATGTCCTGCCTCTCCAGGAGGCATTGGCTAATGGAGCCTGTGGGTGTGGGTGTGTCTGCCCCTGTTGGCTGCTGCTTTACGGCAGAGGTTCCCAACTCCAGTCCTGGTGTGCCAAACACTGTTCGGGTTTTCATGCTGTCCCTCTTGAATATGCATGAGATACATCTGCATACAATGGGGGTGGTGCATAGATATGCAGCACAGGCATCTTTATTAGAGGCAGCATGGAACCTGAATGGTGTTTGGTCCTCCGGGACTGCATTTGGGAGACTCTGCTCTTGGTAATGCGCCTGTTTATGGTGTCTTTGCTCTGTAGGGTAAAATGTAGGTGTTTTGGGCATGTTTACGTCATCTGCAATAAAGGTTCTGTCTGTATTAGCACGTTGTAGTAGTGGGTAAAATATGGGGACTGGGTTGGCAGGCACCATAGCTGGGACTTGAACTTGTGACCTTCTGCCTCCAAACACACTGGTTGTGTGCACTGCACCACTGTGTTGCCACAGAGACAGTGCATTCCCTGGTGATACCATGACTGTTTGTCCAGCAGGGCCTGTCTGTTGCAGTGCATGGCACCCACCTACACAGGGCTAGGCCATGGTCTGCTCTGGGCAGCTGCCTTTGCCCCCCTCCACCACCAGTACCCCTCTGCCACCATGCTGACATGCCCTTCTGCTGGTGGTGCTGGTGGTATGCAGTCTCAAGCCATCCAGTGTGCAGGTAGGCAGCTGCCTATGGTGCGTGTTCTGGGGTAGGGGTGCCTGCATAGGCGTCCACGCTTCCCCCTAACACCGCCTGCCAATGTTCTGTGCCCTTGGGGGTACTTGCTGGGTACTATCCCCTGTGACACTGTGATAAACACTCTCGTGCCCATGTTGGGCCCTCATCAGTTGCTGTCTGGCTGCTGTTCAGTTTCAGCATTCCTAAGTGCCACCTAGGCATCTGCCTAGTCCGCACTGTGCCCCAGCTGCACCACAGCATGTGCCGCCTGCAGCCCTCTGTATACCCTTTCCCAGCATCTGTCCAGTTGCCCAATCCAACATTCCCGCCCTGCTGTTGTGGAACATGTTGTGCATGCCATAGGTAACCTGTCAAATGGAGAGGGAAACCCTGATCAGTGCTATTTCACTATGGGATCATTCACCTTGTATGGGGACGGAGCGTAGACCCTTCCAAAATTCATATTTATTTTTTGGGGCTTTCTTGGGAGTGTTTTTTGATGTTTCCCATTACTATCACTATTACCCAGCTTGATTATGATTTTTTTTTATTTTGTTGGGGTCATTTTCAATGTTTATTTGCACTTTTGTTCCGTGCACATGTATCACACTTATCACTTTTTTGTAAGTTTCCCTGGTTTTGCTGTACATTGCTGACAGAAATGGTTTCTTTTCCCTTTAAATCAGCTCTAACGCGAGGTTTTCACTTGCGTTAGTTTTGGCCTCGAATTTCACATCGTTAGTGTGCAGGGAGCCTCTCCCCTCCCACTCTCCACCTCTTTGACCCCTTCTCTCCATCCCTGGGGAGCCTTCCTCCGCCCTCCGGGAGCCTTTCCCCGCCTTCAGCGCTTGTTACTGCCGCTGCGCGCGTGAGCGCGCACTAAAGCGCATTTGTGCCCCGTAAAGGTACCTTAGCGCGCGATAATTGCACAGCGCGCACGTTAAGAAGGTTTAGTAAACATACCCCTAAGAGCCATGTTTACTAAATGTTAGTGAATGCTATCTGCTACAGCACCCATGTCATTCTATGAGCATTGTGGCAGCGTGCAGTAATGTTTAGTAAACATAGCCCTAATTTAATTATTCACACTGCAGTGAATAACAGTATTGCATAAATTATTTTCAATATAGAATAATGCCCTCATAAATGAAATGCAGGTATTTCATTCATCAAATATAGGTTTAATATTCTACATAACACTCCACAATATAATCATCATCCGTCAATGACCATAGGTTGTTCACAATTTTTAAAATGTTTTATATTGTGCACTTAAAGCTAAAACTTAACAGGTTACTGGCTGATTGATATTCAAAAATGCCGATATTTAAACACCACTGAGGTGGTATCCAAATATTGTAAGAACTGCCACTGAATATCCAGGCTCAATGACACTAACCAGGTAAGTGTTGACACTTACCTAATTAGCATGATTTTCAGTTGGCCCTTGTCCAGCTTGTGACTTAGGCCAGCTGCAGCCTAAGTTATCCGGACAGGGGCCGCTGAAAATCACACTAACCATGTAAATGTAAGCACTTTTCCAGTTAGTGCCAGTACTGCCCCTGCTCCTCCCACCAACTACCCCTGCACTACCAGACAGTACCAAGGTGGTCTATGGAAATATTTAGCAAAATTATGCAGATAGCGTTGCTGAATATTGCAGTCAGCTCCCTTCACTAGTTTGCCTTTCATTGGCCGGGCAGTTAAAGGCTTTCAGTATCGCCCCTTATCTTCAGTTAATCTTCATAACAGTCCACTGATATGCAGAAATGTCTGACACAATATTATGGGGTATGTTTACTAAACTGCGCTAATGTGCGCTACGTGACTTTAGCATGCGCTAAGGTACCTTAGCGCACGCTAATGTCGCATACGGGGCACAAATATGCACACTCATGTGCGCGGCGCTCATGTGCGCGGCGTGCTAATGTGCGATGAAGGCGGGGAAAGGATCCCAGAGGGCAGAGGAAGGCTCCCCAGGGGCGGAGAGAAGGGGTCAATGGGTGGAGAGTGGGAGGGGAGAGGCTCCCCGCACATTTGCGAGGCTGAAATCCGAGGCAAAAAATACCGCGAATGAAAACCTCGTGGTAGAGCCGATTTAAAGGGAAGAGAAACCATTTCTGTCAGCAATGTACAGCAAAACCAGGGAAACCTACAAAAAGTGATAAGTGTGATACATGTGCACAGTACAAAAGTACAAATAAACATGGAAAAGGACCCCAACAAAATTTTAAAAAATTATAATCAAGCTGGGCAATAGTGATAGTAATGGGAAACATCAAAAAACACTCCCAAGAAAGCCCCAAAAATAAATATGAATTTTGGAAGGGTCTACGCTCCGTTCCCATACAAGGTGAATGATCCCACAGTGAAATAGCACTGATCAGGGTTTCCCTCTCCATTGGACAGGTTTCCTATGGCATGCACATGTTCCACAACAGCAGGGTGGGCATATCGGAATGGGCAACTGGACAGATGCTGGGAAAGGTGATACAAAGGGCTCCAGGCGGCACATGCTGTGGTGCAGCTGGGGCACAGTGCGGACTAGGCAGATGCCTAGATGGCACTTAGGAATGCTGAAACTGAACAGCAGCCAGACAGCAATTGATGAGGGCCCAACATGGGCACGAGAGTGTTTATCACAGTGTCACAGGGGATAGTACCCAGCAGGTACCCCCAAGGGCACAGAACATTGGCAGGCGGTGTTGGGGGGAAGCGTGGACGCCTATGCAGGCACCCCTACCCCAGAACACGCACCATAGGCAGCTGCCTACCTGCACACTGGATGGCGTGAGACTGCACACCACCAGCAGAAGGGCATGTCAGCATGATGGCCGAGGGGTACTGGTGGTGGAGGGGGGCAGTGGCAGCTGCCCAGAGCCGACCATGGCCTAGCCCTATGTAGGTGGGTGCCATGCACTGCAACAGACAGGCTGTGTCTGACAAACAACCATGGTATCTCCAGGGACTGCCCTGTCTTTGTGAGCACAGTGTGGTGCAGTGAGCACAGCCAGTGTGTTCATAAACAAAAGGTCACAAGTTCAAGTCCCAGCTGGAGCTACTGCCAATCCAGTTCCCATATTTTACCCACTACTACAATGTGCTAATACAGACAGAACCTTTATTGCAGATGATGTAAACATGCCCAAAACACCTACATTTTACCCTACAGAGCAAAGACACCATAAACAGGCGCATTACCTAGAGCAGAGTCTCGCAAATGCAGTACTGGAGGGCCAAACACCATTCAGGTTCCATGCTGCCTCTAATAAAGATGCCTGTGCTGCATATCTATTGTGGTGATGCACATGCAGCAGAGCCCTTTAAAACTGAAAAAAAAAAGAGTTTTTTTTCATAAGCGGGGGATGGGCTCACAAAAGCATAGCTCCCAAACAGAAAGAGAAACTAAAGCACACACTAGCAGGGCTAGCCTGAAGCCACACCCAGCCTCTAGAGCAGTGTTTCCCAACCCAGTCCTACGGGGCACACCGGCCAGTCAGGTTTTCGGGATATCCCTAATGACTATGCATGAGATATATATGCATTAGAGATAACCTGCCAACCTGACTGGTTTGTGGCCCTCCAGGGCTGGATTTGGAGACCCCTGCCTTACACCTCTGTCATTTAAGATTGTGAGTGGGCAAGGTGCAGATGTCCTAGACATCGAAAGGGTATATAGAATGTGACACATTCCTCCTCGATTCTCACCACCACCAAAAAGTTGTCTAATAGACAATATTTTGGTGGTGGTGAGAATCAAGGAGGAATATGTCACATTCTATATACCCTTTCGATGTCTAGGACATCTGCACCTTGCCCACTCACAATCTTAAATGACAGAGGTGTAAGGCAGGGGTCTCCAAATCCAGCCCTGGAGGGCCACAAACCAGTCAGGTTGGCAGGATATCTCTAATGCATATATATCTCATGCATAGTCATTAGGGATATCCCGAAAACCTGACTGGTCGGTGTGCCCCGTAGGACTGGGTTGGGAAACACTGCTCTAGAGTAGTTGCAGGCAGAGAGAGGGTGGGGCCAGGGAAGGAAACAAGCCACAGAACATTTAAGCTGCGTCACACAGGAAGTGAGGCAGAATCAGGAGGAGAACAGAGTTTCTCAGCAGAACCGGCAGAAGAGTCAGGAGAACAAGCAGGACTTGCTCAGACACAGGAAGGACTGCAGAGAGAGACTGCCAGAGGGCAGGAAAGACTGCAGGCCAGAAGCCAAGAGGAGAGGCAGAGAGTCCAGAGAGACCAGGGGAAGAGGCAGCATTACAAGGCTGTGAGACCTGGTGGTTCAAAGGGGACCAGCCACAAATCCCAAGGCAAGTGTAAAGGTTGTGGGCAAGAAAGGAGCTGGGGAAGAAGTCAGGACTATACGTCTGATTCTGAAGGTAGCAGCTCAAGTCCTGGGCCCTTGAACAGACAGTACAAAAAGTCTGATAAAAGGAGGGTTTCTGCCAGCCAAACAACTCATATATTCCCTGAGGTGGAGTTGTTAAAGGAGAGAAGGGCAAGAGGTTCTGACCCAGTTAAAAAGGGGAGCCAGAAGTTAAAATGGGGAAAACTTTTTAAACTTTTAAAAGAAGTGCAGCAGAGTGTGCCAGAAGTTGCCCCAAGCCCTGAGCTTTATAATTCACCGGAAGAAATGGAAGTGGAGTTTTATTCAGACAGTCCAGTGTCTTCAGCAGAGTCAATGGAGTGTGGACTTTGTGTGAGTAATGTTTAGTGCTTTTATAGAAGGCTGTATGATACAGGTTAAGAAGATAACATATGTGCTGGTATCAGTGAATGCCTAAGAGAAGGGCAGACAAGAAGATAAAAACCTCGTGTTTAAAAGCAGCCAGTTTTACTACTGCTAAAGCCCGGATAAGAAGGCTATTGGTTTTAAACTAAGAGGCAGCACATGGCTGGTATCCTAATCTGCAGCAGCTGAGAATGTAAATTCAAAACTGTCTTATTGAAGTTTTGTTGAACTGTGCACTTAACAGTATTTTGCTGGTTTTGTTAAATGGAAGAAGGCAAAGTTAACAAGAGTGGAGAAAACTACTTGGAGAGTTTCTGCTAAGAAAGTTACTGGAGAAAGTATCCTATTTTTGGTTATATTCTTAGTTTGCTTTATCATGGTCATTTGTCAAAAATTGATTCCACGAAGAAAACTATAAAAAGCAATTTATTTTTACAAATTGTCCTGTGTCCTCATCCACTCGTACTGCTTACAAAGCAGGCCACAGCTACACAAAAAGAGTGATGACCGGCGCACACCACTAGGCAGCCGCCTAGATGGAAGGGGCGCCGCCACACTATGCACCACCCCCATGGTATGCAGATGTATCTCATGCATATTCATGAGGGACAGCATGAAAACCCGAACAGTGTTTGGCACACCAGGACTGGAGTTGGGAACCTCTGCCGTAAAGCAGCAGCCAACAGGGGCAGACACACCCACTCCCACACGCTCCTTTAGCCAATGCCTCCTGGAGAGGCAGGACATTGGGCCCTGCGTGCATCTCCCAATACTAGCCCTTCCATACCTTAGCAATGCCACCCTACACCTGGGAATATGGTACACAGCTATCAAACATTTGCTATGATTACTGGCAGATACCAATTCCTACGTTAAGCACAGTTTGCTGATTGAGCTCCATCATAGCAACCTTTCTGATGTCTGTGGAGTGTGCTTCAGGTCTGGTCTCTGACAGTGTTTACCACCCTGGGGAGTGACCCCCAACAGTATTGCGTACCATATCCATGCCTGCACTGTGCCCAGGACTGGTGTGGTGGCCAGGGCTGCTAAACTCCTCTAGAGTAGCACAATGCTGGCATAGGTGTGGGAGTGTGTGTCTGTCTGTCCAGTGTGTGGTGGCTGCAAACAACCTCAACAGCCCACACTGCCAGCACTGTTGCCAGTATTGGCCTGCCAATGTTCATAATGAGGAGCAAGGTACCATGGGTATAGCCCGGACAGGGTGGCCTGGCCAGGATGCATCTGCACAGGGCATAGGGCACTGGCTGGGACAGTGTAGTGCCTGGCCACCACCTGCACAGACAGGGTGGCCACAGCATGTCCTGCTGGGAGATCACTCTCACCCTGACTGTGCAGTGACCACAGCATGGCTAGGCACCCCCATAGTGCTATGTTTATGTTTAATTTCTTGATATACTGCTCAGGCTGAAGTATTTCTCTTATGTGATATTTATGGGTTTCCTTTTGGGGCCCAGTCACTGACTTATCTGCTTGGTGTGTATGCTGACATCCCAGTTCTGGGTGCACGCATTTCCACCAGGAACATGCACTATGGACTAGCTAGCAGACTGTCTGCAGCTGGTATGTGTCCTGATGGAGCGCCTTGCAGGGTGCAACAGCTGAAGGCTTGCTGCAGGAGAATATCAGATAGTGGTGGGGTGCAGCTTAGCATATCCAGGCCTAATGTCTGTCTTCTATTGCGTTATGGATGTGTACAGAGCTGCATTGACTGCCCTGTAGGGTGTCTGTTCTCAAGCAGGACTGGGGTTGATGGTCCCCTCTACTGCCACCATTGCAGGGAGGTAGAATGTGGATCTGTTGGTGGGAGACCCTGTTTACCACCCTTAGCCCTGGAGGAGGAGGAGGAGGGTGATGGTACATAATCCTCCTAGGGGTCCATAGGGGCTACACCTGACTGAGACATACAAATATATCCAAGGTGTGTCAGCAGAAACTACCTATCTCACACATTAGCACTGCTGGGGACCTGCAGCATGGCCTATCTCTGCTGTGGACCTGGTGCTGGGCGCCCCACCTCACCCTCAGGGTGAGTGCAGTACCTGCACAATGTGACGGTGTGTAGCTACTCTGTGCTAGTACCACACACGGTCAGTTCCCCCTACCAGGCCGAGGTGCTGTGGGGGTGCATACCCCATCTTGTGATCATCTGTAGACTGCTGATTTGCATGTGCAGTGCATCATGGGTATGGGTGGGTTAACCCTATCCTGGTGACCACAGCAGACTGTTTGTGTGGTGACTTGCAGTCCTTCTGCAGCCAGCCAGGGGCTTGCTAGCAGCTATAGAGCTGTAGCCCACTCGTTACTTCACTACCAGTGGAGCCAGAGGTCATGGGTTCAAACCCACAGTAGGGTTCTTTGATAGGGCTGTCTAAAGCATTATCTATTTTTAAAGTACATTAGTGCTGCCAGCAATAACACCCTCAGCGTACTGTACCCATAAGGTGCCTCAGAGGGCGCTTTATAGGGCGCCCTATAGGGCACCTTATGGTTACCGTCCATATAAGGTGCACTATACAGTATGCTATGGAGCGACTGATAGGGTACCAGTCTGTATAAGGTGCCTTATAAGGTGTCCTATGGAGCGCCTTATAGGGTGCCCTATAGGGGACATTATAGGGTGCCGTGGCGGACAGTGCACTTTATAATGTGCCCTATGGAGTGCCTTATAGGGTGCCTTATGCGGCACCTTAGGTTACGGCACGTGAGGGTGTGTTTGCTGGCAGCAATAATTAAAATACAAATAAAATGCCTCAGGAAACAATACGTACATGTCAAAGCTGATGCCTCAGCCAGCCTTATGTATTGGGCACACTGCGGATGGAACTCATGACCCCTGTATCATCAGTCAGTGCCTTAACCATTGTGCTACACTGCTGTCCCTCCTTGCATTTCAGCACACCTACTTATGATTTCCATGCGTTTAAATGCACAGTGCTGCCATCAAAAACAGTGCTATGACCTTGCTGTGCCTCATAGGGCACCATATATGGCGCCCTATACGCCACCCTTTATGCAACATTGTAGGGTGCTGTGGCGGACAGTGCACTTTAAAATGTGCCCTCTGGGGTACCTTATGGGGCGCCTTATGTTACAGTGCTTTCAGAGTGCGTTTGCTAGTAGCAGTAATTAAAATAAAATTAATATGCCTCAGACTACAACATTACACATAACAGGTAGTGCCTCAGCCAGCCTTATTCTTTGGGCACAGTGGGGGATTGAACCCATGATCCCTGCACCACCGGTCAGTTTCTTAACCATTTTACTGTGGCTCTGTTCCTGTGCTTGCACATCAGCGCACCACTTATGCTTCCCGCGCGCGTTTCTCATGTGCTAATGTGCGCGGCGCACATTAGGGCACAGCGCATGATTATTCCTGGTTTGCTTTTTTCAGACTGACACGCCCACTCCTTTTATGGCATCCCGCACACTAAAGCGGCGTGCACCTAACGGGGTTTTAGTAAACATACCCTAATGTTTCATGTTAATACACTACTTCAGGGACTACGACAAATGTTTTTACAACATCTTCTTTTGAACATATTTAAGAAGATACTGCAGCATTTCGCTAACAAATAATTTCTACAGAATGATTATTCTTTGATATAATCAGGCATATTTACTAAAAGTTAATATTTGTTAAGTAAAGTTAATGCGCGTTACGTGCTTCCCGTTCATTTCTTTACTTAATGCGTGTTAACCTTTAGTAAACATGCCCCAATGTCTCTTTTAGTGTGAATCATTTTGTATTACATAAAGTTTTGAAGTTTTAATTTTATAAAGACAACATATGTGCCCACGTGCCTTTGTAAAATTACCCTAGGGAAAGTAAGTGCATATAGTACTACTACTACTACTAATTTGTATAGTGCTACAAGGCATACACAGCGCTGTAGATGTAATTGTGTGCATGTACTGTATGTGCTAGTAAGATTTTGAACAAATATACCAATAAAATATGCACATATATGCCAATCTACCTATTCTCTGTCCCAGAAAACACCTATACATATATCACATAAAAGTAGATCCTATAACTTCTCTGCAGCTATTTTTACATCTGTATTCATTGAGCTGTTCTACACGCTCAAGTCCCTTATAAAATTACTTCCTAATCACCTAAAAGGGAGTCACTAACAAAAATCAAAATTATCAAACAATAAATACATAGTCTACGCAGGCAGAAACTTGTGGCTCAGCTGACTCATGGGGCTGATATTCAGAGCAGCCATGCTTAAATATCAGCGGGATATTCAGCAGTAGTATCTGTCTAGGAGCTACCACTAAATCCCAGCTGTGCAGCGCTAGCTGGATAAATGTTGGCACTAATCCAGTTAGCCTGATATGCAGCCAGGACTTAGACAGCCTTTAAGGTGGCCCAAGTTGCCTGCAGAAGTCCTGCCTTCAGGGTTGGTCCTACACATGTGCGTGCCACACTGTAAAGGATGCCCTGTATCAACCTCATGCTGCACATACTGCCTTTGCTCATGCCTGCTGCCAAGCTGATTTACTGCTGCTACCGCCAGCCATGCCACATACTGGCCCCAACCCAAGCTCAACTTCTTATTTTCATCTGGGGATTAGATGTGTGCAGAGTTGGCACAAGCAGCGGCAGGGACAGAAGACGCAACAGCACCAACCCTGGCAATTCTTGTTTAATGTAGATCCAGCTGTGTTCCTTCTCCATGTCTGGGGCTCTTTTATTATGATTTCAGTTCCAGATGCATACCGCGCACCCAGAAGTGAAATCACTAAAGCGTCACTTGCATCTGCAGTTGGGAGGAGCTCAACCTATACTAGAAAGAAATTACTGGGATTGGGGCGGTCGTGGCTTTGAGCCCTGCTGTTGCTCACATGGACTCCATGATAGAAGTAGATGATGCACTTTTGTGGAAGGGAAGGGAAAAGGGAAGGAGCTGCGTTGTTGATGAAGAGGGAAGGGTTGAGAGGGAAAATGCTTTTGTGTTTGAGGGGAGAGGAGAGAGGACAGGAAATGCTGGACTTCAGAGGTAGAGCAGAGGGAGAGATGTCTGGCTACTTAGGGGAAGATGCTAGGCTACAAGTGTGAATGGGAAAAGAGAGGAGATAGGAGGTGTGGGTGAGAAAAAGAGAGGGAAAATGTTGGCCTACATAGGTAGGTGGGTGGGTGGTGAGGGAGATGCCAGGTTACATAGGTGGATGGGTAGAAAACAGAGTGGGGAGATGCTGGGCTACATGGATAGGCTGGAAACAGAGAGAGTGGGGAGTTGCTAGGTTACATGAGTGGATGGATGGGTGGGTGATGGAGAGGAGGGATAGAGAATGTGAGGGAGGGGAGGTGCTGGGCTACAAGAGGGAGTGAGTGAGAGAGAGGGAAGAGAAATGCTGGGCATGGTGCAAATCCTTGTGGAGGGTTGTCAAGGAGACAGTTTCTACAATAGCTCCTTGAAGAGGAACTTTCCCACCAGTCAGTTCCTAGATTTCGACGTTTGTACACTTCATCAGAAGATTTTGAGAAACACGCCCGAGAAATGGGGGACAGGTTTATACAATGTGGGTATCCAACAGATTGCATTAAGAAGGCGTACTACAGAGCCGAATGCACAGACAAGGGATCATTTGTGCTCTCACTTTTTCCCACCTGTCCAAGGACATTGTGAAAATTCTAAAACAAGAATGGCATCTGTTGTTCACCCTGCCTGCATTCGCTTCACAACAACTGACTATTGCCTTTAAGTGCAACTGTAACCTTGCCAACATCTTGGTTCCCTCTGCTTTGTCCAAACCTAAAATAATTCCTAAGGTCAAGGGATATTTCAAATGTGGCAAATGCTCAGTCTGTCCGCATGTCTTGGTTACCAAAACCTTTTATCTACATTCTGGAAGAAAAATTTTTCTACATCATTTTTCGAATTGTAACACATCTAATGTTATTTATATTATACGTTGTCCCCTGTAACATGATATATGTAGGAAAAACAAGACGTCCTGTTAAAACTCGGATTATTGAACACAAGAGCTGCTTACAAAGACAAATACAGGATAAACCACTGGTATCATATTGGATTGAAAAGAATCACCTCATCTCAGATGTACAATTCCTGGTTCTTAAAGTTGTTCACCCAAACTGGGGGGGAGGTGATCTAGATAAGATTTTGCTCAGACTTGAACAACGTTACATCTATGAACTTAATACTTTGACACCACATGGACTCAACCAAGAGGTCGATCTTTCCGTTTTACTTTAGACACGTCCAGCCCATCCTGCCACTCCCTTGTCTGTTTTTACCCCCACTTTCTATTAATTTTAGTTTTATTTATTTATTTGTGTCTTCGTTCTTCCTTATTATTGTTTTCTTTTATTATTATCTTTTAACACTAGAAGCCCCAAAAGGAATTTTGCCTAGAAACCCCAAAGTACGTCAATTGACGCATTATCACGACGACTGCATTTAGCATGAAATGCAGATGTGAATTAATGTGAAGTTATTTGCTAAATATGTGCAGTATGTGACATCATTACATGACATCATCGTTTGTTTATTATTTGTAATGTCGGAATAAAACTGTAAACAGTGATTGAGATTCGCCACCTAGTGGGAACATGAATTTATACCTAGAAGTCCCAAAGTACGTCAATTGACACATCCAAGACAATTGAGTGCGTCAATTGACATACTTTGGGGCTTCTAGGTATAAATTCATTTTCCCGCTAGGTGGCGCATCTGTCATTAATTTTCAATGCACATATTTGAACATCTTGACCTTGCTAACAAAGTCATGGAAATGACTGACATGGTTCTAGCAGTGGCGCTGGTATACAACTTTGAAGATGCATTTCCGTCAATTGACACACTTTTGGGATTCTAGTGTTAATATTAATTCTTATTAACCTTTTTATCTTTCCTTGTTCTTATAACATTACTATTTTATTATTATTATATTTATATATTTATTTTTAACCGTACAGTTCTTATGTAACAATTTCTTTGTTACTCTTCTTCCTCCTTCCTCTTCTCTCCTTTCTCTCCCCTTCCCTTCTCTTCCCCCCTCTCTTCCTCCCCCTCCCTTCCCTTCCTCTCCCTCCCCTTTCCTCCTCCCTTTTCCTCCCTCCTTCCTCTTCCCTCTCCCTCTTCCTTCCCTTCCCCTTCCCTCCCCCTCTACCTCCCCTTCCTCTCCTTCCCAGCTCCCCCCCTCCACTCCCCCTTCCCCCCCACTTTCATAGTAGCTTTTATGTAGTGTTTTATGCTAGGTCAATCAATGTTTTTATTCTTAATTTTACTCAATTTTAGTGTTCTGTTTTTTATTTATTTATTTTATGGTTCTTGTTCTAAACCAATCTTTTTTTAATTATCATGTTCCCCCTTTTAATGCATTGGAAATTGTATATAAGAGCCTTCTGGTTTGGACACTCTGGATGATCCCCTACCATTTTTCACTTAACACACAGTATTATTCAGTGCCAGTCTGTGCATCGTGTTTTAAACTTGCTTTCATTCATTTGTTTCACCGTATGATTCGGATCCCTTGCTAATCAACTACACTGCCCTATGTTCATTTTCTGCCAAGCGAGGTACTATGCTAATTAGGAGCATTTGGGCGCGAAAGCATTGGATAAAGGTACAGACGCCATCGAGCAATCCCCTTAATGTATTCAAGACAGTAAGAGTTCCCTCTTGCAAGAACAATTTAAGCAAGTTCTCCAGTTTTCATTTATACAGGTCAGCACATGTTTTTACTTTAATACCGCTTGACTCTTTTTCCTTCTTTTAATCACACACGATCTAGCTATAAGTGGTTAACGCTCTGATACATTGTCCATGGATACTTTAATACTGCTTGTTTTCACAATTATATTTATATTAGTACCAATTTTTGAACTTTGAGATCGGTTCCCCTGAACTCATTTATGTTCTGTGTTCCATATGAGCAGTAGTACACATGGCTTCATTTCTGTATTAAGTAGACAGGATTTTTCTCGCTCAACTTTTAAATTTAGACCAGCATATATTTTGAACCAGGAGATCGTTTCCTCATACTGTCTCTTTTTTCTACAATCAGCAGCAGTAAATAAGATGTCCTCTTGTGCTTGTAACCTTCCATTTTTGGATATAACTCGTTACAAAAAGTCTCTGCTATCCACAACAGTGACAACTTCACGGGTTTGAATTTGGTTTCTCCCTTCCTCCTCCTGTTCCACTTATATTTGTTTGGTACTCACTATACTCATTATTAGAATCCATTTGACTCTGGATTATATTAGTTATCTCAACATTTACCTTTTGCCTTATTATCTTTAGCCCTAGCTGGCTCTGGAGAAGCTCATTTATTTTGTGCTCTATATTTCTAGCTTCAAGCAGTACATTGACTGGTGTCTTTTTAAAGACTTCCTTGCCCATGTAAGTATTATCTTTCTCATCTCCTTGCCCTCATTCCAACTATATTTCCTTCAGTTTTATCATTTTATGTATCCAATGTATGGCTTATCATTTTTAATTATGTTTTTACACTATGTTTTATATTATGTTTTGAGATGGTTTTATTTACTTTTAGTTTTTATAATTGCTTGTATTACTCTTTATTTACCTGTTTATGTATTTTAGACATTGTTTATCTCAATGTTTTGGATGTTTATTTAATGTTTATTTTATATTTTTATTGGTATTACTATATACATTATTTATTATATATATATTTATTTATTTATTTTATTTATTTTATTTCAATTTTTTATATACCGCACTATTTATAATCAGCGCGGTTTACAGAGAAACACAATGACCAGAACAACAGGTTGTTCGGTGTTACATATAACAGGAGTATAAACTTGGATAACATGGGAGAACTATATACATAGAATATATAATTAATTATTTCGATATCATGTTTATATTTTTATACTTATATATAAATGTCTGTTTTTGTTTTTAAGATACATACCCCCTGAAGAAGGCATTCAGCCAAAACGCACAGGGGTCTTTTTAATAAAATAAGCACCTGTGACCTCACTTTCCCTCGCTTGCTGTGTTTTCTTGCTGTTCGTTGCAGGGGACTTGCTCCCTCTGTGTTCTTGCATCTAGTTTGAGCTATGTATTCTTCCTGGAAAGATGTACTGAGTTATAAGGAAGATGATCTTCAGGCAATGCATCCTGATGACCCCTTTTTCACAGATGAAAAAGGGGGTCCCACTGCGGATGAAGAATGGGGAGAAGTGGTCTAGCTTACCCAAAAAATGATACATGGAGAAATGCATGCATCTTCCCTCCTAGAGTACTGCCGGAAAAAGATCATCCCTAGTGGTCTTTGGATTAATAAAGCCCCAGGGATGTTCAGAGATGACCCAGTATTCATGGCTAACTGGATTAAGATCCTCAACAAATGTTCTCTTGACTTGATGATTTTACTTATTAACACATCAAAACAAAGAACTGAATTTTTAAAGACCCAAGTGGACACGAAGATGAATCAACTTAAACATAATGACTCTAGATTTGAAAAACTAAAGAAGGACTTTGACAGAAATACTACTGATTACAAAAAAGTGATGAAGGAAAGGAAAATAAAAAAATTCCCCTACCCCAAGGAGTCCTGCGACGTGATCCAAATGCTCACTCACTCACCCTGGTAACATGGCTGTGAGAGGGGTGGCAGCTTAAAACATCCTCCCTATCCCCCGGCGTCCAGACAGCCCATCACAGTTGTCATCCTGGCATTCCACCTATCCTGCCACTTCTGCCTCCTCTGCTGCACACATCTTCCCATCCTCTGCCACACACACTGTCATTATTGCATGGTACATTACCATCGCTCTGTGCATAGCTACAGCTGCCCCCGATATGTTTGTCCATTCTTCCAGCTGCCACATGGGCTGGAGGCTGATTTGTCTGGTCCATCAACTCTGATTTACGTCCTTCCATTACTTACGCATTGTATTTCCTTGCTGCCCTGTGCAGTGTTTGGGTTACATGTGTGTTTGGCACATACATCTCTCGCCCTTCAAATTGGGGGACCCTACTGCTGTTGGCCAACGTTTTTGGGTTCACCTATACATCCTTGGGGCATCTTATGCCACACCTTCGATTCAGGCAGCTTCTGGGGTGCCTACTATGGTGCCTTGGGAGTTGGCAACCTTTCAACATGGCCTCTGGAGCACATTACACCCCGCCTTCGCTGACATGGTTGTTTAGGATGTGCCTTCTGGTGCACCCTCAAAAGGTGCATTACTTTATGGCACTAGGGTGCAGTTTTTTTAGATGCCAGCACAGATTGTTGTACTGTTGCAGGCAGGAAAAGGACTTACCTCTGCCAACCTTATTCATTAGGTGTACTGGGGACTTGAACTCATGACCCCTGTACCATCAGTCAGTGTATTGACCATTGTGCTACACTGCTGTTGCTGCTTGCATGTCAGCACACCTACCTAGGATTACCATGTGTTAACATACACAATGCTGCCATCAGAAACAGTGCTGTGACCTTGCAGTGCCTCATAGGGCACCCTATAATGCGTCCTATAGTTTGCCCTATAGGCAACATTATAGGGTGCCTTGGCGGACCGTGCACTTTAACATGTGCCCTCTGGAGTGCCTTATGAGGCGCCTTATGCAGCACCGTATGTTACGGCACTTTGAGGGTGTGTTTGCTGGCAGCAAAGATTTACATTAAAATGGGAAATGCCTCAGACAGCACTGGGTGAATGTGAGGGGTAATGCCTTGGATAGCCTTATTCATCAGGCCCACTCGGGAATGGTAATCATAACCCCTGTGCCATCAGTCAGTGTATTAACCATTGTACTACACCTCTGTTGCAATGCTTGAGGGTCGGTGTGCCTACTTAGGATTAGTGCGCGGTGACGTGCGCTTCTCCCTTTTTTGGGTGGTAATGTGCGCAGCGTGTATTATTGTGCGATAACGCGCGCAGTGCACATTATCGCGCGATAATGCCCGCTTGCTACGTTTAGACCGGAACGCCCACTCCTTTTATGGCATCCTGCACACTAACGCCGGGCGCACGTTAAGACTGCTTAGTAAACATACCCCCTAGTAAACATACCCCTAAATTATTACTTTATAATATTGTAAGTACGAGAAATTTTTTTATGTGCATATTTTTCTGTGTGAGCTTTTTTCTTGTGTGCAAATATGACAGTGTGGTTCTTTCTGTGTGGAATTTTCGTGTGGCTTTTTTCATGTGCATTTTTTTCACAGAAGTAATATGTGGAAATAAATATTTCTTTACAGAAAGAGAGGTAGATGCGTGGAATAGGGGAATAGTGGTCCAGTGGAGGTAGTAGAGAGGAAGACAGTATCTGAATTCAAAAAAGCATGGGACAAACACAGAGGATCTCTAAAGGGAAAAAGGGGACTATGGCAGTAGTTGATCTGGAAGGGCAGACCAGATAACCAATGTGGTCTTTTTCTGCCATCATATTTCTCTGTTTCTAAATTTATTCACCATTTACAAACATAAGTGAGCACTTACAGAATTGCGACCATATAATTTATGCATGTAAGTACGTGCATGAACCCATCACATGTATTTTCAGTGTGGACATGCAAATGGGTAGAGAATTGATGAAGCACGTAGTTACACACATACTTTATAAAATATGTAAGATATGTGCTGTCATTTACACCAGTTCTAAAGCTGTTTTAAGTAACCAGAACTTAAATTTATGCATATTCTACTACTACTGATCTTTTGTATAGTCACTTGCGCTAGTTTCTATAGAGCCAAAGCTGCATGCATTTGACTTTAAAAAACAGGCACCATTAATGCATATAAAAATGAGTGTTAACTAGACAGCTCCTGAAAGAATTACCCTCCACGTGTCCAAAAGAAAAAATAAATTTTCTCCAGGACCAAGCAGGAAGTCAGTCCGCACATATGGGTGTCATCAGCGCCGATGAAGCCCCAGCGGAGCATTTCCCCAGCTTTTTATGAAAGCCTTTGGGAATGCTGGCACGCATGCGCGGTTCCCTTCCCGCCTAAAGGTGCCATCTTACCTCAATCTCTTTTTTTCCGAGAAGCCCACCGGACGTGTGTCCTGTCCTCCTGGATAAAAGTAGATTTTTTTCGGAGATAATCGCTATTTTTTCTCCTGGTTCGACGCCGGTTCCCCTCCCGCCAGGTTCGGTACACCGGTATCGAGCCGGATTCTTCTTTTTTGGTTTTTGCCCTTAGTGGCTGGCATTCGCGCCCCTTTTTTCATTTTTCCCTGGAAGGCCGGTCCTTTGACCTCGCGGGGACTCTTTTTTCCCCAATGGCTTCCAGTGGTTTCAAAAAGTGTGATCGGTGTAAGAAATTAATGTCTCTCACCGACACACACGACTGCTGCCTTCGGTGCCTCGGCCCTGATCACGACCCTAAGTCGTGTGGGCCATGTGGGAAGATGTCTTCCAAGGCACTTCGAAGTCGTCAGCAGCAAAAGGAAAGGATTTTCTCGGACTCAGCCTCCGGCCGGGCCCGGACCTCGTCTGAGGCCTCGACATCTTGGGATTCCGATCCCAAGCGCCGTCAAAGCTCCTCGGACAGGGGGTCCCCCGACCGGGAATGCAAGAGGAAGAAGCGGCTCACGAGGGCAGCGTCGGAAGAGGTCCCTGGTCCCTCGAGGGCCAGGTCTAAGACCCCCGACCGCTGCCCCGGGCCCGTGGACCAAGAGAAGCCTGCCAAAGTTCCTCGTGTAGAGCCGGAGTCTGCTGGACACGTAAGCCCCGTAGTCCTCGTGGACTCTCCTCCCAGGGAGCCGACGTCGGGCCCAGCGCCGCCGGGGCCCGAGTCGGTGGCTGCTGCGTCTCCCGAGCTGAGTCTCAGGATGACAGCCTTGGAGAACAGATTGTCTGCCTTCATGGAGCAGCAGCGGGCACTGATGGCCAGCCTGTCTGGCGCATCTGCCCCGACCACCGGGACATCGACTTCGAAGTCGACCACGGAGACCGAGCCGATACTCGAGACCCTAGTGGCTCGAGGTCGACCTCGGTCGAGGTCTCCCTCGACCTCCCACTCGGATCCGAGGGTGTTGATGCCGGTGCCTCCGGCGTCGGGGCGGGTGCCCCGGAGCCCCGCGGGGTCGGACCCTTACTCCTTGTCGGACGAGTCCGCCTGGGAGACGGAGGATGAGGAGTCCCCCGATACCTTTAAGACTCGGTGCGTCCCGTCGGACTCACCGCAGTCTGAGCCCCGGAGTAGATCCCCTCCGGAGGACACTAGGTTCTCGGAGTTTGTCCGGGATATGGCCTCTGCCTTGGCTATTCCGGAAGACCCCGAGGAAGAGCCGAAGAGCCGAAGAGCTCGACGCTCTGCAGTACGACTCTCCTCCGAAGGAAGCCTTTACTGTCCCGGTTCCTCCGATGCTGGAGCGGCTCCTCTTCCGGATGTGGGAGGCACAGGCCTCGGCGCTGGTTTTAAGCAAGCGGGTCGATTCGATCTATCGACTCCGGAAAAGCCCTGGTTTTCAGAAGGCACAGCTACCACACCATTCCATGGTTGAGGAATCGGCCATGCATCATCTGAAGAGCCAGAAGATGCACTCTGCGGTGCCTCCCGGCAGGGAGGCCCAGAACCTTGATGGCGTCAGTAGAAAGTGCTTCCAGGGGTCAATGCTTGCTTGCCGTGTCCAGTCTTACCAGTTGTACATGGGCATGTACTTGCGAGACCTGGCCAAGGAGTTGGCCGGGTTCTCTGCTGGACTCTCCGGGGAACCCTTGCAGAGATTCAAGTCCTTGTCCTCGGGGATTCGGGAATGCTCCAAGTTCATGTCCCGTGCTGCCTACGATGGCTTCGAGGCTTCGGCCCGAATTGTGGCTGCCGGCATCGCAGCTCGACGCCAGGCATGGCTGCAGTCATCGGACCTCGAGCCATGGGTTCAGGACAAGTTGGTCGATGTCCCTTGCCGAGGTGAGAACCTTTTTGGCAAGCCCGTGACCGAGAAGGCCGCTCAGCTCGAGACCGAGCACTTTACATGGACAAGGCTGTCTAGAAAGACCTCTGCCACTTCTCACAAGAAGGGCTCGGGTAAGAAGTCCTTTTACCCGAGGAAGGGCACTGCCTACAAACAGTACCCTCAGTATCAGGCTGCCCAAGCTGTCCCTCAGGGTCAGCAAGCCAAGGGCCAGGGTAATGGGCCCCATAGGCAGAGGACCCCCAAGCCTCCAGCCCCTGCTTCCACTCAGCAGGGTGGGGGTTTTTGACTCCTTGAGCGTAGCCACTCCATCCCTGCTCTCCCAGCCCTACACAGGCGGTCGCCTTGTTCTATTTGCCCACCAGTGGCCCCTTATTACCACAGACAGTTGGGTGTTGGACATAGTCCAAAAGGGCTATGCACTACATTTTCACCAACTGCCTCCGCCTTACTTTCCAGGGGAGCCCCTGAGGCCTCCCCTGCACACAGACCTTCTCCTTCAGGAACTTCAGGGTCTGTTGGTGGACAGGGCAGTGGAGCCTGTGCCTCCTCACTTCCACGGTCACAGTTTCTACTCCAGGTATTTCCTGGTACCCAAAAGAACCGGTGGCCTTCGACCCATTCTAGATCTCAGGAACCTCAACAAGTTCCTAGAGAAAGAAAAATTCAAGATGCTTACTCTTGGAACACTTCTGCCCTACCTCCAGCAGGGAGATTGGCTATGCTCCTTAGATCTAAAGGATACGTACACTCACATCCTCATTCATCCAGACCACAGAAAGTACCTCAGGTTCATTGTGGGAGGAAACCATTATCAGTACAGAGTACTACCATTTGGTCTGACCTCCGCTCCCAGAATCTTTACCAAATGCCTGGCAGTGGTTGCAGCCTACCTGTGAAATCAAGGCATCTTTGTCTTTCCCTATCTAGACGACTGGCTCATCAGGGGTCAGACGTGCCAGGAGGCCAGACAAGCCACCCTCAGAACCATTGCTCTGTTTCAGAACATGGGCTTTGTCATAAACTTCGCAAAGTCCACTTTGCTCCCCTCCCATGGAGTTCATAGGGGCAAGGTTAGATTCTCAACTGGCAAAGGCATTCTTGCCAGTAGATAGAGCCCAAAGACTGATGGACATAGCCAGCCAGTTCCTAAGCAAGTCGCTGGTCTCCGCCAGACTCTGCCTGAGGCTTCTAGGCCACATGGCTTCGACAGTACATGTAACTCCCAATGCCAGGCTCCATATGAGGCCTGCACAGTGGTGCCTTCGGACTCAGTGGTCATAGGCCTCAGGCAGCCTAAGAGACAGGATCAGGGTGTCCAAACACTTTCTGGACTCCCTCAGCTGGTGGCTACATCCACCCAATCTACTGAAGGGGATGCCCTTTCAGATTCCTGGGCACTCGGTGGTACTGACCACCGACGCCTCCCTGCCAGGCTCATTGTCTAGACAAGTGCACCCAGGGCCTGTGGTCTCCTTGGGAGGCAGCCCAGCAGATCAATCTCCTGGAACTCCGGGCTATCCACTTAGCTCTCAAAGCTTTTTCTCCTGCTTTTCTCCTGCCCTGGCTCAACAATCAGTCTTGATTCAAACAGACAACCAGGTAGCCATGTTTTACGTGAACAAACAGGGCGGGACTGGGTCTAGGCTCCTTTGTCGGGAGGCTCAAGACCTTTGTTCCTTTGCCCTAAAGCACAACATGCTCCTCAGGGCGGTGTACCTTCCAGGCCAGGAGAACTGCCTGGCCGACCGGTTGAGCAGGATTCTGCAGCCCCACGAGTGGCAGCTGCATCCCTTGGTGGTTCAGAAGATCTTCCTGAAATGGGGTCTCCCTTGGATAGATCTGTTTGCCAGTCCGCTGAACAAGCAACTGCCCCAGTTCTGCTCCAGACAACCGCATCCTTTGCGGATAGCACCGGATGCTTTTCTGATATCCTGGTCTCAGGGCCTCCTCTATGTGTTTCCTCCCACGCCCTTGGTGGCCCGAACTCTTTTCAAGGTTCTTTGGGACAAGGCCTCGGTCCTGCTGGTAGCTCCCAGATGGCCGAGATAGCCTTGGTTTCCACTTCTGCTTCAGCTGGCGGTGGATCCCCCACTGACTCTGAGGTTGCAACCCGACCTTCTCTCTCAGGATCAGGGTTCCCTTCTACACCCCAATCTCAAAGCTCTCAATTTGATGGTCTGGAAGCTGCAAGGGTAGTTTTGGCTCCCTGGGGCCTACCTCAGGAAGGTGAGGAGGTTCTCCTAGCCTCTAGGAAACAGTCCATGAGGAAAACCTATGCTCTGAAGTGGAAAAGGTTTTCTGTGTGGTGTCAGCTATGTACAGAGGATCTTTTCTCCTGTACTGTACCAGTAGTGCTTCAGTACTTACTGCACTTATCCAATCAGGGACAAGTCCAATTCTGTTCGGGTCCACCTGTCAGCTCTAGCAGCTCACCACTCACTGGTGGAAGGACATTCTCTATCTGCGCACCCCTTGGTGTCCAGATTTCTCAGGGGCTTGCTCTTGCTCAAGTCTCCCATCCGTCCTCCTGCTCCTGAGTGGGAGCTGAATGTGATCTTGCAGCAACTGACTCGCCCACCTTTTGAGCCGATGGCTACTTGCCCTCTACTCTTCCTTTCCTGGAAAACTCTCTTTCTGATAGCCCTTACTTCGGCTAGGCGAGTGAGTGAGCTTCAGGCCCTGGTCTGTGATAGGCCTTACACCAGGATTTATAGGAACAGGGTAGTCCTCAGGACTCATCCAAAGTTCCTCCCAAAGGTTGTCTCCTCTTTTCACCTCAATCAGGAGGTGGTTCTTCCAACATTCTTCCCTAGGCCTCATGCAAGCCAGGCTGAAGCAGTCCTGCATACCCTGGACTGTAGGAGGGCCTTATCCTTCTACCTTGACCGTACGCAAGGGCATCGAAGGGCTACTCAGCTCTTCATTTCCTTTGACCCCAATAAGTTGGGGTTGGCTGTGTCCAAGCGTACCTTGTCTATCTGGGTGGCTGACTGTATCACCTGGGCTTACAAGGCGGCTGACCTTCCTTTGCAGGGATGGGTCACGGCCCATCGTGTCAGGGCAATGGCTGCCTCAGTGGCTCATCTCCGCTCTGTACCGTTGGTGGACATCTGCAGGGCTGCAACTTGGTCTTCAAGCCAGAATTTTGCGGCCCATTACTATCTGGAGAGGGAGTCCCGTAGGGACAGTGCTTTTGGCCAGGCAGTACTCCGGAATCTCTTTGAGGTTTAGGCAACTCCTGCCCTCCTGCCCTCTGTTGGGCTACCGGTGGAGGTTCTGTCAGTCTAAAGCCTTTCTATGCTGCTGGGACTAGAGGGAGGCCTCTTGTTCAGCCTGGGTTCCTGGTAGCCCAGAGCTAGGGAGTCACCCATATGTGAGGACTGACTTCCTGCTTGGTCCTGGAGAAAGAGTAGTTACTCACCTGTAACAGGTGTTCTCCAGGAGCAGCAGGAATCAGTCCTCACAACCCTCCCTCCTCCCCTTGTAGTTGCAGTTGTACATAGTTTAAAATTTTTTGCATTTTTGTGTGCTGTTCTTAGCTGTGTCATTTGACTGAGGTAAGATGGCACCTTTAGGCGGGAAGGGAACCGCGCATGCATGCCAGCATTCCCAAAGGCTTTCATAGAAAGCCGGGGAAATGCTCCGCTGGGGCTTCATTGGCGCCGATGACACCCATATGTGAGGACTGATTCCTGCTGCTCCTGGAGAACACCTGTTACAGGTGAGTAACTACTCTTTCTCTCACAAGAAACAAAAAATTGTAACAATGATGTTAAACATTGGTTTGTTGCAATTAAACTGATATTTTATGCCAACTAATGTTTTTTCATAATGGATTCTTTTCAAGGAGGAAGAAGCCGTGCAGGAATCTGAACAATCAAGCCAATTATCACAATTGTCACTGAGAAAGACGGTAGATTAAGGCTACAAGAAGTGATAGATAATGTCATCTCTAGAACTTTGCATAAAGTTACTTTGCATCAGGCTCTATAGTTTAAGATATATTAAAAATATTGATATATGTATTAACCAGTGGAAAACCTTAAGGCTAGACTTAGAGCTGCATGCGCAATCATCTGTGACGAGAGATTCCTACATATGCAAATAGTTTAGTTTAAAAAAAAAATATATATATATATATATATACATACATACACACACACACACACACATACACACTCTGCTGGTGAGCATGTTTGCTTTACCAAAGGTATTATCTTAAAAATATTGCAAGCCCACTGATTTAGAGTTTATTTCATTCATCACTTATCTAATTTTATGACCGTAAATCTGTCAATTATAATCAAATTATTATATTCTTATCAAGAGGTCCATTTGGCAATATTTTCCTTTAACTATTTAATTTGAAGAAAAAAAACACAAACATTTGTTAAAATTAAAAAACAGGTCTTTAGAATTTTCAGAATTTTTTTCTAAAATTATTCTATTAAAAAAAAAAGCTTTCATCTGATAAGATACTACTAGTTAAACAGAAAAAATGCTTTTTACATATTTATATTCACTTACTAGTTGATTTTCTCAGCAGCTGTTGTTTTAACCAAAATTTCTCTCAGGCATTGCAGAAATACATTTGTTCCATGCTCATGAGGTGCATCTGCAATAAATGTTCTGTTTATTTATTCTGTAATTTCTGAACCAATAATTTTAATATATATCTAAAGCTTTTGTTTACACTTTGTTTAGTATTTTTAAACTTCACATGAATGAATACAAATAATGGAATATTGTAGGTTTTATAGGGCGTTCATATGTAATAAATACCTTTTCATCCACTCAGTCTGCTCAGTTGCTCCAGACTACGAATGTATCACCACAAAATCTACTGTCTCCAGTTGAGAAAATATCTTAAATGTATCTCACCTATGTATTAGTCACAGGTTACTTATAATGCAAAATGACTATGGGGTATGTTTACTAAACCGTCTTAACATGCGCCCCAGCGATAATGTGCAGGATGCCATAAAAGGAGTGGGCGTTCCGGTCTTAACGTAGCAATTGCACGTTATCACACGATAAAGTGCGCCGCGCACATTATCGCGCATGTTACCGCGCGATAACCTTAATTAGGCGCGCTGGCTTGTAACCACAGCAACAGAGGTGTAGCACAATGGTTAATACACTGACTGATGATGCAGGGGTCATGAATTTGATCCCCCAGTGGACTTAATGAATAAGGCTGTCTGAGGCATTACCCTTTACTTTAAATCAGTGCTGTCTGAGGCATTTTCTTTTTTAATTTAGATTAGTGCTGCCAGCAAACACACCCTCACAGTGCCGTAACCTAAGGTGCCACATAAGGTGCCCTATAAGGCACTCCAGAGGGCACATTATAAAGTGTACTGTCCGCCAAGGCACCTTATAATGTTGCCTATAGGGCGCCTTATAAGGCGCTTTATGGGGCATCTTATGAGGCACTTTTTGGGGCGCCTTATGAGGCACCTTAAGGTTACAGCACTGTGAGGGTGTTTTTGCTGGCAGCACTAATTTAAATTAAGAAAGAAAATGCCTCAGACAGCCCTATGAAATAACACCTCTGTGGGATCAAATCCATGCCCTCTGGCTCCACAGGCAGTGATGTAACCAGTGGACTACATCTCTATAGCTGCTAACAAACCCCTGGCTGGCAACTGCTGTGGTTACCAGGATAGGGTTAACCCACCCATACCCATGATGCACTGCACATGCAAATCAGCAGTCTACAGATGATAGGCCTGGTAGTGGGAACTTACCGTGTGTGTCACTGGCACAGAGTAGCTACAGACCGTCACACTGTGGGGGTACTGTGCTTACCCTGAGGGTGAGGTGGGGCGCCCAGCACCAGGTCCGCAGCACCGGGCTTAGCTGAGATAGGCTATGCTGCAGGTCCCCATCAGTGCCAGTGTGTGATAGGTAGTTCCTATAGCTGCACTTAGGATACATCTGTGTCCATCTGTATTTCTCAGTCACGTTTAGCCCTTATGAACTGTGATGCACCCAGAATAGTGCATATCCTGTGTGGGTGCCATGGTCACATGATTTAAGTTAAGCTACCCCCCACCACCATCTGACATTCTCCAGCAGCAAGCACAGTGAGTCTCCAGCCACTGCACCCTGCAAGGTGTTCCAGCTATACACATACTAACTGCAGACAGTCTGCTAGCTAGTCCATAGTGCATGTTCCTGGAGGAGATGTGAGCACACCCACCAAGCAGATAAGTCAGTGATTGGGCACAAGAAAAGACAGCCCATTAATATCATTTGAGAGAAATACTACATAGCACTATGGGGGAACCTAGCCATGCCGTGGTCACTGCTCAGTCAGAGTGAGAGTGACCTCCCAGCAGGACATGCTGTGGCCACCCTGTCCATGCAGGTGGTGGCCGGGCACTACAATGTCCCAGCCATTTCCCTATGCCCTGTGCAGAGGCATCCTGCCCAGGCCGCTCTGTCCGGGCTATACCCACAGTACCTTGCTCCTCATGATGCACATTGGCAGGCTAACACTGGAAACAGTGCAAGCAGTGTGGGCTGAGTAAGGTGTTGGCAGCCACCACACACTGGATAGACAGACACACACTCCCACATGTATGCCAGCATTGTGCAAATATGCTTTTGGCAGCCCTGGCCACCACACCAGTCCTGAGCACGGTGCAGGCATGGCTATGGTATGCAATACTGTTGGGGTCACTCCCCGGGGTGGTAAACACTGTCAGAAGCCAGACCTGAAACACACTCCACAGATATCAGAAAGGTTGCTATGATGCAGCTCAATCAGCAAATTGTGCTTAACTTAGGAATTGCTATCTGCCATTAATCATAGCAACCTTTTGATATTTGTGCAACGTATTCCCAGGTTTAGGGCGGCATTGCTAAGGTATGCAAGTGATAGTATTGGGAGATGCTGCTGCACGCAGGGCCCAACATCCTGCCTCTCCATGAGGCTTTGGATAGTGGAGCCTGTGGGTGTTGGTGTTTGTACCCCTGTTGGCCTCTACTCTAGGGCAGGAGTTCCCAACTCCAGTCCTGGTGGGTCAAACACTATTCAGGTTTTCATGCTGTCCCTAATGAATATGCATGAGATACATTTGCATACCATGGGGGCACCGCATGCAAATGCAGCACAGTCATATTTATTAGAGAAAGCATGACACCTGAATGGTGTTTGACCCTCCAGGACTGGAGTTGGGAAACTCTGCTCTAGGTATTGCACATGTTTATGGTGTCTGTGCGCTGTAGGGTAAAATATAGGTGCTTCAGGCATGTTTATGTTATCTGCAATAAAGGTTCCATCGTTATTACCATGGTTTAGTACTGGGTAAAATATAGGGACTGGGTTGTGAAGGGAAATTGGCTGATAAGTATGTCTAGTATGGCTGCATTCTTGCCTGAGGCTGTAATACATTATGATGGCATGGAAGAAAAAACATGTGGGCTAAGGAATGAGTACCCAGAGCCCAGCACAATAAGAGTAAAGCCAGAGGGAACCATATTCCGAGCAGAAGTGCACAGAAAATGGATCCAGCTAAGAAAAGACAAGAAAAGACAAGTCAGGCCTGAACAGATTGAACAGGTCTGAGCAAGTTGGGCAAGCCTGGACAGGTTAAACAGGCCAAACAAAGCTGGTGATACAAAGTGCTCATAAGCCCTGAAGACTACAGTGCCGAAAACTACAGTGATTAATGAAACAAAAGGAATGGCAGGGTGTAGCCAGAATGACTCAACACTAGCAAGAATAAAAGCCATTAATATGCTAATAAGGGTGGATCCCAGGGAAAGAGCCTTTGCCCCAAAGGAAAGAGGCCTCTGCAGACTTTTTGCACACGGTCCTCCTTTGTCCCAAAGGAAAGAGGCCTCTGCAGGCCTCTTACAGACAGTACAGCAACCTTTGCACACGGAACAAAACTTTTGTGCAGGAGTTGCTACAGAGGGTGTAGGGTATATAAGGATGCAATTACAGAGCTCAGGGCGGCCTTCTCTGTCTCATCACTGTGGAGATAGGGAACGCTGCCTGTACTCAGATCCCTCAGATAGACACTTGTGTATCTGTGCTTGCAGCTTTTGCTTGTGCCAAATAAAACAATTATTTTTGCTGACAAATAATTGTGATCTGAGTTCTTTTATTTTCCTGGTGTACGGCTCCCATGTGCCCAGGCAATTGGTAATATTGGTGATATTTGAGGAACTTTTGTGGGGAAACCAGGCCCACAATTTGTGCTGAAACTCAGGACTCCTGAGTTTTAGAACTCCTAAATGTTTTCTAAATTGCCCAAGGATTCCTCTGACTGCAGTTTTGGTTTGCCTGCATTTTTGTCAGAGAGGTACCTCCTGTTTTAAATTTTGCAAAAACAGGAGATGTGGATACCATCCTAATAGAGGATGAGGATTCCTTTTGCTGGTTCAAAAGATGAGGATTCCTTCTGCCGGTCCAGAAGATGAGGATTCCTCCTGCCGGGTTCAGGAGATGAGAATACCATCCTGAGGGACGAAGAGAGCTCTGTGGATGCCCTAGGAAGACTCCAACGGTGAGTATTGCTGCGTTACCTGCCTACAAGCAAGGACAGAAGATTTACCCAGGTTTGATTGGTGGGTGAGTAACAAATTTACATTTATGCATATGTATTTTATATAGTTAATGTGCTGTTATGTAGAAACTGTTAGAGTGTCTCTGTAAATGTTAGAGTGTCTCTGTATTTAGTTGTGACATTAGGGAAAGATTAGGGAAAGAAAGTTTTTGTCCAGACATTAGGTCTTTAAATCTCCAGGATTGATTGGTGTATGCTTGAGACTGTACGTATCATTGATACGAAGCAGGTGTGTGTGCCTATCCATGTTTCCATACCCCCGCAAGGGGATTGGCTGGGTTTGGATGAAGCGTAAAGGATTGCATGTTTGTATGAGTCCTGGATTTGCAACTTTGCACCTCTGTAAATAAATATGTTTGAATATCCATCTGTAAAAGCGAAGTTACACGCACCTCTGTAGATAAAGAGGTTCGATCTTTTATCAGTAAAAGGCGTAGTTATTAACAAATTGCCCCTGTCCCTGAACAGACTATAGGAAGAGGGACAGTTTAGAAAATGTTCAAAAATAAATCCAAGGAGGGGGTAGGTAATGAAAAAGGGACTGAGTCTGGCCCTAACCCCATAGATAGCCTTGTTAAACAGAACCCCCTACTGGAAGCCTCAATAAAAAATTGTTCTAAACAATGGGAAAAATGGATGAAGAAAACACCCTCACTTGCCTGGCCAGCAGGAGGGTCGTTCGATCCGCTCATTTTGACCAAAATTAGAGATCATATTTTATTTAAAAAATGTGGCAAAGCCCAATTGGAACATTTGCGACATATTTCTCTGTGGATGCAGGCCGGCCCAGAGCCCCTGCCATCTGCCCCTGCATCTCCACCTCCTTATTGGGCAGCCGAAAGTAAAACTATGGCAGCCATTGGTTATTCCGATCTTGTAGTGACCCCTAAGGTTAAACAGGAGTCCTCACAGCCCCTCTATCTGTCACTTCCAAAATCCACCCCAGGAAAATTGGTTCATGATCCCATGATCTCGGACCAAGAAATAATTGAAGATTTAAATGACACCGCTAATGAGGAAAGTGGAACCTGGATTAAGGTTTCTGGTCAGGTTCATCTAGAAGAATCAAAAACCCCAGCTTTCGATCCCAAGGGATATGCTAAGCGTGAGGCTGCATTAAAGAAAGCAGAGGAGGAGTTAATAGCTGAAAAGCAATCCTTCCATGAGCACAAGCAGAAGATACTGCAACAGCTCAGCGGGGCTGGGAAGGAAGTTCCCTCACAACTCATTGAGCCTGAGACGGGGATGCCGAATCCGGATGACCCCGGGTTACAGGACAGTGATGATGGGGAGAATAGTGATGGCCAAGATGGTCAGGATTGTCAAGGCAACCCAGGCAAAAAGGGCCCTAAGCAGGATAGACCTAATACACGTAATCAGAAGAAAAATAACAGCAAAATACCCGATGGTAAACCTAGGACAGATGATAATCAGGACAATCGGTCCTGTGTGGTCCAAAACCATGCCCCTGACATACTTTAGTTCATAACAGAACAAGAAGGGGGAAATGGCTACTATGTGTACCTGTGGTCTTCTAATATGTATAGATGGACAAAGGCGAATCAGCCCCAAATGGTGCAGTGGCCGCCTGATGTGTCACTAGATATGGCTCACCTGAATACAGCTAGATTATGTATTTGAGGTGGATCTGGTGATCCCAAATGGGACCTGACTTATATGGAAGCAGGTCTTAGGGTTTGGGAGAAGTATGAGAACCAGGACATTAATAAACAGCTCCTGTTTCCAGTAATCCACACAAATGAAGGAAGATCTAAATATATACCATGGAATTTCACTGATATGGCTAACATAGCTAGTAGTCTACCTCCTCTCAGTAGAGGGGGAGGGACATGGATTCAAAAATTTGAAAGAATTACGGCCGTATATAATTTGGCTTTGGGAGATATCAAAGCTTTATTGGCCAAACTTCTGGGGAACAGTGCGACAAATCAAGTGTTCGCCACTGCCGACTTAGACCAGGTGACGGTTACAGTTAACACTTATGACGGTGCTTCTTTTAACGAGTATCGTCCTCGTATTTGGGAAGCCCTTAGGAAGATGTACCCTACTCAGTGCAGTTTGACTCCTCTCACCACTATGAGATTCTAAAGACTTATGGGAAGCACAGATGGGGGTACCATATGATGATGTTTGCATGCGATCCATGTTTTTCCAGACCCTGTGTAACACATTACCCCCACCCGTGACTGCAAAATTGAAATCTGTAGTAGCCTTAGAGTCCGAGCCATGGCCAAAACAACAGGCCCATATTTTGCATTATATTCGGTCCCTAGAGGAGGACACTTGGAAACCTGAGAAGGATTTGAAGCAGGCCCAAGCACGCTTGTTAAACCTTCAACTTAAAGGTTTACAATAAACTAAAGATCCCCAACCCACAGTCAAAACACATCCTAATAAATCTAATGATGAACTTATTAGACAACTAAAACAGAAAATCAAGGAACAGCAGGAGAAAATTAATGACATGGAATATCTAGATCCTTATGAAGACAATGTTCCAGACCCCCGTGATGAGGTATGGGATAGAGATAAGGAGCGCATTTACTATAATGGAGTCCAGCGACCCCGCTATCCTCAACCACAGCGTCGAGGTCCCCCTTATCAGCAAAATAACCATGCTCCCGCCCCGCAGTGTTGGAACTGTGGTGGTTATGGTCATTTTCAGTGTTCATGTCGTGCCCAGCACAGACCAGAAAACTTCGGCAGGAGGCATTATCCCTTGTGGACACCTCCCCGGGATTCTGGACCCCACCTCAACAATGACTGGGAATCTTTATCTTGCAGGCGAGGCTCACATATCAGGAACCTCTAATCACAGTACATCTTAATGATGAGCCCACAGAAATGTTACTTGATACTGGGGCCACTTCCTCTGTATTAACTGCTTTACCACAGGGATGCCAACTTAGTAAAAAGAAAATGACTACCACTGGTTTTGATGGTAGACCTCTTACATCTTACATGAATCCTCACCTGTTTGAGAGTAGGAGATCAGCAGATTTCTCATTCTTTTTTGTTTTCCCCACATTGTCCAGTAAATTTGATGGGACGGGACTTACTGGTGAAATTACAGGTTGAATTCACCTATGGTCCACTGGGAGAGAAAGGCCCTGAAAGGTCACTGCTCCTCAGCCTCTATGGTCGAGTCAAATCACATCTGCCTGTTACCATTCACATTAAACCTGGCTGTAATCCACCAAAGATTCCGCAGTATCCAATCCAGCCAGAGGCTCGGTATCATTGAACTCAGTAACTCCCTGTACAACACCCCACTATTCCCTGTAAAAAAGCCTAATGGGAAGTGGCAAATAATTCATGATTTACGAGTACTCAACAGTGTCATTGAACCCCAGTTTCCAGTAGTTTCAAACCCTGCCACATTGCTGAAAACGACTACTCTGTACAAATATCACACTGTTCTGGACCTTTCCCATGCTTTTTTTGGGATTGTTGTGGAACCCACATCCAGGCTGTTCCTGGCTTTTACCTATGAGGGTCAGCATTACCAGTGGACCAGGTTACCCCAGGGGTACGTGGAAAGTCCCTCCATATTCTCTCATGTATTAGTTGCTGATTTACAATCATTCAGAGCAGAACTGCTCAGCAATGCGTCTCTGTTACAGTATGTAGATGACTTACTGCTTTCCACAGCTGAGGCTGCAACAAATTTGGCCCTCACAGATAAACTTGTTTGTTATCTTTTGGAAAGTGGTTACCAGATTAACATGGACAAGGCACAGATATGCCAAACCGAAGTTACTTTCCTGGGTTTCTTAGCAGGAGATGGAACACTGTCCCTTACAGAGAAAACCAAACAACACTGCCTGCAATTACAGATGCCCACCACTGTTAAGAAATTGCGATCTCTGCTCGGCATGATAAACTTCTGCCGAAATTGGGTCCTCGGTCATAGTCAGCGCACACATCCTTTTCGTAAATATTTGAAAGGAGGTGTTAAAGGGTCCACTGCTATTAATTTGTCAGGCCCTGATCAGGCACTGCTTCAGTCACTGCTGTCCGATCTGTCCAGCGCACCAAGTTTATGCCTCCCTGACTACTCAAAATAAATGTTCCTGATAAGTTTCCACAGGCATCACACATGGGCAGCTGTGGTTTACCAGGATGATGGTAAAATTGTGTCTTATTTGTCAGGATCTTTTTCTGTTACAGAAATAGTTCTGCCTGATGTTGAAAAAGGTTTAGTGGCCATCAGTGAGGCAGTCCGGAAGACCTATAACACTTTCCATCCCTTGCGACTCACTGTGTATTGCTCCGGAGGTGTAGAGGCATTATTATGCAGTAATACTCTCCACTTTACTCCACATCGAGTGCACCAGGTCTGTGCTGCTCTGTTACGAAGTCATATCCTCATCAAGCCATTTCTTGCAAGTCACCCCTTTGGCTACTTACAGAATTTAGTTTCTGTTACTGATGGTGAGGAAGGGGACAAGGTCCCCACATTTGCTTTCGCAGATAATGTTTTGCCATTCCATGAAATGCCTCCAAACTCATCTGTTTGGTTCACTGATGGTTCTGAGACATCACTATGCTCTGGTTTCAGTGCAGTACAGATATCTCCCTCTGGTGACCTTCTGGATGTACTGCAATATCAATTGCCAAACATTTACAGTGCCCAAGGTGTTGAGCTCTGTGCAATTCTAGCAGTCTTACTACATCAGGAAGAACAGAACATTATCCTATTCACTGACTCCCATTTTGCAGCACAAGTACTGACAGTACTGCATCAAAAATGGTCACAGAGAGGTTTCATTACCTCCTCAGCCAGCATCATCTCACATCTTGATGAGATACATCAAATTTATTAGTGTCTAGAGAAACGAAGACTCAACAATCTGTTTCTGTGCTGCAAATGGGTTCCCGGACACACACAGGGGGACTCTTTCCGTCAAATGGGCAATACCCTGGCGGATCAGTTAGCAAAAGAAGTAACCAGCCTTACCTCCCTAATATTACCTGTCACCAGATCAAAGACTTACCTGGTACCTGACCTAACTGACTATCAAAAGGATGCAGTTGCTTATGAGATAGGGAGCTGGGAGAGATTAGGTTGTTCCCAAATTAAGAATGTATGGGTACATCCATCCGGGAAACATTGTATCTGTTTTGTAGCGCTGAAACGTTTAATAGCTCTCATACATGATGTCTACCATTCTAGTGCTGCACATATTCATGGGATGTTGGAGGACACCTTTTGGTGTCCGCACATGAAAAATCGCATTCAGGAATTAGTGGCTAAGTGTCCCGTGTGTATTCTGAACTCCCAGCCAGGGGGAAAAGTCATGGGCAAAGGCCACCTTCCGGTTCTGAGTGAGTCCTGGTATGTGGATTTCACTGACATGATTCATAGATGTGCCCAGAAACGGTACCTTTTGGTGTGGGTTTGCCCTTGGTCTCGGTGGATTGAGGCTTTCCCCTGCAACAAAGAAACTGCAGAAGAAGTAGTAGAGATTCTGCAAACACAAATAATACCCCAATTTGGCATTCCTAAAGTCATATATTCTGACAATGGTTCTCACTTTCGCAATGCTCTTGTGTCTGCACTCATTCAACATCTTCCTGTTCAGTGGAAACATGTTTCTGTGTATAAGCCTACTTCTAATGGTCTTGTTGAACGATGCAATGGCATTTTGAAAACTCAACTCAGAAAGATTTGTGCTTCTGGTCACATGACCTGGCTACAAGCATTGCCAATGTGTCTGTTTCAGTTGCGCAACAGCCCAATCAAAAGGTTACATCTGACACCTCATGAAATGGCCACTGGCCGGCGCATGCGCACAACTAGTTTACCACAGTCTCTGGTTCTGATTCATGATAGTCTCTCCTCTTACCTTGCAGGACTCCGGATTGCGCTCCAAGAAATTGCTGATCGTGTAGCAGTCACACAGTCCATCCTTGTTACCTTGTTTTCCTGTAGGGACTACTGTCTATAAAAGAAATTGTGTTCGTGCATCCTGGGACTGACCTACTTTTTCAGGACCCCACATTGTCACTGCTGCTTCCCCTTTTGCTGCCAGACTTAATGATACTGACACTTGGATACATGTCAGCCATCTAAAAGCGGCTCCACCTGTCTCATCTGATTAACCAACTTCCTTCCCCTTACAAGACTAACGTGTTCTCCTTACACCCCTGCATCATTAGTGCCAAGGATGATCACTACCAACCCTGCTTCATGGGCACCCTTGTGTATCCTTCTGGGAATCTCAGTCGTTATCGTCCTTCTTATTGAGTGTCTACACCCAGATGGACAGCTGGCTTTGTTCCTCCTAGGACAGAACCAGACTAATCAGACAATATCTCGAGTATCCCGGGTTTTACCTGAAGGCTCTCTGAACACATGGAAGCAATCAGTATTACACATTGTTTCCCTGATGAACATTTCAGACTGCATTATCTGTACTCCTCTGCCAAAGGGTGTATCATATGCTCCGGTACATGTTTCAAAGGTTCCCTTAAATGAATATGCAGGATAACTTGCTTGTGTAGACAATAATAATTTTTCTGCCAGTTGTTATGAAGTTTTTAATTGTTCCCAAACGTGGCATATGATGAATATGACACATGACCCTTTGCGTGTATATGCTGACCCAAATATGGTATTTGATCTATGTTTGATAACAAATGCATCCGTTGCTTTTTCACACAGGCGTAACCTGTCGTATAATGTGGTTAATGGGTCCTTTCATTTTGCTAGTAATTCAGTCATGATAAAATGGTATAATCAAACCGGTAATATGGACCTTTCCAAGATGCAAAATGATTGGAGAAACATTACGGAGAGCCCGCTAGTGCTTGATGGATCTGACTTCCGCTGGTATGTGGGGGTTGGTCCCATTTACCACGATAGTTCAGCTGTGCTGACAACGGGTTCCCAGAATGAATCTCTATTTACTTCATGCTATCTCCCGATGTCCAATTTAAGGAGGGATCTTACCTCATCTACCACGGGTAATTCTCCTGTTAAGTGGTTTGATGGGCATAATATGAGCCGCATATGGACACCTGCCATAAACCTCTTTGCTGTAGGGAGCCATTATTGGTTGTGTGGGGAAACTCTGTTTCAGGTAGTCAACCTCTCCCTATTACCCTGTGCTTTGGTCAAAGTTTCTCCTTTTTCTGTCTTGATACCCCTTAATGTTACCCGTCACTCTGCTGCCCACTCCCCTCTACACAGATTGAAGCGCAGTCTGTCAGCTAACTCAAGTCCTTGGGACTCCACTGTGGCAGAGGATGTTGCCATTCAGGCCTCATTCGAATACATCAATTCCACTTATCCTATGACTAAAACTCGTTTAGATGCCATTAGTGCTACTGCTTGGATTCCCTTTGCTACCCCTGTTCTTACTGCTGAACTAGGTATGTCCATCCACCGTTTGCAATGCTTATTACATATTCAGATGAAAGCTATTACTGAATCCATATCTCGCTTAGCTGAATCCTTAGAACAAAATAACCAAACGACTTTGCAGAATAGACAGGCTCTTGATTTGCTCCTCGCTGCTGAAAGCGGAACTTGTACTTTTATTAATGCCACTAATTGCTGTACTGTCATTGGCTAACCATACGGTATTTGTGCTAGATGCAATGAGCAAGATAAAGCATCTCTCAGAATTACATATTGATGATTTTAAGGGGGAGCTTCAGCTTGATAATATTTGGGGAAGTATTACATCATGGTTTGCTAGTTTAGGAGGAGGTCTTAAAGCCTTCTTTATTACGCTTTTAAGTATAGCTTGTTTTGGAATTATTGCCTGTTGTGTATTATCCATTTTGCTTGCCTGCTGTAAAAGAATGATATTGCAGAACACTAAAACCATGTACATTGTATCTAGGGAACAGTACCAGAAGCTGCCTTTTGATGACCCCTCTCTGTCTCAAATGGTTGTTGTCCATTGCCCTTAGTGGGATTACCTTTGCCCCATACACAAGAAAAGAAAAAGAAAAATTGTGGAATGAAGGGAAATTGACTGATAGGTATGTCTAGTATGGCTGAATCCTTGCCTGAGGCTGTAATACATTATGATGGCACGGAAGAAAAACATGTGGGCTAAGGAATGAGTACCCAGAGCCCAGCACAACAAGAGTAAAGCCAGAGGGAACCATATTCCGAGCAGAAGTGCACAGAAAATGGACCCAGCTAAGAAAAGACAAGAAAAGACAAGTCAGGCCTGAACAGATTGAACAGGCCTGAGCAAGTTGGGCAAGCCTGGACAAGTTAAACAGGCCAAACAAAGCTGGTGATACAAAGTGCTCATAAGCCCTGAAGACTACAGTGCCGAAAACTACAGTGATTAATGAAACAAAAGGAATGGCAGGGTGTAGCCAGAATGACTCAACACTAGCAAGAATAAAAGCCATTAATATGCTAATAAGGGTGGATCCCAGGGAAAGAGCCTTTGCCCCAAAGGAAAGAGGCCTCTGCAGACTTTTTGCACACGGCCCTCCTTTGTCCCAAAGGAAAGAGGCCTCTGCAGGCCCTACAGCCTTTTACAGACAGTACAGCAACCTTTGCACACGGAACAAAACTTTTGTGCAGGAGTTGCTACAGAGGGTGTAGGGTATATAAGGATGCAATTACAGAGCTCAGGGCGGCCTTCTCTGTCTCATCACTGTGGAGATAGGGAACGCTGCCTGTACTCAGATCCCTCAGATAGACACTTGTGTATCTGTGCTTGCAGCTTTTGCTTGTGCCAAATAAAACAATTATTTTTGCTGACAAATAATTGTGATCTGAGTTCTTTTATTTTCCTGGTGTACGGCTCCCATGTGCCCAGGCAATTGGTAATATTGGTGATATTTGAGGAACTTTTGTGGGGAAACCAGGCCCACAGTTGGCAGGAGCCACAGCTGGGACTTGAACTTGTGATCTTTGGCTCTTAAACACACTGGCTGTGTGTACTGCACCACACAGATGGTTCATTCCCTGGGGATACCATGACTGTTCGTCAGACAGACCCTGCCTGTTGCAGTGCACAGCACCCACCTAAACGGGGCTAGGCTATGGTCTACTGTGGGCAGATGCCACTGCCCCCTTCACCACCAGCACCCCTCTGCCACCATGCTGACATGCCATTATGCCGGTGGTGCGCAGTCTCAGGCCATCCAGTGTGCCGGTAGGCAGCTGCCTATGGTGTGGGATCTGGGGTAGGGGTGCCTGCATAGACATCCGCACTTCCCCCCCCACCACCGCCTGCCAATGTTCTGTGCCCTTGGGGGTACCTGCTGGGTACTATTCCCTGTGACACTGTGAGAAACACACTCGTACCCATGTTAGGCCCTCATCAGTTGCTGTCTGGCTGCTCTACAGTTTCAGCATTCCTATGTGCCACCTAGGCATCTGCCTAGTCCACACTGCCCCAGCTGGACCACAGCATGTGCCGCCTGCAGCCCTCTGTATCCCATTTCCAGCATCTGTACAGTTGCCCTTTCCTACATGGCCACCCTGCTGTTGCGGCACATGTGCACGCCATAAGAAACCTGCCCAATATAAAGGGAAACCCCTGATCAGCGCTATTTCAATATGGGATCGTTCACCTTGTAGGGGGACAGAGCATAGACCCTTCCAGACATGATATCTTTTTTTTTTTAGCTTTCTCAGTAGTGTTTTTTAATGTTTCTCATTAATATCACTATTGGCCAGCTTGGTTATGGGGATTTTAAATTTTGTTCAGGTCATTTTTTGTGTTTTTGTGCCTTTTTGTTCCATGCACATGTATCACAACTATCACTTTTTCTATGTTTCCCTGGCTTTGCTGTACATTGCTGATGTAAATGTTTTCTCTTTCCTGCAAATGTGCCTTAACGCGAGGGTTTCACTGGCGTTAGTTTTCAGACCCAGATTCCACAGCGTTAGTGTGCCTGGAGCCTCTCCCCTCCCACTCTTCACCCATTGACCCCCCTCTCTCCGCCCTCTGGGAAGCCTTCCTCCGCCCTTTAGGGCTGGATTTCACGGCATTAGGGTGCGTTAACGCCGCAGACGCATTATCGCGCGATAAGTGACGTTATTGCGCGATTATAGCATGCGATAACATCACTTATCGTGCGCTAATTCCACCGCTGCGATGTTAGCGCCGTTTAGTAAACATACCCCTATGTTTCAGGGAAGGCCAAGGGTGATGCGGGCCCATGTGAAGAGATTCAGTGTGGCCGAGTTGAATATTTGCATAGCTGATGGGCCTCATTTGCATAAATATTTGTTAAATTTATTTATTTATTTAGTGTCTCTTTTGTACCGCACTATTTAAATCAGTGCGGTTTACATACAACAGTAACTTATACAGTGCGGCCTAGGCTGCGCTGTATTTACAATGAAACACGTGGTATAACTTGTTTTCCTTTTATCTCTCTTCCATTTATGAGGTGTGATCAAAAGGTATTGAAACTTGTCGAATAACACAAGAAATATAATACTGACGGTTAGTGAACCCAGTCTCCTTCAAAGTAGTCCCTTCCGAAAAAAACACACACTTCCTCCAGCATTCCTGCTGCTGCTGGAAACAGTTTTGAAATGACTCTTTTGGTATGCTTTGACACTGATATGTCAAAGTTTGTTTAATGGTCTCCAATTCATTGAACCTCTATCCTTTCAGTGGTAATTTCAGTTTTGGAAACAAGAAAAAGTTTCAGGGTGCGAGGTAAGGTGAGCACGGAGGCTGACGGACTTGTTCAATTTGATATTTGACCAGAACTGCTGGACAAGATGTGATATGAGCTGGGGCGTTATTCCTGTGCAACTCTAGCCTCTTAGGACAAACTGCATATCTCAAACAAGTCAGAACTTGGGAGCAGTACTCCTTACTGATGGTTTGGCCTTTTAGAGCATACTCATGATGAACAGTCTTGAAGGTCTACCAAAAATAGGACTGCTACAACTGGAAGTAGATCTATACTTACGAGTATAATCTTCTGGAATAAACTCTAAATCATAGGATAAAAGGGACTTCTTGGGGTTAAAGCTGATAAATCTGTGTATTTTAGAATTCGGTGTTTTTTCTGAGTCAGTCATTTCTTAGTACCACCAGTGAGCTTTATATTTAAGTCAAAGCAGACAATAGTTCAGTATAGAACATAAAATAAGAGTAAATGGACTTTGAAATAAATTTGTTTCCAGAGAGCTTTTCATTTAAATCAAAGCAGAGTTTAGCTTAACATAGAAAGTAAAATAGAGTAAATAGTTACCAAAATAAATTTGTTTCCAGAGAGCTCTTTTACTTAAATCAAATCAGAATATAGCTTAGCATACAAGAAGAATAGTCTCCGAGTAGAAAGAAAAATAAACTTGTTTCTAGTGACCATTACAAAGAGCCCTTCCATTTAGGAGGCAAAAGATTTTGTAAAGTTACCTTAAATAGGTGTTAAAGGCAAGTGACAGATCAAAGGGGAAATTTAAAAGGCCCTGCTATCAAACCAAGAACTGAGTAAATGACTCAGGAAATTGGTAAGACTTTAGCTTAGAAGCACAAGACAGGGCACTGTGTGGTAGCCAACATTTAATAAGCTTTCTTTCCCTCCCCGATTCCCACTCACCCCTGGGATGATCATAGCTTTAGGGATGCTTAAACTTCTTAAAGGGAAGGATGTGCCCATATTCAACCTCAGGTGCAGATGTTTATTCTCATCAGGCATACATTAAGGACCTGAGTTTAATTAAGCTTGAGGTGAACAAAGTCCATTAAACGTATTAGGTATAGTTTTACTAGTATAAAGGTATCCCCAGCAAATCTAAGTAAACAAACAACTTAGATACCTAAACACAACCTTAAAACTAATATGCAAACAGCAGTCTAGCAGCAAGATAGGGGCTTTGCAGTCTTGTATGATTTTCTCCCAGTTGGTGAGGGGTCTTATGTGTACACTAGGTGCAAGGAGCTCTTTGCTCTCAGGGAACGAGTCCAGTCTCTGGAAGCTAGAGTAACAGACTTAGAAGACATAAGGAAGACAGAGAGGTACATAGATAAAACCTACAGGGATATAGAACTGAAGTCCCACCTCCAGTCTGGCAGCATTCCTGTTGCCATGGAGGAGAGAAGTCATGTGACAGGACAACACCATCCTGGTGTGGCAGAAAGTGATCCTATATCTAGGACCTGTCCTCGATGTGCTGTAAAACCCTCTCGCACCGAGGTGGTTTCTCCAGGGCCATGTTCCCTGAGGGAAGGGTTAGGACAGCTATTATAGTTGGTGATTTGATCATTAGACATGTAGATAGCTGGGTGGCTGGTAGACATGAGAATCGTCTGATAACATGCCTGCCTAGTGTAAAGGCAGCAGACCTACCACGCCACTTAGACAAGGTCTTAGAAAGTGCTGGGGAGGAATCTGCTGTCTTGCTACATGTTGGTACCAATGACATAGGAAAAGGTGGTAGGGAGTTTCTGGAGACCAAATTAAGGCTTTTAGGTAGGAAGTTGAAATCCAGAACTTCCAGGGCAGCATTCTCCAAAATGCTTTCCGTTCTTACCATTTTTCTTGCTAGCACCATTCCTCTGGAATTCCCTTCCTCCTTCACTCTGTCAAGAACCGTCATTCCCCAAGTTCAAGTCCCATCTCAAGACCCATCTCTTCTGTGCTGCCTATGACCTCACCTCTCCTGACTCCTCTTGATCTCCCTCTCTCTTTCTATGCTACTTTCTTTTCTCACCTTAAGTCTGGTATAATTGTGTGCTTTCCTAGCTGAAGATGTAGATCCTTTCTGTCTCTGGCCTCGGCCTCTGTTATTTTGCATTATTGTAAACCACCCTATTGGCTTTGAGAGGGCGGTAAATCAAGCATTTTAATAAAGATAAAAGACCCAAAAGGAAGGCAGAGCTCCGGAGTCACAATGCATGGATGGGACGATGGTGCAAGGGGTTTAGATTGGTTAGGAACTGGGCAACATTCTGGGGAAAGGAGGGGCTTTTCTGAAGGGCTCCATCATAACCAGGATGGAACCACACTGCTAGCATTAACCTCTAAAAAGGAGATAGAGCAGCTTTTAAACTAGATAATAGGGAAAAGCCAACAGTTGCCAAAGAATACATGGTTTGGAACAATGTATCCTTAAAAGATACTAGCAAAAGAGCTGCAGAGGAAGGTGGAACTAGCCGCAGAGCAAGATGGAGGTGTAGAGTCCTTGCTCTAGAGGAAACCTACTAGACACAGCTGCCCTGCTTGCCAAAAATTCTGCTCAAAGACAAGCCTATCTGTGAATTGACGTTGAGGTATGTCAGCATCTAAACCGGCGCATTTAGACTTTCAGAACAACGTTACATCGGGGGTAAATTGCTCCAAGCAAGAGCCCCCCTCGCCGCAAAAGATGGCGCCACTGAAAGATCAACAAGAAGGCCTGCCTGAGCTGCTAGCAGAGATAAGAGCCGTAAAAGAGTTGGTACAGTATAACGCCAACTCTTTAGGATCACTGCAAATAGATCTATTGGATATGAAAGATCAGTTGGCTTCCTTAGCCATGCGGTCGGATAAAGCAGATGCAATCTTAGCAGCCCATGAGGAGCGTTTCCACGTGGTCGATCAAAACGCCAGACGGATTACACAGCTTGAACAGAGCTTGGAAGACCTAAACAATAGGGCCCGAAGGAACAACATGCGAGTCCTAGGTATCCCAGAAGGTGTGGAGGGGCGAATCCCATAAAATATATGGAAACGCTTTTACCTAAACTCTTGGGTCTCCAGCTTACTTACCCATTGGAAATTGACCGAGCTCACCGCATCCCTTCACACTCTAGACCAGCCGGGAAATACCCACGGCCCATGATATTCAGAGTATTAAGACATCAACAGGCGGTGGAGATTATGAATGCTGTCAAAACACATGCTCCAGTGGAATTCGAAGGACATAAGCTCATGTTCTTCCCAGACCTTGCTAAAACCACTGTGGATAGATGGAAGCAGCTATTGGAATGTCATCCACGACTACAGAAACTGCAGGCCAGATATGGGATGTATTACCCGGCACGGCTGCGAGTTACAACTCATAATCAAACATGCTCCTTTGAAGACCCCAGTGCTTTAAAAGCCTTCTTGGAGGAAAAGGAATCGATGCAAATGCGCTGAAGCAATGGGATGTCTACTTTGTTGCAGCGGACACTAAGCCGATAGCAGCTAGTCAGTTCAAACAATGCTGTTTTCAAGCCGATCCAAAGGCATAAATCTCTGTTCTATTTTGGATTGTCTCTATAGTTGTTGAATATCTTCTACCCTTTCTGGGCCTTGGTTATCCTTCAACTGAAGTATCAGGGTCAAATGTATACTGGAACAAGAGAGTATGCTTATATTGTTGTTGTTGTTAAGTGCCGTCGAGTCGGAGTCGACTCATGGTGACCCTCTGGATAGCTATCCTAAATTGTGTTCGGTCTTCAGTCAGGCAGCTCATTGTTGACAGACTGGTACCCGTAGCTGCTGTTATTGTATCGATCCATCTTATTGCTGGCCTTCCTCTTTTGCATTGAGCTTCTATCTTGCCAAGCATGATGTCTTTCTCTAATGATCTCTCTCTCCGCATGATGTGTCCAGAGTATGAAAGTCGAAGTCTTGTCATCTGAGCTTCTAAAGAAAGCTTAGGTTTGATCTCCTCTAGTACAGACTGGTTTGTTCTTCGGGCAGTCCATGGTATACACAGTATTCGCCGCCAGCACCATAATTCAAAGGCATCAATTTTCTTCCTGTCTATCTTTTTCACTGTCCAGCTTTCACATCCATATGATGTTATTGAAAATACCATGGCTTGAACAAGTCGAATCTTTGTATGGAGAGAGACATTTCTGCTCTTGAGAATCTTATCTAGGTCTTTCATAGCCATTCTGCCAAGAGCAATGCGTTGTCTGATTTCTTGACTGCTTGTTGCTTCTTTATTGATAGTTGATCCAAGTAGGTTAAAGTTATTCACGATTTCAATTTCTTCTCCTTCGACGATGAACCTGTTGATTATGCCAGTTGTCATGATCTTTGTCTTCTTTACATTAAGGTGCAGGCCCATTTTGAGACTATGGGGCTTGTTTACAAAGCCGCGGTAGCGGTTTGCGATCGTAATCGGAGCCGCGGCCCCATTGATTTCAATGGGGCCGCGGCTGCGATCACGATCGCGAACCACTACCGCGGCTTTGTAAACAAGCCCCTATGTTCTTTGATTGTGAGAAGCAAATGTTTCAGATCATCTTCACTTTCCGCCAGTAATGTGGTATCATCAGCATAGCGAAGGTTGTTGATGAGTCTTCCACCAATCTTCACACCTCCGTTGTCTTCATACAATCCTGCTTCTCTGATGATTTGTTCTGCATATAAATTAAACAGGAAGGGGGAAAGTATGCAGCCTTGTCTTACACCTTTGCTTATTTTAAACCATTCTGTTTCTCCTTGTTCCGTTCGAACTGTTGCTTCTTGATCAATGTACAGATTGTGCAAGAGAACGATCAGGTGTTCTGGTATACCCATGCTTCTTATTGTGGCCCAGAGTTTCTCATGGTTTACACAGTCAAAAGCTTTGCTATAGTCGATAAAGCACAAATAGATATCCTTTTGGTATTCTTTAGTCTTTTCAAGGATCCATCTCACATCCGCAATGATGTCTCTCGTTCCTCGCCCTTTTCTGAACCCTGCTTGCACTTCAGGTAGTTCTTGTTCCAGGTATGATTGTAGTCTCTTTTGAATAATCTTCAGTAGAATCTTGCTGGCATGTGGGATCAGAGCGATTGTGCGATAATTTCCACAGTCAGTTGGATCACCTTTCTTTAGTATTGGTATAAACACAGATGTTTTCCAGTCAGTTGGCCATGATTCTGTCTTCCATATTTCTTGGCAGAGCCTTGTAAGTACGGTAACAGCTGCATCAGATTGCTGTAATACTTCTATGGGAATGCAATCAATGCCTGGTGCTTTGTTCTTTGATAAGGCTTTCAATGCTGCTTCAACTTCTTCTTTCATCACCAATGGTTCCAAATCATAAGGTACAGGTTGAAATGGCTGTTGGTCCACTTGATCTTTATCATATAAAAACTCTGTATATTCCTTCCATCTTTTCTTGATCTTCTCAGCATCATTCAACATAGAACCTTGAGCATCTTGTAACATTCCAATTCGAGGCTGGAACTTTTTCTTTAACTCTCGTAGCTTTAGGAAAGCTGATCTTGTTCTTCCTCTAATAGTTTCTGCTTCTATTTCCTTGCATGTGTCATTGTAGTACTTTTCCTTGTCCTGTCTTGCTGCACGTTGGAAATCTCTGTTGAGTTCTGTGATTGTCTTTCTTTCTCCTCTGGCTTTAGCTTCTCTGCGTTTCTGGGCAATTTTCAGAGTTTCTTCCGTCATCCATTTTGGCTGTTTTTTCTTTTTTACCTTTTGTAGAGACTTCTCGCTTTCTTCCAACACAACCTTCTTGATGTCATTCCATAACTCTTCTGGAACTCTATCATTTTTATCTAAAGCAGCAAATCAATTTTGCAGGCAGTCTTTAAATTCCAGTGGTATATTCTCAAGGTCATATTTTGCTGCATTCAGAGTGGTTTGCTCTTTTTCAGCTTTAGTTTGAGTTTGCATACTAGTAGTTGATAATCTGTACCACAGTCAGCTCCAGGTTTTGTCTTTGTTGATGTTATAGAGCTTTTCCATCGTTGACTTCCACAGATGTAGTCAATTAGATTTTTATACAATCCATTGGGTGAAGTCCATGTGTACAGTCGCCGCTTGTGTTGCTGGAAGAAGGTGTTCGAGATGAATAGATCGTTGGTCTTGCAGAATTCTATCAGTCTTTCTCCAGCTTCATTTCTGTTGCCAAGTCCATATTTTCCAACTACTTTGTCTTCTTCTTTGTTGCCAACCTTTGCGTTCCAATCACCCATGACTATCAGGATATCCTGTTTGCATGTTCTGTCAATTTCAGCTTGTACTTGTTCATAGAACTCTTCAATTTCATTCTCTTCTGCAGCTGTTGTTGCCACGATAGTTTTCGTTTCTGTAAGTAAGTTATAGTGCACATGAAAGAGTTTATGTAGAGTCATCGGGTGTAACCATAGCTTCAGCCTGACGCAACAAGGCCATGTATTTGATTCTAGGCCCTTTCTGGTATTGGATACATTCTGGTTCATGACAGGGTCAGAAGCCTCAAGTGTTTTGTGGGCTCTTTGGTTTTCTTTCTTAGTTTTGATATTCAGAGGGGCAGAAATAGTCAGTCTTAGGGAGCACCTCTGGTACCCCACTGTTCGAGGCTATTCTCACCCAAATGACGTTTTTTAAGCTGCCCACTCGCTCAGCAGTTAGTTATGGGTCTCCCGAGGGTGGAGGGGGGGGGCCACGGCACCTAAAAGCTGATTTTGGGTGGGGGTATGGGGAACCACTGAGGGGGGTGTTAGAGTGGGGTTACGAAGTAAACGGGGGGTCAATGGTAATACTTATTAGTCTATATGGCGAACAAACTTAAAATTTTCTCGCTGAACGTTAAGGGCGTCAACAATCCGATTAAGTGCAAGAAAATCTTGACTTATTGCCAAAGAGAGAGAATGGATATAATTTATCTACAAGAGACTCACTTAAATAGTGTTGAATCCCGGAAATTAACTAATGCTATATTTATGGTAGCTGCCTTCTCCCCAGCAGTTAAAAACAAAAACGGAGTGACCACTTTAGTATGCAAGTCCTTTACGCACACAAAATCTGACAATGATGGTAAGTGGACCAGACTGATATTGCAAATTGGTAATAGTGTTTTAGAGTTATTTAATGTATATGCCCCTAATTTAGATGTTCCCAGCTTCTTTCATGCTATTACAGAGGTTTTGTCAGAAACTGCCCAGGTCCCCCTAATACTTGGAGGGTATTTCAATTTAGTGATGGATCAGTTGATTGACCGCCTTCCTTACCGATCGCGTAAGGACTCCCGGGCACAGAATGTGTTGCAATCTTTATGTAAAGACAAGGGCCTTGTGGACATATGGAGGCTTCAACACCCCACAGAGAAAGATTATACTTTTTCCTCTATGCCACATTTCTCACACTCGCGAACAGACTTCTTTCTGGTAGGGAAGTCTTTGGTTCCCAGAGTGCTTGAGTCCAATATCCATGCAACGCATGTCTCAGATCACGCAGCCATTTCCCTTGAATTGGAAATTAACAGCAAAGAAGGCCCTTCTAGAGCGTGGTCATTTGATAGATCTTTACTGGCTGACCCCGTTTAATGACTACATTTTGCTTAATAACCCCACAGACTCACCCAGGTGGGCGTGGTGGGAAGCCTTTAAGGCAACTATCCGTGCAAATATAACCAGTTACTCGATAGGAGCAGCCAAGCAGCATAACGAAGAGTTGCGTAAACTGAATGTACAAATTAAAGCGGGTGAGCATTTATTAGTGGGGAGGGAAGATCCATGTATATGCCTCAAGATTCAGAGATTAAGATTCCAATATAACTCTCTCTCAACTGCAGAAGCTGTAAGGACTCTTCAGACCCAAGCAGGAAGATACCTACAATGAGGCAAACAAGCCAGGGAGAATGCTGGCGCGTTCTTTAAAGAACAAGAAAGAAGCCTCCAGAATAGCCAATATTATAGAAGAAGTTTCCCAACAGGTAGTGACTCAAGATATAGTGAGATGTTTTGCTGCCTTCTACTCAAAGTTATACTCTTCTGAGTCTCAAACAGATAGGGAGGCGTTTGGGAACCTGTTGCAGGAGGTAGATCACCCCATTCTATAGAGGGAGGAGGCCAGGAGACTTGATTCTCCTCTAACCAATAAAGAGATAGCAAGGGCAATTCAGCGGTCAAAATCAGGCAAAGCTGCAGGACCAGATGGTATACCGTCTGAGTTTTATAAAACTTTTGCAAGGGAGTTGACCCCCTTTTTGTTACAATATGATGAATTGTTGGGACACCAGTCTCCACAAATAGGAGAGTTTGCGACAGCCAAGGTAGTGGTACTTGAAAAACCAGGTAGAGACCTGAGCAATGTGAGTAATTACCGTCCCATCTCTTTGTTAAACATTTACTATAAAATCTATGCATCTGCATTATCGGCAAATCGGCTAGCGGAAGTTGTTCCCTCCTTGATCCACCCTGATCAATGCGGTTTTATAGCTGGCCACTCGACCACTGACAATGCGAGGGTCTTCTGTCAAGTCCTAGAAGAGGCGGAGAAGAAGGGCGTCCCCCTTGTTGGTATTACTCTTGATGCTGAAAAAGCATTTGATAGACTGGAATGGTCATTCCTCCTGGCTGTTTTAAATTGGGTTGGGTTTGGAGAAGGATTTATTAGCATGATAAAGCTTCTTTATACTTGTCTCAAAGCCATAGTATTGGCTGTAATTAATATCTTATCCTCAACGTTTTTCCCCAAAAGAGGTACTAGGCAGGGCTTCCCCCTATCTCCCCTTCTATTTAATATTGCATTAGAACCCCTCGTTATTTTAATTTGCCAAACTCCAGACATTCATGGCCTGAAAGTGGACTATATGGAACTGAAGTTATCCGCATATGCTGATGACCTGTTGTTGTTTGCAACTCCGGTCTCAGTCCCAAAGATCTTTGAACAAATTCAATTATACTCACAGATTTCTGGTTACAAGATTAATTGGGATAAATCTGTTGCCTTCCCTTTTTATTGTCTAACTCACAAAGCGGATATCACCTTATACCCCCTGGGGTGGGGACAGCGGGGCATTAAATATCTTGGAGTACAGTACGCAAACACACTTGCTGATACTATGCAGTGTAACGTTAAAAAGCTCATAATGATGGTCCAGGAAATGACGGAGGAGTGGTCGCCCTTGAGGCTGACTTGGTGGGAGAGACTAGAGACGATAAAAATGACCATAGTCCCAAAGGTGAACTACATCTTAGCAATGCTTCCCTTTCTACTATCAGATTCATTATATGCTACACTGGAGCATACTTTAACCCGATACTTGTGGCAGGGTAAACCGCCCAGGATTGCTGCCTGGAAATTAAAGCGCTGTAGAGAGGCTGGTGGAGTCCGATTCCCGGACTTCCACTGGTATCATCAGGCATTCAAGGAGTGTTTTGGGCGCAGAAGGACAGTCAGGAAAAATGACCAAGCTGGTGGGAACTAGAGAAGCATTTGTTAAATCGCTACCTATGGAATCCCTTCTTGAAATGTATTTCCAGGACAGGACAGATTATTCCCTAACAATGAGAGGCACACAGAGGGCATACCAATTTCTGTATAAGAAAGTGGACGCAATTTCCCACTTATCGCTGCAATCCCCCAGATGGTTCAATCCGCGTCTCAAAATTATGGGGAAAACCATTAATTGGAAGGGATGGTACTCTCGGAGTATTTGGCCCATTGGCCACCTGACTCAAGGTGGCCAATGGAAATCATTCTCAGCTTTGCAAGCTGAATATGCTTTGCCTGGAACCTACTTTTTTCAGTGGCTCCAATTAAAGCAGTGTATAGCTACCTCTGAATCGGGTCTTCCTACTTTAGACTCGATGTCGCTTAGTCAGAGGCTAGTCCAGGAAGGTACTTCTAGGGCTGCCTCAAGGATTTATAAGTTAATTCTAGAGAGTGCTCAAACAAGATGTTTGGGAATTGAAAGGGTCTGGGAACAGGAACTGGGCGAACTCCCTAATCAGCGCATGTGGGTTAAGTTCTGGGATTCAGTAATCAGAGTCTCCCAATCTGCCTCTCTTACCCAGTCGCTCTATTTTATGGCACACAAAGCCTTTATTACACCGATTAAATTGGCCAAGAGGAATAACATGGTGGGCAATTTATGCTGGTCCTGTAAGACTGTACCTGGGACATTCTGTCATATGGTACTAGAGTGCCCTGAGGTCCAGCAATTTTGGAAACCCATTTGGAAGCATATTCAATATATTCTTAATTTTCAAGCTTCACTGATATGGAGAACTCTTATCCTTAGATCATTGGCGGGTATTTTCTCCCTTATGGTGGGGAATCATTTCTTACTTGATTTTATGGTGGGAGTAGCTTGGCCCTTGCCTGCAGACACTGGAAAGAACCTTGGCAGCTCAGTTGGTGTCTGTGGTGGAACCAATTGTGTCTGTATAGCAAATATGAATGAAGGCGGGCATTGGCAAAGGGACAGAGCTCCCCCAGTATAATAAAGTGGAGGGCTTTAGATCAATATATCCAGCGCTCCCAATAGAATGTTGCCCTTATTGTTTGTCTCCTTTCCTATGCCTTCCCGTGGCTTCTTGATGTTGGTCTCCCCCCCCCCCACCCCCACCCGTGGTTCCCCTCCCTCTCTTATGGAGGATATAAAGGGCGCTGGTTCCCCCTCCCCCTCTCTCTTGTTGATCTGTGGTTTATTGGGGCTGGGTGTTTGGGCAAGAATGTTGTTAGTGTATTGGTGTGGGGTGTTGTGTGTAAGTGTTATTTTTTGTTGTATTGTGTGTTAAAATGCATATTAAAATAAATAAATTAAAAAAAAACATACTAGCAAAAGATTAAAGTTAGAGCATATCAACAGAGATTCCATTAAAGACAAAAGTAACCCAAATGCCCATAAATACAGAGAAGACAGAGCATAAAGATTCCATATTACCACTGCCTACCGATAGGCAGATTAATATGAATAAAACACCGCCTCAAAAATGCATGTATGCAAACGCTAGAAGTCTAAAAAATAAAAGGGGAGAGTTAGAATATATAGCACTAAATGAGAGGTTAGATATGATTGGTATATCAGAGATATGGTGGAAGAAGGACAACCAATGAGACACTATGATATCTGGGTACAAACTATATCATAATGATAGAGCAGATCAAATCAAATTAGTGAAGGGATTGCACTCTATGGGGTAAGTTTACTAAACCGTCTTAATGTGCACTCTGTGACGTTATCGCGCGATAAGGTACCTTATCGCGCGATAATGGCGCTTTATCGGGCGCAGAGGTACCTTAGCGCGTGATAATGCGCGCAGCGGTGCAAACGAGCGCTGAAGGTGGAGAAAAGCTCCCGGAGGGCGGAGGAAGGCTCCCCAGGGACGGAGAGAAGGGGTCAATGGGTGGAGAGTGGGAGGGGAGAGGCTTCCCGCACTCTAACGCTGTGAAATCCGAGTCTGAAAACTAACGCCATTGAAACCCTGGCGTTAGAGCTGATTTAAAGAGAAAAGAAAGCATTTCTGTCAGCAATGTACAGCAAAACCAGGGAAACCTACAAAAAAGTGATAAGTGTGATACATGTGCACGGAACAAAAGGGCAAATAAACAGTGAAAACGAACAGAAGAAAATGGAAAAATAAAATAATCAAGCTGGGCAATAGTGATCTCAATGGGAAACATAAAAAAACACTCCCAAGAAACCACCAAAAAAAGGATATGAATTCTGGAATGGTCCATGCTCCGTCCCCATACAAGGTGAATGAGTTTCCTATGGCGTGCACATGTGCGGCAACAGCAGGGCGGGCATGTCGGAATGGCCATCTGGACAGATGCTTGAAAATGGGATACAGAGGGCTGCAGGCGGCACATGCTGTGGTGCAGCTGGGGGCACAGTGCGGACTAGGCAGATGCCTAGGTGGCACTTAGGAATGCTGAAATGTACAGTAGCCAGACAGCAACTGATGAGGGCCCAACATGGGCATGAGTGTGTTTATCACAGTGTCACAGGGGATAGTATCCAGCAGGTACCTCTAAGGGCACAGAACATTGGCAGGCAGTGTTGAGGGGAAAGCGTGGACATCTATGCAGGCACCCCTACGCCAGAACATGCACCATAGGCAGCCGCCTACCTGCACACTGGATGGCCTGAGACTGTGCACCACCAGCACCACCAGCAGAAGGGCATGTCAGCATGGTGGCAGAGTGGTACTGGTGGTGGAGGGGGGCAGTGGCAGCTGCCCAGAGCAGACCATAGCCTAGCCCTGTGTAGGTGGGTGCCATGCAGTGCAACAGACAGGCCCTACCGGACGAACAGTCATGGTATCACCAGGGAATGCACTGTCATTGTGGCAACACAGTGGTGCAGTGCACGCAACCAGTGTGTTCAGAGGCAGAAGGTCACAGGTTCAAGTCCCAGCAGTGGTTCTTGCCAACCCAGCCCCCATATTTTACCCATTACTACAATATGCTAATACAGACAGAACCTGTAGTGCAGATGACGTAGACATGCCCAAAACACCTACATTTTACCCTACAGAGCACAGACACCATAAACATGCGCATTACCTAGAGAAGAGTCTCCCAAATGCAGTCCTGCAGGGCCAAACACCATTCAGGTTCCATACTGCCTCTAATAAATGTGGCTGTGCTGCATTGCTATGCACCGCCCCCATGGTATGCAGATGTATCTCATGCATATTCATTAGGGACAGCATGAAAACCCGAACAGTGTTTGGCCCTCCAGGACTGGAGTTGGGAACCTCTGCCCTAGAGCAGCGGCCAACAGGGGCAGACACACCCGCACCCACAGGCTCCATTATCCCAAGCCTCCTGGAGAGGCAGGATGTTGGGCCCTGAGTGCATCTCCCCATACTAGCACTTGCATACCTTAGCAATGCCACCCTAAACATGGGAAAACTGTACACAGCTATCAAAAGGTTGCTATGATAACTGGCAGATAGCAATTCCTACGTTAAGCACAATAGACTGATTGAGCTGCATCATAGCAACCTTTCTGATGTCTGTGGAGTGTGCCTCAGGTCTGGTGTCTGACAGAGTGACCCCAACAGTATTGCGTACCATAGCCATGCCTGCACTGTGCCCAGGACTGGTGTGGTGGCCAGGGCTGCCAAACACCTCTATAGTTGCACAATGCTGGCATAGGTGTGTGGCGTGTGTGTCTGTCTATCCAGTGTGTGGTGGCTGCCAACACCCTCCACAACCCACACTGCTAGCACTGTTCTCAGTATTGGCCTGCCAATGTGCATAATGAGGAGCAAGGTACTGTGGGAATAGCCTGGATTGTGTGGCCTGGCCTGTCCGCATCTGCACAGGGCATAGGGCAAGGCTCGGACATTGTAGTGCCCGGCCACCACCTGCACAAACAGCATGGCCACAGCATGTCCTGCTGGGAGGTCACTCTCACCCTGACTGAGCAGTGACCAAGGCATGTCTAGGTTCCCCCATAGTGCTATGTAGCATTTCTCTCATGTGATATTTATGGGTCCTTTTTGGGACCCAATCACTGATTTACCTGCTTGGTGTGTATACTGATATCTCAGTTCTGGGTACATGCATCCTCTCCAGGACCATGCACTATGGACTAGTTCGCAGACTGTCTGCAGCTAGTATGTGTCTTGCTGGAACACCTTGCAGGGTGCAGTGGCTGGAGGCTTGCTGCTGGAGAATGTCAGACAGTGGTGGGGGGCAGCTGAGCATTTCCAGGCCAACTGTCTGTCTGCTATTGCTTTATGGATGTGTACAGCTTTGCATTGCGTGCCCTGTAGGGTGTCTGTTCCCCAGCAGGACTGGGGTTGATGGTCCCCTCTACTGCTACCATTGCAGGGAGGTAGAATGTGGATCTATTGGTGGGGTGATCCTGTTTCCCACCCTGAGACCCAGAGGGTGGGTTGTGTGGTGGTACATAATCTGCCTATGGGTCCAAACACCCCCCCCCTCCCCTCCCCTCCCCTCCTCCTCCTTATCATGTAACCATGGCACCAACACAGGATATGCACTATTCTGGGTGCATCATAGCGCATAAGGGCTAGACATTACTGAGAAATACAAAAGGACACAGATGTAACCTAGGTGTGTCTGCAGGAACTACCTATCACACACAGTAGCACTGATGGGGACCTGCAGCATGGCGTATTTCAGCCATGAAAGGTGCTGTGGACCTGGTGCTGGGCGCCCCACCTCACCCTCAGGGTGAGCACAGTACCCGCACAATGTGACGGTCTGTGGCTACTCTGTGCCAGTACCACACACTGTCAGTTCCCCCTACCAGGCCAAGATGCTGTGGGGGTGCATACCCCATCTTGTGCCCATCTGTCGACTGCTGATTTGCATCATGGGTACGGGTGGGTTAACCCTATCCTGGTAACCACAGCAGACAGTTTGTGTGGTGACATGCAGTCCTTCTGCAGCCAGCCAGGGGTTTGTTAGCAGCTGTAGCCCATTGGTTACTTCACTGTCTGTGAAGCCAGAGGTCATGGGTTCAAACCCATGGTGGTGTTATGTGATAGGTCAGTTGGAGGCATTGTCTATTCTTAATGTACATTAGTGCTGCCAGCAAAAAACACCCTCAGAGTACTGTAACCTTAAGGCACCCTATAAGGCGCCTTATAGGGCGCTTTATAGGGCACCCTATCAAGCGCCTTATAAGGTGCCTTATAAGGTATCCTATAGGGGACATTATAGGGTGCCTTGGCGGACAGTGCACTTTATAATGTGCCCTATGGAGTGCGTTATGGGGTGCCTTATGCGGCACCTTAGGTTACACCACCGTGAGGGTGTGTTTGCTGGCAGCACTAATTAAAATAAAAGTAAAATGCCTCAAAAATCACTACCTAAAAGTAAAGGGTGATGCCTCAGCCAGCCTTATGCATTAGGCACACTGGGGGATCAAACTCATGACCCCTGTATTATCAGTCACTGTATTAACCATTGTGCTACACCTCTGTTTCTATGCTTGCATGTCTGGGCGCTTTGCCTGATAATGTGCGCAGCAGCACGCGTTATCGTAAGATAATCCCGTTTTGCTACTTTAAGACCGACACGCCCACTCCTTTTATGGCAGCCTGCACACTATCGCCAGGTGCACGTTAAGACGGTTTAATAAACATACCCCTATGTTAGAGAGGGCATTGAGTCACAAAGGATTAAAGTTTTGCAGGAAACAAAATACACTGTAGAATCTCTATGGAGTGAAATTCCATGTAAAAAGGGGAAGGGTAAAGCGATGACAGTGAGGATGTACCACCTGGCCAGATGAATAAACGGATGATGAAATGCTCAAAGAAATCAGGGAAGCTAACAAAAGTTATGGCACAGTAATAATAATGGATGATTTCAATTATCCAGGTATCGACAGGGTCAGTGTCATGGCAGGACATGCTAGAGAGATAAAGTTTGTAGATTAAATAAATGGCTGCTTCTTGGAGCAGCTGGTTCATGAACCGATCAGAAGGGAAGCCATTTTGGACCTAGTCCTTAATGGAACACAAGATCTTGTGTAAGAGATAAGTATGTTGGGTCACTTGGCAATAGTGATCATAGCATGCTCACGTTCGATTTAATAAATGGAGGAAAGATGGCAAGGAAATCCACAGTACTACCTTTTAACTTTCAAAAGGGAGACTATGATAAAATGAGGAAAATAGTTAAGAAAAAACTAAAAGGAGCAGTTGCAAAGGTTAAAGATTAACATCAAATTAAGCATTGGCGTTGTTTAAAAATATTATACTGGAAGCCCAGACCAGCTGTATTCCATGCATTAAGAAAAGTGAAAGGAAGTCCAAAAAACCGCCAGCATGGTTTAAACATGAGGTCAGAGAGGCTGTTGTCAAAAAAGCATTTTTCAGGAAATGGAAAAAGGAGCCAAATGATGAAAACTGGAAACAACATAAGCACTGGCAAGTTAGATGCAAAGTATTGATAAGACAGGCAAAGAGAATTTGAAAAGAAACTTGCTGTGGAAGTACATTTGAAGCAAAAGACCTTTGAAAGTCAGTTGGACCATTAGATGATAGAGGGGTAAAAGGGGCACTAAGAGGGGACAAGGCCATAGCAGAGAGACTGAATGAATTCTTTGCTTCAGTCTTTACTGAGGAAGATGTAGGGATGTTACCAATGACTGAAATGGTATTTAAATGTGATGCATCGGAAGAACTGAAAGAAATATCGATAAAATCAACTCTGAGGAGAAGGATGTTACCAGTGGTGTGCCCCAGGGATCTGTCCTTGGTCCGATTCGTTTTAACATCTTTGTTAGTGATATAGCGGAAGGGCTGTCGGGTAAGGTTTGCTTCTTTGTGGATGATACCAAAATCTGCAATAGAGTAGACACCCAGGAAGGGGTAGATAACATGAGGAGGGATCTAGCTAAGCTTGAAGAATGGTCTAGAATTTGGCAGCTGGGATTTAATGTTAAAAAATGTAAGGTCATGCATTTGGGCTGCAGCAATCCAAGGGAGCAATACAGTATAGGAGGTGAAGTACTTTTGTCCACTAAAGAAGAGCGGGACCTAGGCGTGGTTGTGTCTGATGATCTTAAAGTAGCTAAACAGGTAGAAAAGGCGACGGCAAAAGCTAGAAGGATGCTTGGGTGCATACGGAGAGGAATGGCTAGCAGAAAAAAGGAGGTGATAATGCCTCTGTATAAGTCTTTGGTGCGACCTCATTTGGAGTATGGTGTGCAATTCTGGAGACCGCACCTTCAAAAGGATGTGAACAGGATGGAGTCGGTGCAGAGGGTTGCTACTAAAATGATTAATGGGCTTCATTATAAAGCATATGAGGACAGACTTAAGGATCTTAATATGTACACCTTAGAGGAAAGGCGGGATAGAGGTGATATGATTGAGATGTTTAAATACCTCCGTGGCATAAATGTTCAGGGAGAGAGCCTCTTTCAATTGAAAGCAAGTTCTGCTACGAGGGGACATGGGATGAGGGTGAAGGGAGATAGATTCAGGAGTGATATGCGAAAATGTTTCTTTACGGAAAGAGTAGTGGATCCATGGAATAGTCTCCCAGTGGAGGTGGTAGAGATGAGGACAGTAACTGAATTCAAAAAAGCATGGGACCAACACAGAGGATCTCTAAAGGTAAAAAGTGGACTGTTGTAGTTGTTGTTATGGAAGGACAGACTAGATAGGCCATGTGGTCTTTTTCTGTCGTCATGTTTCTATGTTTCTAAACCAGGAAGATGTATTACAGCTATTTGATAAACTGAAGAGTAGCAAATCACATGGACCAGATGGTATACATCTAAGGGTATTGAAAGAACTAAAATATGAGATTGCAGACCTACTATTAGTAATCCGTGAACTATCACTAAAATCATCTGTAATATCTCAAGATTGGAGGACTGCCAATGTAACGCCAATTTTTAAAAAGGATTCCAGGGGTGATCCAGGAAACTACAGACCGGTGAGCCTGATGTCAGTACTGGGAAAAATGGTAGAAACCATTATAAAGAACAAAATTACTGAACATGTAGATAGTCATGGCTTAATGGGAGACAGCCAACATGGCTTTAGCCAAGGAAGGTCTTGTCTTCCTAATCTGTTATGTTTTTTTTGGAAGGTTTGAATAAACAGATATACTATATAAACCAACTCATGTTTGTCTATCTGGATTTTCAGAAGGCCTTTGACAAGTTCCCTCATGAGAGACTTGGCGAAATTAAAAAGTCATCGGATAGCAAATCTGTACTATTGTGGATCAGGAACTTGTTAAAAGATATAAGGCAGAGAGTAGGGATAAAAGGCCAATTGTCCCAATAGAGAAAGGTGATCTGTGCTGGGTCCATGGCTTTTTAACATATTTATCAATAACCTGGAAATGGGAATAACGAGTGAGGATATCAAATTTGCAGATTACACAAAATTATTCAAAGTTGTTAAAACCCATGAGGATTGTGAAAAATTGCAAGAAGACTTTGATAAACTGGAAGACTGGGCATCCAAATGGCAGATGTAATTTAATGTGGACAAGTGCAAAGCTTTGCATCTAGGAAAGAACAACCCAAACTATGGCTGCACGATGCAAGGTTCCACATTAGGAATCACCACCCAGGAAAGCATAGTTACTCACCTGTAACAGGTGATCTCCGGAACAGAGGGAGTTTAGTCTTCACATATGGGTATCGTCGGTACCGACAGAGCCTGCGTGGGAACGCTCCCCAGCATCTAATAGGAAAGCTTATGGGAGCATCCCACAGTGCCTGCTTGCTGCCTTCCCGCCTTTCCCAACTGTCCCTCTCCAGTTGAGTTTAAAGCTGAGACAAAAGAGAGAGAGAAAGAGAGAGAGAGAGAGAGAGATACAACTCCTAGGGGAGGTGGGTGAGCTGTGAAGACTAAATTCCTGCTGTTCCCGGAGATTCCCTGTTACAGGTGAGTAACTGTGCTATCTCCAGGAACAAGCAGGAATGTAGTCTTCACATATGGGGACTCCCTAGCTGCGGATGATCAGGGAGAAGGCCCCAGAAGTTGTGTGCCCTTGTGAAAGGGCTCCACTTCCCCCCATAGATCGCTGGCATCCTACCAGGGATGGTGGGTAGGAGTTGATTAAGTATGGAACAGGTGTTGAAGAACAGCCTGACCAAACAAGGCATCCCAGCTGGAGTCTTTGTCTAAGCAGTAATGGGCTGTGAAGGTATGAACCGAAGCCCAAGTAGCTGCTCGACAGATGTCGTTGATAGGCACAGAGTGAAGATGAGCCATTGAGGCTGTCATGGCTCTCATATTGTGAGCTGTGACATGGCCTTCAAGAGGAAGGTTTTAATTCTCATAGGCAAAAGATATACACTGTGCAATCCAGCTGGACAGTGTTCTTTTGGAGACTGGAAGTCCCAAATGACTAGGATCAAAAGCAACAAAGAGTTGAGAGGACTTTCTCTGTTGCTGTGTCCTTTGCAAGTAAAAGGCCAAAGCTCTTTTACAGTCCAAAGTATGAAGATTCCTTTCTGCATTTGAGGCGTGAGGCCTTGGAAAGAATACAGGAAGGTAAACCGCTTGGTTTAAATGAAAAGGTGACACCACCTTTGGCATAAAGTGTGGATGAGTCCTAAGGACTACCTTATCATGATGGAACCTTGTATAAGGAGGATCAGCCACCAAGGCTTGCAATTCACTGATGCGACGTGCTGATGTGATTGCAATAAAAAAGATGACCTTCCAGGAAAGGAATTTCAAAGAGGCAGTGGCTAATGGTTCAAAGGGCAGTTTCATAAGCTGCCCAAGAACCAGATTTAAGTCCCATGCCACCGGTGGGGCTTAATGGGAGGCTTCGTTAAAATAAGGCTTCTCATAAATCTCGCTATGAGAGGATGAGAGGAAATAGGTTGTCCATTTAGAGGCTTGAAAGAAGCTGCAATAGCACTCAAATGAACTCTCACTGAATTGGTCTTAAGCCCTGCATTTGATAAATGAGAGATACTCCAGTAATGATTCCAGAGGTATTGCAAGAGGGTTAAGACCCTTCTGCGAGCACCATATGGTAAACCTTTTCCACTTAAATGCATAAGAGCGTCTTGTGGAAGGCTTCCTGGAAGCATAAAGGATATCCTTTACCTGCTGGGAAGGGTTAAGACCGTGAAGTTCTAGGCTTTCAGCAACCAGGCCCTGAGATGCAGAGACTGGGGATTGGGATGCCACAGCATCCTGCCCTAATGAGAAAGGAGATCTGGCCAGATCCTAACTCCAGAGGTGGAGCTTGAGAGAGATGTAGGAGCAGAGGGTACCACATTTTCCGTGGCCAACATGGAGCTATGAGGATCATATGACCTCTGTCTCTCTGAAGCTTGAACAGGGTTTTGGGAATTAGGGGAATGGGTGGAAAGGCATACAGGAAGTCCTGACCCCAATGGAGGAGAAAAGCATCCCTGGCCTGACAACCCTGAGCCGGAATTCTGGAACAGAACTGGGGAAGTTTGTCATTCAGCGGACTTGCAAAGAGGTCTATGTCCGGGGTTCCCCAAATTTGAAAAATTTTGGCCACCTGGTCTGCATGGAGAGACCATTCGTGTGGAAGCAGAACTCGACTGAGTCTGTCTGCCCAAGAGTTTTGAATGCCTGGAAGATACACCGCAAGGAGATGAATCTGAAGCTCTCTGGCGAAGGCCCATAGTCACAAAGCTTTGTTGCAGAGCGACAGAGAGCCTGTTCCACCCTGCTTGTTCACATAGAACATGGCTACTTGATTGTCAGTTTGAACTAGGACTGTCTTGTAGCTGAGCTGGGTGTGGAATGCTTGAAGAGCAAGGAATATTGCTCTGAGTTCCAGGAGATTGATGTGGAGATAGGCCTCCTGTGGAGTCCAGGTACCCTGGGTAGAGAGGCCTTGCAGGTGGGCTCCCCAACCCACCTATGAAGCATCTGTTGTTAGAGTGGCTTGGGGTGGGGGTTGCTGAAAAGGAGACCCCATCAAAAGGTTTTGGGGTGACTGCCACCATTGGAGGGACAAAATATGGTGATCTGCGTTTGCTATTTCGTCTGACAGGCAACCTGACCCCTGAGTCCACTGAGTGGATAAAGTCCACTGGGCTGCCCTCATATGGAGGCGAGCATAAGGAACCACATGCACGGTGGATGCCATGTGGCCTAGCAACTGTAACATTTCCCAAGTAGTGAGGTTGTAGCAGCAAAGCGCAGACAAACCAATGATACCAGGAGTCTGTTCAGAAGGTCCAAATCATTTATTTGTGCACAAGTCTCGAACCAATCAATTTCAAAATGGCTGAGCAAAGTTTTCAAGCATTACAACAACTTTTATAGACTTCTGTTCCATTCTAGGTATAGAAAAACATTTCATTGGTCCCGGTAACCTCCCGTACCTCCCGTACCTCTTCTATTGGTCCCGGTACTGATAAGTTTATCCAGTTATGTCCCTCCAGTGGGCATGACACCTGCATACCCCCCTTCTAGTCCCAATTACAATGGTCAGTTCATCAACTTGTTACTTTCACACTCTCAAGGTTATAGAACCAATTTGTACGTGCAGAGGAGCTGGGCTCTGCAACTCATCTGTCAGCACTCCTAATTATTTCTTTGCAGATGTACTTTTTCTTATCAGTAACTTTTAAACATGTTTTTTCTGTATTTTTCCATCTCTCAGTTCTACAGTTCTGCTTACCTAAGCTAATTCAATACTTCTACTGGGTTCTATCTTACAATAGCAGCATATTGGGGGATGTGCAATCCTATATGCCTCTCCACAGGCCTCATTTACAGGTCAAGCTAGCCATGCTGGCCTGCTTATGTTCGGACACTGTGGGTCACAGGCCTGCACCTGCCACAAGGTGAGGTTTTAGCACTGCTTGGGAAGCTAACTGCACAATGCGAAGGCAGCAGGGCTGTGGAAGGAAGGCCCTGGTCTGTCTGAAGGGGCTCGAATGAGCCCGTCGTCTAAGTAAGGGAAGACAAATATTCCCAGGGTGTCGAGAAATGCTGCCACCACAGCCATGCATTTTGTGAACACCCTTGGTGCAGAGGCCAGGCCAAAAGGAAGAACCCTGTATTGGTAGTGCTTCCCTTGAAACAGAAAGCGAAGGAACTTTCAGTGAGTTGGATGGATGAGAACATGACTGTACGCATCCTTGAGATCTAGAGAACAAAGCCAATCCTGACTCTGAAGGTATGGCAGCAGAGTTTCTAGAGAAATCATTTTGAACTTCTCTTTGAACAGGAATTTGTTCAATTCTCTGAGGTCTAAAATGGGTTTGTGTCCTCATGTTTTCTTTGGAATAAGGAAAAAGGGGGAGTAAAACCTTGTACCCCCTTGGTGAATGGGTACCTCTTCTATTGCCCCTTGAGCAAGGAGCACAGTGACCTCTTGACCTAACCGGTCGTTGAGAGAGGTCTGAGAATTGAACTGTCTTACCATTGTAATAGGGGGCATACTGAGGAAATGAAGCTTGTACCCCTCTCTTACAATAGACAGAGTCCAATTTTCTGCTGTTATCTGACCCCATCTGGGGGCAAAATGACATAACCTTCCTGGGATGGTGGAGGGTTCTGGGCTGTTCAGGACCAGGAAGGCAAAATTCTCTAGATAGAAGTCAAAGCCCCTGTGGAGGCTGAGTCTGCTGAGCTGGTTGAGGCTTAGCTGCTTTTGTCTTTCTTTGCCTAGGTTGTTGCTGCTGTCCCTTTTGGGAAGACTGACCTAAACAATGTCCCTGCTGGGTATAGGAGGGATAAAACGTTTTCTTCTTGCTGAAGAATGGTTTGTTAGAGTTTCTTTTCCTCGCAGGATCAGCTGTAGATTTAGACAATCTATCCAAAGTGATATTGTCAACATCTATCTCATTAGCTTTTTCCTGCCAATTCTTGCCAAAGAGATTCTCTACTGTGCAAGGTATATTCCCTAGTTTGTCCTGTACCCAAATTTCCAAGTCAGATGCCTGGAGCCAGGCAATCCTACCTATGGCACCTATGGCAGAGGTTCTGCTTAGGCATTCAAAGCAGTCAAAGGCTGCACGATTCACAAACTTGGAAATATCCTGAGCATGTTTGACAAGAGCGAGATAATCTCGCCTTTTATCATCAGGAAGGAGAGGGCTCATAAGCTCTAAATCTCCTGTGACCTCTTTAAGGAACATTCCCATATACAAGATATAGGAACTGATCCTAGCAGAAAGCATGGAAGCCTGGAAGGATCGACGTCCAAAGGCGTCAAGAGTCCTACACTCACGTCCTGGAAGTTTAGATGCATGCCTTTTTGCACTCTTTATCCGTCTCATGGCTGATTCCACCACCATGGAATGGTGTGGTAATTGAGTCTTCTGAAACCCAGGACAAGGAGGAACTCGATATATGGTGTCGAGTCTTTGAGAGTGAGGAGATGTGGTTAGAGGTGTTTCCCACATCCTTAACATAAGATCATGCAAGATTTCATGAATAGGTAAGGTAGCTGCCTCCTTGGGAGCTTTAAGGTATTGTAGGATTTCTAATTCCTTTGCCCTAGGCTCTTTTTCAGGAGCCACTGTGATGGAAAGACCTCGGGCCACATCTCGGATAAAATCCTGAAAGGACATATCCTCTGGTGGAGACATCTTACTCTGAGGAGAAGAGGATTCCTCAGGAAGAAGTACTCTGGTATTGGCAGAGCTTTCAGAGTCTTCAGACTCATCCGAGGATTCGAAGTATCTCCGATGTGGGTGATTGTGCAAGGCACGGTACTGGTACCGATCGAAGTCGGCATCGGAGTGGACTGGTACTGACTTGTTGATGCCAGATAGAGATGCATGACTTGGTCCCGGTAGAATACCTGCCGATGTCGATGCAGTCGGTGCCGGTACCGGTTGAATTGTCTGAAGCGGTTTCAGGGGTATCGAGGCCGTGAGAAGAGCCGCCAGACTGCGTTCAATAGCCAAGAATTTCTGGTCTATCGACGCTGCCGATGCTTGGGTGTCAGTGCCGGATGAAGCGGCCGGAACCCCAGAGCATGGCACCAGTAGTTCTAACGAGGTTGAAGCCTCGAGAACATCCTGGAGCCCCGTTAGTGCTTTGGAAGCTGAAGCCTCCCGCCGGGGCAATTTTGCCGGTACAAGTCCCTCAAGGGCAACTCCAGAGGCATCTCGATGTTTAGAAGGAGATCTACCCTTTGAGGACCGGCTAGATTTATGTTTAGTTACCTGAGATTCATGGGAGGAAGAGAAGCCCTGGAAGACGTCGATGCCACGGAGGCTGCATCAGAGGGAAAAAGGGTGCTAAGTTTAGCAGCTTGATTTTGCCGGCCCCTTTTCGACATCATCTCACAGGCAACACACTCTGAAATAGAGTGGTCAGGACTTAAATATTTGAGGCACCACTCATGGGTGTCGGTGACGGAGATGGTACCGCCACATTTAGAACACTTTTTGAAACCCGAAGCGGGTTTTTCCATTCTGAAGGAAAAAGTTGGGTCGAGTGCCCAAAATGGCACGTGGCACCTGAGGAGAAAATTACTGTAAAAGACTCCAGAAAGAAAGTTGTGTTTTTTTTGTTTTTTTTTTTAAAGAAAGAAGAACCGGCAGTACCTGTGTAACATCGAGGGAATGCAGACGCAACCACAAAAAAGAAGAATAAGAATGGAATTTTTTCTGCAGGGACAGGATCTGCGACCTGTCGGCTCCGCAGAAAACGAAGAACTGGAGAGGGACAGTTGGGAAAGGCGGGAAAGCAGCACAGAGGCGCTGTGGGATGCTCCCAAAAGATTTCCTATTGGACGCTGGGGAGCGTTCCCGCACAGGCTCCGTCGGTACCAACGATACCCATATGTGAAGACTACATTCCTGCTTGTTCCTGGAGATAAAGATTTAGGCGTCATCGTGGATAGCATGTCGAAACCTTCTGCTCAGTGTGCAGCAGCAGCCAAGAAAGCAAATAGAATGCTAGGAATCATAAAGGAAGGAATGGAGAATAAAATAAAGGGTATTATAATGCCTATATGGGGTATGTTTACTAAACTGCGGTAACATTACATACCACACGTTATATAATGTTAACAACGTTACATACCGCGCGTTATGTAACGTTAACGCGTGTTAACTTTACCTAACGATCATTAACGTCCCCGGCTGCGGTAAACACCGCAGAAGTTGGAGAGAGGGCGGAGAGAAGGGGTCAATGGGCGGAGAGTGGGCGGGGAGAGGCCCCTTTCACACTAACACGCTGAACTGAAGGGCTGAATCCTACCGCGAATTAAAACCTGCCGTTAGATGCACATTTGCAGGAAAGAGAAACCATTTAAGTGTCAGCAATGTACAGCCAAGGAAGGGAGCCCAAGATATGTGATAGTAGTGCTCCATTTTCAGCAACACCATAGTGCCAAAGTATGAATGGCCACTCTGGGGCATAGGGGGCCGCAGGCGGGACATGTAGCATGGGCAGCTGAATCACAGGGTGGACCAGGCGGGCGCCTAGGTGGCACATAGGAACATAGAAACTGGAAATCAGCAAGATAGCAGCTGACCAAGGCCTAACACAATCCACCTATATCTACCTGGTTCACCCTAGCCAATAGTTGCTAGGGCACTGACCTGACATCCCCACAGCCATCCCGCCCCATGTGGAAGGGATATAATATTGGTAGGCAGTGATGGGGGGGGATGTGAGGATGTCCATGTATGGCCCCCACCCAGGGATCCGCTCCCTAGGCGGGCGCCTACCTACACAGTGGATGGCCTTGGACTGCGCACTACCAGCACCGACAGCAAATGGCCATGTCAGCTTGGCAGGGGGGGGTGTGCCCGTGCTGGAGTGGGCAGTGCCACCTCCCTGCAGTGGACTTAGCCCATGCCCTGCATCAGTACGTGGTGTGCAGTGCAACATACAAAGTCTGACTGAGGAAAAGTACAGGTAGCCCCAGGGACTATTGTGCATCTGTGGCAACAGTATGGTGCACTACACCCAGCCAGTGTGTCCAAAAGCAGAGAGTCACAGGTTCAAGCCCCAGCTGTGGTTCTTGCAGAGCATGTCCCTATGTTTTACCCTACAATGCAGATACAACAGCAACATGTGCAAAGCCCAAAGCAGCGGCGAACAGGGGTACAAACACCCACCTACACAGGCTCCACAATCCAAAGATGCATGGAGAGTCAGGCTGTTTGCCCCAGCATTGAGCTGAAGTTATCACCAGAGCACTACTACTACCCCCTGCACAGTTTAGCAATGTCGGCACTGTACTCAGGACTAGTGTGGGCCCAAAATGCCCCACTGTTACCAGCATTAGCCTGAATAGGTGCATAATGAGGAGCAAGGTATTATGGGTATGGCCCGGACAGGGCAGAATGGCCAGGATGCATCTTCACAGGGTGTGGGGCAATGGCTGGGACACTGTAGTGCCTGACCACCACCTGCATGGACAGGGTGGCCACAGCATGGCATGCTGGGAGGGCACTCACTCTGACCAAGCAGTGACCATGGCAGGTCTAGGTTCCCACATAGTGCTCTACACTATCTGCCTCTAATGATATATTTGTGTTCCCCAGTCCTGGGGTCCCCATCACTGAGTTGGCTGCTTGCTGCACATAGTTCCTCTGTGAGCAGGCTGGTGGACTATCTACAGTTAGACTGTGCATGGTCAGAACACCTTTTAGGTACAGTCTAACTGTGCTGTCTGCTGGTGACTGGCAGACAGTGGTGGGAAGCAGTTGGGGTTTTCCAGATCTAACCCCTGCATTGTTGCTGGTCTGCCACTGCTCCAGTCATAGGTCTGGCTCTGGCCCACCAACCCTGGAGGGCTGTCTCATACAAACAGGATGGAGTTTGCTTCCCCAGGGCAGGGGCACCTGTTCTTTACCTACAAAAAGAAGTGATGTTGGCCCTTTGGGGTATGTAGTATATACCACTGCAACCTATAAAGGCATTGCTACACATACCTCATGCAATTCTAGGAACCCCTCTGCCCTGATAACAGCTGCCCATGTCAGCCAGACCCTAACAGGGGGTACACACCAATCTGGCTGGTGTCTGGTCCCATAGGGCCACATGTGACTGCAGGATACAGATGGACACCAAATTACCTTTGGCTGCACTGCAAGGAACACCTGTCACACACTGATAGTGATGTGGATGTACAGCAGGACCTATCTCTAGCACCACATGTACTGCAGACCTAGTGCTGGGCACCCATCCTATCCCTCAGGGTGAACACAGACCTGAACAATGGCATGGTCTGTAGCTACTCTGTGCCAGTATCACGCACTGTCAGTTTGTCTTTCCAAGCTGAGGTACCGGAGAGGTGCAGACCCCATTTGGTGATCAGCTGTAGACTGCTATTCAGCATGTGCATTGCATCATGGGTACTGGTGGGGTTACCCTATCCTGGCACTCAGAGCAGACAGTTTGTGCGGTGACCTGCAGTCCTTCTGTACCCAGACATTGCTGTGACATACACCATGGAGGTATAGCCTACTGGTTAATACAATGCCATTCTTGGCAGTGTTCATGGGTTCAGTTCCTCATTGTCCCTCCTCTCATGCCTGTCCTACTCAAATAGTGTGTATGCCTGTAGAGGTCATATATTTGCAGATCTGTGCTTCCAGCCCATAATACCCTCGCCACAATTGCCAACATTTCCTCGGTCCGTCTATCTGCGTCTGTCAGCTGTGTAGAGTCCTGTCTGCCAGTGCAGGCTGCCACCCCATGTCATGCCCTGCTACCCTTTCCTGCATTGCGCCTCTTCATGCTTGCCTCACCTGTGCTTGATCTGCATGGCACCACCACTCCTCTGTCCACCCATCATTGTAACTATCCTGCAACCTCCGCCTCCACTGGGGGACACGTATTCCCATCGTCTGCCACCAACTGTTTTTCCGGTACTTTACATTGCCAACACCCTATGCTGTGGTACAGCTGCCCCACCATGTTTGTCATCAGTACTAGCAGGCACATGGGATGCCCGCAGATATGGCAGGTCCAGCGGCTCCCACTTCTCCCTCCTTCACTCACCTGTTCATTGCCTTTCCTGAGTGCTCTATCTAGTGTTAGGGCTACATCTGTCTCTGTTCCGCATAGGTCATGCATGTCATCCTGAGGCACCTTGCAGTCCCTAGGGCACACTAACCTAGGACACCATAACCTTGTTAGGCCACCTTAACCTATGGTTCCATAGCCCAGGGTGCCTTCTGCGGTGCCTTGTCCAAGGGTGCCTAATATGGCGCTTAGCCTAGGAGGCCCTATAGGGCGCCTTATGAGGCACCTTACTGGGCACCTTACAAGGCACCTTACTGGGCACCTTGTAAGGCACCTTGCAAGGCACCCTGTAAGGCGCCTTGCAAGGTGCCTTACAAGGTGCCTTGTAACGCTCGTTAGTCTAAGGCGCCTTGTAACGCACGTTAGATGCTACAGCTTGCTGTAATGATGCAACGCCCACACCTTTATATGGACATCTGTACCTTTACCACGGAACCTAACGCAAATGACATTACCGCAGTTTAGTAAACATACCCCTATATCGTTCCATGGTGCGACCTTACCTTGAATATTGTGTGCAATTCTGTTCGCCATATCTTAAAAAGGATATAGCATTATTAGAAAAGGTACAGAGAAGAGCCACCAAAATGTTTAAGGATATGGAAGGATACCCCTGTGAAGAGAGGCTAAAAAGATTAGAGGCTCTTCAACCTGGAAAAGAGATGGCTGAGGGGAGATATGATAGAGATCTATAAATTAATGAATGGGGTGGAATGGGTAAATTTAGATTGATTGTTTGTGCCATCAAAATATAAAAAGACTAGGGGACATGCAATGAAGCTACAGGGTAACCCATTTAAGATTAATAAGAGAAAAACAAATTTCACTCAGTGTGTAATCAAAGTCTGGAATTAGTTACCGGAGGATGTAGTAAAAGCTGTTAGTGTAGCCAGATTTAAAAAAAAAAAGGTTTGTACAAGTTCCTGAAGGAAAGTTCCATAAACCATTATTAAAGGGGAGCCAGGATATCCACTGCTTGCCCCAAAATAAGTATTGTGGAACCTGTGTCTTTTGGGAAAACTGCTAGGTACTTGTGACACTGAGAGACAGGATACTGGGCTTGATGAACCTTGGTCTGACCCAGTATAGGATATCTTATGCTCTTAAAGGTTTTGAGGCATTATGTTTCAACTCTTGAGTTGATAACCCCCAATTGACCGCTTTGACCCTGTGAAAAGCGGAATATAAATACAGCTAAATAAATAAATAAATAAATAAATAAACCATTCCGCGATCTGAGAAAGTTGCTGGGAAATATGAGAAACCGTAGAGCTAGAACAATTAGGCAAACAAAATAAAAAGCTGAATGTCATCAGTCTAACAAAAGAAGGTAATATCCAGGGATGCAATTAGAGAGGCCAGGGGAATCAGGAAACATTACAAAGAATGGGCCCTAACACAGAGCCCTGGAGGACAACATAGTGCAAAGGCAAGGTAATTGAGCAATGAGAAGCCCAGGAAACCTGAAAAGTTCAACCCTCAAGATAGGAGCTAAACCAACAAAGTGCTAGGCCAGAAACACCAAGAGTACAAAATTGAGAGAAGAGATGGGAATGACTAACAAGATCAAAGGTGGCCGTGAGGTTCAGTGACACAAGAAGAACTTCATGACGACTGTACAAAGATGCATGAAGAAAGTCAGAAATAGCAGTTAGTGTTCAGTAGAGTACTGAGACGAATGAAGATCATTGGACTAGGAAAGAAAAGCTTGCAGCTGCTGGGCCACCACACGCTCTAACACCTTAGAAAAGAAAAAAAGGAATGAGATAGGACAGTAACTGAGAGGGTCACAGATATCTACAGCGCCGGTCTTCAAAAGCAGGAGAACCATGGCTTGCTTCCAGCAGGACGGGAAAGAACCAGTAGATAATTATGTGATGCAGTGGCAAAAGGAAAGAACTAGCAACAAGCTTGAAAAGATAAGAGGACAGGGGATCCGATGGAGCAGTATTGGAGTGTGACTGGGAAATAAAATGAGCAAGCTCATCATAGGAAAGTATCTGAAAGATAGCCAAACCCAGCGGACTGGAGGACGGAGCACCCAGGAAAGCAGAAGATGATGGGGGCACAGAGGGCAAAGCAGATTGAACATCAAGGATCTTCTGCCAGAAGGCAAGGGTGAAAGTCTAGCAATCAGGAAAAGAAGAAGAAAGAATCTTTAGAAGGAGAAGAAGTAAGGCAGCGTACCAGTCGGAACAAACTGGAAGAGCTAGAATCACAGTGGATAGATTTCCTGGGTGAAGTAAGAGCGAAGTGGAGGTGATGAGAAGCAGAAAGGTAGACGGAGAGTGACACAGGGAAGATTGATGCCAGCAGCGCTCAGAGAGACACAGCTGACATTTTAGCAGGCAAAGGCCTGAGTGGTACCATGGCACAGAAAGGCATGAGGGGAGCCATGGAATCAAAAGCAGTGGAAAGTGCAGAGTTGAGTAAAGTCACTTGGGCATCAAGAGGGTGCTGAGGCAAGTCAGCAGGAAAAGGTGGGCAACAGGAGACAAAAGAATCTGGGGAGAAATGCTGAAGGGCCTGGTGCTGATAGGACATAGAAGGAGCCAGAGGGCAAAGTGCACAAAAAAAAATGAACCAGAGGTAGAGAGGAGAAAATGGTCAGACCAAGGAACTGTTGTAACCATTGGAGATGTAAGAGATGCAGATGAGGAAGAGAAGAGAAGATCCAGCATCCGCCTCCCAGCGTGAACAGGGACCCGTATATCCTGACGCAGGCCATACAGTCCCAGAAAGCAGCAAAAATTGGAAAGTGCATATTAAAATCCCCAAACACAAGGAGAGAACAGGGGGCAAGCAAAAACGGAGAAAGGACATTAAGGTCATTAAGACATACCATACAAGTATCTCTAAGCCACGTCTCAACCAAGCAAAACAAATCAAAATGATGAGAATGAATCAAGTTGCACACGAGATGAACCTTATTTCTAAAATGAACATTCAGCAGTCCAAAGGACTACACCGAGAGAACCACAGGCGAAGGAGAAAGACGAGACACTGAATGGGAAGCAGCCTTAAGCGGCATAAGAATCAAGACTCTGGGCAAAGGGCAGGCCAAAGCAGACAAGAGAGCAGGACGAAAACCCCAGACCACTGGGTTAGAATGCCCCGGAGGGGGAGGGGGCAAGCAGGCACCTCACAGATACGAGCGTTGCCACCTACACCCACCTGAGCCGCAAGAAGGAGAAGGCACACCAGAATTGATAAAAGGCATGATGGCCGCACAAAGGAGTGCACAAAAGAGCATGACATGCTTCTTTGTCAAGCTCCTTCGGCACGCGCCACAACGAGAGCTACCACAAACTTACAGAGTGCTCACAGGCAGAAAGCAGGACATCACTTCCGATCCTCACCACGGCAGGAAACAATCGGGGGCTGAAGGAAGGAGGCCGGTCCACAGCCGCTGTCAAAATGCAGGTGGATAACTCGCAAGAGACAGCCTGAAAAACACAAGAGCAAAATACGGGTATACGTGAGCAATCACACCGCAAACTTATACAGAGTGCTGCTCAGTGTTCACAGGCAGAAGTGACGTCACGTCCGATTCTCACCATGGCAGGAAATAATTGGGGATAGAAGAAAGGTGGATGCTCTGTAGCTGCTGTTAAACTTCACGCAGAGCAGGTGGTTAGCTCACCCTCACAGGAGACAACCACGGCAGAAAACAATGGGGAGCTGAAGGAAGGCGGCTGCTCTGCAGCCGCTGCAAACTGTACACAGAGCATGTGGTTAGCTCGCAGGAGACAACCTGAAAAACACAAGAAGAAAACACACGTACAAGTGAGCAAACATCATGTGATTTAAAAAAGTATAGGTGTGCTGTAGTCACGCTACACTCTGCACATGCAAAACACATAACTAGGTCACTGCATGCTTAATAGCATTGTGGTGCAACATATATAGCTACACAACAAGTCTTGATACTTTTTGATCACTCCTCATATTTTTCTCTTTGGACTCAGATTTCACTCCTACTTTTCACCATCTATAGTAGCTACTTCTTTTCAACTCTAACCCCCAACCCTTCCACTCCTCATCTGTCTCTTCTCTTATTCCCCAGTCTTTTATTTATTTTTATTTTATTTTTTTTTCACTAACTTTCCCCTTTCTCTCCTCCTTGCTGAGTTCAGCATCTCTCTTCCCCCTGTCATTTGCCCATCCCAGTTTCCCGTCCAGCATCTCCTCCTCTCTTTCTATCCCTCTCCATGTGCAGCATTCCACTTTCTCTCTATTTCTTCCCGTCCAGCATCTCCATATCATTCTACTATATCTCCTTATGCCCCCTCTTCTATACCCAGCATCTTCTCTCTGTCCCACTATTCCTCCTTCTCCTGTTTTCAGCATCTTCCTTCTGTCTTCTAATGCCTCATGTCCAGCATCTCCCTTTCATCACTCTTTTTCCCCCTCTCAAGGTTAGCATCTCCCCTCTATTTCCCTTTGCTTCCTGTGTGCAGCATATCCTCTCCATTTCCTTGTCCCTCTCCTGTATCTAGCTTCTCTCCTCCATCTCCCTATGCCACCTGTGTTCAGCATTTCCCCTCCATCTCCCTACACACGTCCAGTATGCCCCTCTGTCTCCCTATGCCCCCTGTGTTCAGCATGTCCCCTCCATCTCCCTTTCCCTTCTTCACCTGTGCCAAGCATCAGCCCTCCATAAGAACATAAGCAATGCCATACTGGAAAAGATCAAGGTCCATCAAGCCCAGTATCCTGTTACCAACAGTGGCCAAGCTAGGTCACAAGTACCTGACAGTTTCCCAAAAAGACACACATGTTCCACAATGCATGTATTGGGGCAAGCAGTGGATTTCCCAGGTCTTCTTTAATAATGCTTTGGGACCTTTCCTCCAGGAACTTGTCCAAACCTTTTTTAAAGCCAGCTACAGTGACTAATAGCTTTTACTACATCCTTTGGTAACAAATTTCAGAGTTTGATTACACATTGAGTGAAAAAATATTTTCTCTTATTAGTCTTAAACAGGTTTTACTGTAGCGTCATTGCATGTCCCTAGTCTTTCTACTTTTTGATGGCATAAACAATCGATCTACATTTACCCTCCCTCTGCTGGGTCCAATATCTCTCCTTTGTCTCTCTATGCCTCCTATGTCCATCCAACATATCCCTTCCATGTCTCTATGACCCCCTGTGTTCAGCATGTCTTCTCCATCCCCACCTATCCCTTTCCTGTGTCCAGCATGTCTGCTTCATCACCCTATGATTCTTGTATCCAGCAGATACCCTACATCTTCATGTGACCCCCTGTGATCAGTATGTCCCCTTTATCTTCCTATAACCTCATATGTCCAGCAGGTCTCCTCTATATCCCCATGACCACCTGTGTCCAGCATGTCCACTCTGTCTCCCATGCCCCCTGTGTCCAGGATCTGCTCTCCATGTTTCTATTCCCCCTTCCCTATGTGTAGCATCTCCCCTCCATTTTCCTTTCCCTCTTTTGCCAAGCATGTCACTTCCATCTCCCTATCACCCCTTCCTCTATGTCCAGCAACTCCCTATGCCCCAGATCAATTCCGCAATTCCCCTCCATCTCGCTAAGATCACTGTGTCTAGCATCTTTCCTATGTCTCCCTATGGAGCTATAAGGGGACTATTGTAGTTGATATGGAAGGGCAGACTAGATAGGCCATGTGGTCTTTTTCTGCTGTCATGTTTCTATGATCCTGTGTTCAGCATGCTCCCTCTGTCTCCCTATCCCCGCCCCCCCATGTCTAGCATTTCCCCTCCCTCTTCCTATTCTCCTTCCCCATGTCCAGTACCTCTTGTCGCTCTTCCTTTTTCTGCCACATGGTCCTGTACCCAACCTCCCTCCTTTCCCTCATTGATGCACTTTCTCATCCTCTTAGCTGCTCCCCCTGTCTGCCCGACAAATCGACAATGGATATCAGCGCTGTCATATCTCCTCAGTTTGGCAGCAGCAGTGGCAGTGGGACCTTAACATCTGAGACCAATGCACACCTCTAAGACCCTGTCAGTCACAACCCTTCTGACACAAAGCATATGCATCAGAGGAGGCATGACCAGTAGGGCCTTGGAGGTGGCATGGCTCAGAGAGGCTCTGCTCTTTTGATGTATTTTATTGTCACTGTTATTTCTGGGTTAGTAAGAAGTGGCAGCAGCAGGAAGAAGAGCAGAAGGAGGCCATGGAGAAACAATGCTGCTCTCCACCTGACGAGGCTTATGCATCTCTGACAGCTACTGCACTGATGGAGCTGGCCGTGTTCATACTGGAATTGTCTGCAAAAAACACAGCTGAACATGCCTAGGGCCAACTCTACTAGTTATTCACTGATTTTAACAGATTGAAAATAATTAAAATGTGAACATGGAATATGCAAAAAATTTGTACACCCAGATTACTGTAACTGATGCACATGTGAGAAACATTTACTGAGCTAAAATGGAGTCCCATAATCTCTAATGCAATCTATCAGTAGTGAGTGTCACAAATGAGAGTATATTCCTGAAGCAAAATTGGTCCATAGTAAATGATACTAGTCCAGTCTTGGGCAGCAACTACTGCTAATGGTTATGTGTGCACACACACATATACAGACACGCACACACTAAATACAGAAATTTCAATAATAGAAGCCTGCATAACTTACTGCAAACTCAGATACAGTAGATGGATTTCCATAACAATTGATCCAAACTAAAGGGCAAGGCAGACAAGCTCACATTCTGGAGAAGAATGCATAGTGTCATGTAGAAGACCCTTCTGAGCCCATGGAGCAAAGTGAAGCAGAAGAATTTGCTTCAGAAACTGACAGGCAGGCAGAGCACATGGCTCAGGGTTGCCAAGGGAAACATAAACAAAGTGAGTCACGAGAGGAGCAAACACGCCCATGCTGCAAGGTATCCCCAGGATCAGGAGTTAAGGGAAAACACCTGGTTGGGGGAGGGGCGGAGCTGAGCCCTAAGAAGCAGGGATATAAAAAGTGCTCACTAGATTTGAACAGGGAGACCAGAGAGGAGGCGAAGAGAGAGACAAGGAGAGAGGCAACAGCAGAGGCAGAGAAAGAGAAGAACAAGGAGGAAGCCAGAGAAAGAAGGACCCAGAGAGCCAGTGCCCAAAAGCCAGGTGGAAGCAGCCCAGGACCGGTGCCATTCCTTGAAGGCAGCCGGAGGGAGAGACTGCCTGAGAGGCTAGTTTGGGAGCACTCAGAAACTTCAGAGAGAGAGAAGTGTTGGCCAGAGGATATTTGTATGTCTGAGGAAAAGGCTGAGAAGCTAAAAGGCAGGAAAACACATCCAGTGTTTGGAACCCTTGCTGGCCCAGCAGTGCTGAGAAGTTCTTCCTTTCTAAAGCCAAAAGGTAGGCTGCACAAATTATACAAAGGTGAAACTAGCTATAAATGTTTTCCTTGTGCTTGCCAAGAAGTATTGGACTCTCCTTATACTGACTCCAATATATACGGTACTTCACAACCCTGCTCATTAGAGTGTTATAAAGAGAAGCCTCGGGAAGACAGAGGGGGAGTGTACTTTGAAACGCCGTAAAGCAGTGTGCAAACTTACCCAGCTGATAGTGATTCAGAAGAGATGCAGATAGGGCCTGTTATTGAGGATATAACGGATGAGCAAATGGACTGCACGTTATCATTAGCTGATCATATTATATCACTTTGCTGACCAGGCTGTTAAGAAGGCTGTCTAAACAGCAGAAGAAAAGCAAAGTGTTTCTTTTTGTATAAGAAGTGACTGTTACTTTTGAGTTTATGGTGAGCACTGCATATTTTGAAGCTTGAAGCTAAAGAAGCTGTTTTGTCCTAAGTTCCTGAAATGTTTTCTTTATGCCAGCTGCTTATGGCTATTTTGTCCTAAGTTTTCACATGCATTTAATCCGCCCGGAAGGGGAAATAAAAACCTTGTCATTTTGCCTGAAACCACTCGACTACAAGTACTTCTTTCTTGGAGAGTAAGAGGAACTACAACTCCCATAAGGCAGTACTTGAACAAATACTCTGCCATACTTTCTAAGGCTGACCGACCCTACGTGCCCCAGGCTCTGGGGAGGTTACTGATGACGTTGGCGTAGTTTTACGGATTTTTGCTTGAAATAAAAGGACATCCTAACAGAAAGAGACATCAGGAGACACCAGTTTGCACAAGGGGAAAAGAAACTGCTAACCTGTGAGCGGAGGACGGTCAGAGATTCGCTGGCAAACCGGCCAGGAGGACCAGGACTCCTTTCTCAATGCCTGATTCTACACAGATGCCAAGGTAAAGGGTAACTGGGCACGGGTGTAAGCGGATTCAGAAGTGAGAAAGGGAGCTACTGTTCTGCAGTAATTTAGACAGGATTAAAAAGAAAGCCGTAGTGTGCCGCACTTGGTGGGCTTTTCTTTTGTCTATCTCTGCAGGAACGACTGTCACCAAGATGGATCCGCAGGAGGTGATGCGTTGGATGTCTGTCCAGTTGGAAAAACAGATGGAACTGGCACGTCATACGCAGGAGCAGAGTGTCGCGGCCATACATGCCCAGCAGAAGCCCCTTATTGAACTGATGGAGGCTTTACTGAAAAAGCAAAAGGACGCCGAACGAGCTATTCCCTCATTTTCTAAGGGGGTAGGACCACAAGACTGTAGCGCTTTAGCCTTTGGACAGTTAACTTCTAATGATAACCTAGATGATTTTATAGAGGCCTTTGAGAGGATTGCGGAGGCAGTCAAATGGCCAGTAGAACAGTGGGCAGTGAGGTTTGCCATGTCCCTCACAGGAGAGGCTCTGGCCGCTTATAACACCATGCCCGCTGCTCTAGCATCGGATTATGCTGAGGTTAAGAAAGCTGTTAAGGACAGGCTAGGGTTAACGCCATTGTTTTATAAGCGCATGTTTAGAGAGGCTAGGCTGAAGCCTAATGAAACTCCGAGAGCATTGTTTCAAAGTATTAAAGGATTGGCGTGGAAATGGCTTGCTCCAGAGAAAAAGACTCTTGAGTCTGTGATTGATACCATCATCCTGGAGCAATTCATGGAAGCCGTACCACCAGAAGTTAAAGCTTTCCTCATGCTCCAAAGTTGCCAGACCACTGAGGAAGCAGCCAACCTCACAGAACGTTATTTTGAGGCCAAGTTAGCTGGCACCCCAAAAGGGGGCATTCTGAAGGTGGCTGGGGCCGCCAACTTTGGGAGATCAGAAAGGAGCCTAAGGGCTAAGATACCCAGTGTGAATCCTGTTGTACCCTTGTCAAAAGGAAAATGTTTTAACTGCGGTAAAGTAGGGCATTTTCGAAGAGATTGTACGGTGCGAACAGCACTAGTGTCTGGGAGAGAAAAACAGGTACAAAAGGGTTCCTGTTAAAGGGTTCAAGTAGAGGGCATTGAAACTCAGGCACTGCTTGACTCGGGTGCTGACCAGAGCATGGTCTCGAGGAAGCTCTGGCAGGCCATTGAAGCCCGCCTGCGATCAGCACCGAGTCAAGCAGAGGGGCAAGTCAAAATACGCTGTGTGCATGGGGCATCTTCTTATTACCCCCTATATAGGTTATCTGTAAAAGGGCTGGGAACTGAGAAGGAGGTATGGGTGGCCATAGTCCCACGGCTCCCTCACGATATTATCCTGGGGAGAGATTGGCCTCCATTCTGCCAAGGGATGGAGAAGGGCCTAAATGAAAAAATAGGCCTGGTATCCACCCGGTCCCAGGCAGGAACCTCAGGGGTAACGGTTGTGTCAGCAGAAGGGACAGAGGAACTGCCTAAGGATAGGGAGGAATCCCCAGAGCGTGAAGATAGATTGGAAGAGGAGGTATCAAATATGCTTCCTGTACATGAGGATCTAGTCAATGCTCCTTCCAAAAAGGTCAGGAAAGAAAAGGCTGAGAGGCGCCAAGAGAGGCGGCGTAGGACCCAAGGGAGGGCTGAGCTAGAAGCCGGAGAGGGGTTACCCTGGGTTCCCGCAGAGCTTGTCAGAAAATTTCCTTCCTTTCCAAAGGAACAACAGGCTGACCCTGCTTTGAAGCGAGCATTTGAATACGCCCAAGAGGATAGAAATACCTTTCCTAGAATCCTCTTAGATAAAGGGGTGTTATATAGAGAAAGCAACGACCCACATACAGGGGCAGTGAGAAAACAGTTAGTGGTGCCAACTACGTTCAAAGCAGTAGTTCTACGGTTGGCCCACGATCACCCAGTAGGCAGCCACAAAGGAATTCAGGGGACGTTAGACCAAATCCTGACCCGTTTTTACCGGCCAGGGGTCTTTAAAGAGACTACCCGATACTGTGAATCAGGTCCCACTTGTCAACGGGTTACCTCCACTAAGCCAAGGGCCGTGCCCATGATACCCACGCCCACCATATCAACGCCAATTCGCCGAATGGCGATGGACATTGTAGGACCCCTGGTTAAGACACCGAGGGGCTTCCAATATATCTTAGTGATAGTAGACCAGGCTACTCGTTTCCCCTGGGCAATACCCTTACGAAGTACCTCGGCTAGGATGATAGCCTTGGAACTAATTAAATTGTTCTGTGAGATTGGATTTCCGCAGGAAATGCTCACAGACCAGGGAAGCAACTTCATGTCAAGGTACCTAGCCATGGTGTGGGATGCCTTTGGGGTACGTCACATAAGGACCGCTGCCTATCATCCCCAGTCCAACGGACTGGTAGAGAGGATGAACCAGACTATTAAGCAGATGTTAAGACGCAGCCTAAATGGGAAAATGTCTGAGTGGGACAGTTTACTCCCATTTGTTTTATATGCTTGTCGGGAGCACATACAGGCATCCTTGGGGGCATCACCCTATGAATTATTGTTTGGCCGGGCTCCCAGAGGGATTTTAGATATATTGCGCGAACAATGGGTGGAGCCAGAAATGGAGGAAATTGGGGTAACTCAGTTTCTAAGGGATCTGAGGAATCACCTGAAAAGGACGTCCCAGGCGTCTGTAGAGAATTTGCAGGCCAGTTAACAGCGTCAAAAATGATATTATGACCGAGGGACGAGACCTCAGCAATTAGATATAGGTGATAAGGTAATAATCCTAGTGGCCGACGCGGGACCCAAATTTGAGTCCCGTTGGAGAGGGCCATGTATGGTGGTAGAAAAGGTAGGTCCCGTTTCCTACGCGGTGGAAAATGATAGGGGACACCACCAAGTATACCACCTAAATGTCCTTAAACCTTGGCAGGAGAGGTCAGCGACAGCAAGGCTGGCTAGGATGGAAAAACACATGAGCGTCCCGTTGAGGATTACGAGCTGTCCGAATAAAAGTTTGGCAGCCTGTAATATCTTAAGGGGGGATCTGTCATGTAGAAGACCCTTCTGAGCCTATGGAGCTAAGTGAAGCAGAGGAATTTGCTTCAGAAACTGACACGCAGGCAGAGCACATGGCTCAGGGTTGCCAAGGGAAACATAAACAAAGTGAGTCACGAGAGGAGCAAACACGCCCATGCTGCAACGTATCCCCAGGCTCAGGAGTTAAGGGAAAACACCTGGTTGGGAGAGGGGCGGAGCTGAGCCCTAAGAAGCAGGGATATAAAAAGTGCTCACTAGATTTGAACAGGGAGACCAGAGAGGAGGCGAAGAGGGAGACAAGGAGAGAGGCAACAGCAGAGGCAGAGAAAGAGAAGAACAAGGAGGAAGCCAGAGAAAGAAGGACCCAGAGAGCCAGTGCCCAAAAGCCAGGTGGAAGCAGCCCAGGACCGGTGCCATTCCTTGAAGGCAGCCGGCGGAAAAGACTGCCTGAGAGGCTAGTTTGGGAGCACTGAGAAACTTCAGAGAGAGAGAAGTGCTGGCCAGAGGATATTTGTATGTCTGAGGAAAAGGCTGAGAAGCTAAAAGGCAGGAAAACACATCCAGTGTTTGGAACCCTTGCTGGCCCAGCAGTGCTGAGAAGTTCTTCCTTTCTAAAGCCAAAAGGTAGGCTGCACAAATTATACAGAGGTGAAACTAGCTATAAAAGTTTTCCTTGTGCTTGCCAAGAAGTATTGGACTCTCCTTATACTGACTCCAATATATACGGTACTTCACAACCCTGCTCATTAGAGGGTTATAAAGAGAAGCCTCGGGAAGACAGAGGGGGAGTGTACTTTGAAACGCCGTATAGCAGTGTGCAAACTTACCCAGCTGATAGTGATTCAGAAGAGATGCAGATAGGGCCTGTTATTGAGGATATAACGGATGAGCAAATGGACTGCATGTTATCACTAGCTGATCATATTATATCACTTTGCTGACCAGGCTGTAAAGAAGGCTGTCTAAACAGCAGAAGAAAAGCAAAGTATTTCTTTTTGTATAAGAAGTGACTGTTACTTTTGAGTTTATGGTGAGCACTGCATATTTTGAAGCTTGAAGCTAAAGAAGCTGTTTTGTCCTAAGTTCCTGAAATGTTTTCTTTATGCCAGCTGCTTATGGCTATTTTGTCCTAAGTTTTCACATGCATTTAATCCGCCCGGAAGGGGAAATAAAAACCTTGTCATTTTGCCTGAAACCACTCGACTACAAGTACTTCTTTCTTGGAGAGTAAGAGGGACAACAACTCCCATAAGGCAGTGCGTGAACAAATACTCTGCCATACTTTCTAAGTTAGGATACCCAGGCTGACCGACCCTACGTGCCCCAGGCTCTGGGGAGGTTACTGGTGACAATAGATGCTGTCAAAAAGAGCATATTGCTTTCTTTGACTATGGGATAATGGCCAAAGAACTGTTGAACAGAGACAGAGGTCATCTGTTGAAAAAATGGGCAAAGCATCTTCCAAAACAGACAGCAAACTTTCTGAGGAGGGTTGTAAACTGTAACCACTGGAAATGAATGGACAAGGCTCTCAGTAAGTAAAACATTAAACACGTGTAAAGAAATGGGGGAAAAGGACAACATCTGTAAAGTTAAGCAAGCTAATGTTCATAGTATGAAAGTCCCAAATCTAGAAGCAGCAATGAAAAAAGTTGACTTAAGTTTAGTGACTATCAGAGAAATATGTTAGATGGAAAACCATTACTGGGAAGGTTTTACATTCCAGGCTATACTTTATTCAGACTTTACAATTGCCTGTTGTTGATTTTTTAATATATAATTTTTAACTGCTAAGTTATAAGTTTTAGGAATATTCTGACCGCCTACATTTCTTGCATAGACGAACAAAAGGAGAGCACAAAGTACCTGCAGCAAATTACTAGGGAGAAAGGAGCTGGTACACCAGCTGGTGGTAAAAGCAGGTTTTATTGAGCCCCGACATGTTTCGGCCACTAAGGCCTTCCTCAGGGACAGACAAACCTCAAGAAATACAATAAAACATGAATAAATAATAAAAGAAAATGCGTACAAACAATAATTAACAAGCATGTAAATGCCAATATAAAAACCATATTATAAAACAAACTAAAAAAAAAAATCCATTCTTATTAAATACTACAATAATGGAACACAATAAATGCCATCTATGATTGGATAAAATGATAAACTAGATGTTTAAAACATGTTGTGAGGATAAAACTACCATGAAACGATAATAGTAACACATATGGTTAAATGGATAAAACAATAGATAACGCTTAAAACAAATAAAAACAAAATGTGTGGATGAAGCTTCCATGCACCACTCAAGTGAAGCACATACAGTATTTTCAAAATGTGTCACCAGTACAAAATTTGCCATGGAAGAGGAGAGATGAGGAGGACCCAAATCTGAGTGCAAATAAGCGTAGCATCTTACTCATAAATCGAACAGAAGAAAAAGGGAAGGGGGTGAAAGGAAATGTGGATACCTGTGTTCTGTACCACTGGAAAGTGCATGCAGGGGCAGTTCTATAAGGAGGCCGAGTTGCCTCCAAAAAGAACACCTCACTCGGCCTTCAAAATAAAAAATTTTAAAAAACCCTCGGGTTAAAGAAGCAGCTGCTGCTGCAGCGGTGGCAGCGACAGAATAAAGAGCCCCGCAGTCGCGCCACCGCCACCCAGGAGAGCAGTACCGTTTCCCCTCCGCGCTGACTCAGCTTTTGCAGAGCCATGCGAAGGGAGACTGTAGCCCTTTCGCGCGGCTCTGTTAAAGCTGAGCCGGCGCGGAGGGGAAACGCTGGGCTCTCTGGGGAAGCGGGGGGCCGCGGCAGCGGGGCTCTTCATTCTGGCGCTGCTGCCGCTGCAACAGCAGCTGCTTCTTCAGCCCGAGTGGGGTTTTTTTTATTTTTCATTTTCCCTGGGCTGGGGGGGGCTAGGACTGGAAATGGGCTGATGGGGGAGGGAGGTAGGACTGGTAATGGGCTATGGGGGGATGTTAGGACTGGAAATGGGCTGATGGGGGGATTAGGACTCGTAATGGGCTATGGGGGGGTAGAACTGGAAATGGGGGTTTAGAACTGGAAATGGGCTGATCAGGAGGGGGGCTAGGATTGATAATGGGCTATGAGGGGGGTTAGAACTGGAAATGGGCTGATCCAGATGGGGGCTAGGACTAGTAATGGGCTGATTGGTGGGGTTAGGCCTGGAAATGGGCTGATTTGGGTTGCTAGGACAGGAAATGGACTGATTGGGGGGCTAGGACTGAAAATGGACTTATTAGGGGGATTACGACTAGTAATGGCCAGATGGGGGCTAGGACAGGAGTGGGCTGATAAGAGGGATAGGACTGGAAATGGACTGGGACAGGAAATGGGCTAATGGGGGAGGGGAGGAGAGTGCTGCTGGCCCTGGAAGAAAACTAGGGGCTAGGGCTACAAATGGGCTGATGCGGCGGGATGGTAGAATAGGACTGGAAGGGAGCGAATACTGAGAGGGTCTGCCAGCAGAAGGAGGGAGCAGGACAGGAGCTGACACGGGGGAAGGAGGGGGCTGGAAAGGAGCTGACACCTGGGATGTACTGAAGGGGGACTGGAAGGGAGCTGACACTTGGGGATGGGAGTGGTAGTTGGCTGGGTAATGGGGAGGAGGCTGGAAGGGAGCTGACTGGGGGGTGGCACAGAAAGTGGATCTGAGCTGATACCTGGGATGGTATTTGGACTAGAAGGGGCCGGACAGTGGGGAAGGAGGGGGACTGGCAGGGAATGGACACCAGTGGCAGTCATGACAATGCAAGGCGGTTGACATTGGAAGGTACTGGTAGGAGAGGACTGAAAAGGGGGCTGATACTGGGGAGGGTTACTGGACCTGGAAATGGGCTGATGGAAGGAAGTGAAGAAAATAAAAGAAGAGATAAGAAATGGCAGATGGACCATAGACCACAGAAAGAGAGCTAAAAGAAGACAGGAAAGCAGAAGCCTCAGATCGGGATCAGCATGATCAGAGAATAAAATGGTCAGACAACAAAGGTAGAAAAAATAATTTTATTTAATTTTAATGACTGGACTTTGTTTTATTTTTATATTTTATACAGTATTAGGGAACTGCATCTCTTATTTATCTGATGTTGCAGTGCATGTGGACTCTGGCTTCTTGGGGTTTCAGTTTAAATTTTGTCTACATATTTTTCTTTTTACTTTAGATTGTGGTTACTTCTTCTGTACTTGGTGAGGGTCGATGTTGTGAGTGTGTGATTGAGGTCAAGTATTCTGTTAACATGGCATTTGCACATAAAGATCTATTCTGTACTGTAATAATTTGACTTGTTCAGCTTTTCAAATAGGTATATGGATGTTCCAGGGCCCACTGTAGTATTTACAGTGACACTTTTTTTGGATGGGCTCCTTATGTGAGTTTTGGAAGTTTGTGCTGATATGGTATGGTAGGTTTGCTCTTTGTTGTAGGGTTTTGTATTATTTATTTATTTATTTATTTAGTGTACATTTGTATCCCGCTGCTTCCAGTGATCAGCAGCGGTAACTATACATGGAGAGAATGGCTGTATGGGCCAGAAATTAGGGATAAATACATTGAGATCAGGGAGGGGGAGGTAGCACACAGCAAAAATAAGGTTACAAATTTACAGTGGATTGATGTAAAGATTTCACACAGGGTACATTATATATATTTACACATGGTACTTATATACATATTTACACATTGCTGACTTTAGGACCTCACACTGGTGCAAACTACATATTTACACATGACTGAGGGCATTTCATGAGGCTAAATTAAAATGTGATCGGAAGAGGTGCGTCTTAAGTTTTTTTCTGAAGTCTTTCAGATCACAGTTTGCACGCAGATCACTTGGTAACCGGTTCCAGAGTGCTGGGGCTATAAATGAGAAAGCCCTGTTACTGGTACAAGCATTCACCTTTCTGAAGCACTTAGGGAGACAGAGGGTATTGAGGTTTGCTGTTCTTCTACATCTGTTGTTGGGTAGATTGGATATTAAGCTGCTGAGATGTGAGGGTGCTACATTATGGATGAGTTTGAAGGTAGTGACTAACAGTTTGTATTGGATGCGGGCCGTGATGGGGAGCCAGTGTAGCTCAATTAGAACAGGTGTAATGTGGTCAGAGAGACCTTTTTGCATAATGATTCTGGCAGCGACATTTTGTGCCATTTGCAGAATATTAATAGTTTTTCTTGGCAGGCCTTGCAGTATGGCATTGCAATAGTCCAAGTGTGGGATGATGAGGGCTTGAGCGACAGATTTGAAGTCGGCGTGATCGAGGATGGTACGTAGGGGCTGCAGTACTCTTAACTTGTGGAAAATAGCCCGATTGGTAATTCGAAGGTGCTTGTCCATATTAAGGTTGCTGTCAAGCATCACTCCTAGATATTTTATTTCTGTCTTGATGTTGTAGTTGTTATTGTTCATGGTGACCTCGCTGGGGGTTCGAAACCCGGTTTCCTGGAGATACACATTGCTTCTGTTTTCTTGTGGTTAATGGACATGTTATTGCGTTGAAGCCAGATTTGAAGTTTGAAAAGGCATTTTTCAAGCTTGCTGAGGTTTGGGTTATTTAAGTCTAGTTGCGTATAAAGCATTAGGTCATCTGCGTAAATATGGTAGTTGATGTCATGGCCTTGGAAAATCTTGCATACTGGTTGTAGATATAAGTTGAATAGGAGGGAGGAGAGGGCGGAACCTTGTGAAATGCCTTGCGTTTGAGGGAAAGGGGTAGCTTTGTCATTGTTGAATTGGACCTGTTGCAATCTGTTGGTTATGTAGGATGAGAACCATTAGTTCACAGTATGCCTGGTACTGGAGAATAGTGGTTGCTGTTGTTGTCAGTAAGATGATCAGAATCAGATTTTTTTTTTTTAATATTGAGTTCTGTGGGTGAATGCCCTGGTTCTGCTCTGCACCTACTGTGGATGCAAAATATATGTTGAAAAAGAAAAAGCAAGAACCATAATGCAGTTTTTAACAACAAAATTAAAATGAGCTATAATTTAGTTTTATAAACTGTGCTGTTGGTTCTTGCTGTCTTTTATTTATTTATTTAAATAGTTTTATATATCACCTTATCCTTCAATCAAAGTGGTCAACAAGACAACAGTTCCTTGGTGTGCAAACATGACCATACGCAGCCCTGTGCAAGCAGTGCAGCCGCACAGGGCACAAAGACTTGGGGGGCGCATTTCGCCTGTCTGCTTTTGTCCTGCTGCTGCTAGCAGGACAATAGCAGGCAGCCAAAATGCACCCCCAAGCCTTTTTGCAGCACTTTAAGCAGATCTGGTCCCTCCCTCCTCCTCTGACGCGATGTCAGAGCAGGGAGGGACAGATCTGCTTAAAGTGCCAGCGCCTTTCACATCGGATGCATGCCCCCCCTTCTCCTCCCCTATACCTCCATCCAGCGCTGCCTGCTCTTTCCCTGTTGCCGGCGTTGCCGTGAAAAAAACAGAGGGCGATGGCATCAGCAGGGAAAGAGCAGGCAGCACTGGACAGAGGTATGGGGGGGAATGGGGGGGGGCATGTGCCCGAGCTGCAAGTCGCACAGGGCGCGATTGCAGCTCGATACGGCCCTATGTGCAAACATCTTGCATTTTCTACATATAATCTAATCAGCTTTTTGGTTTGGTTCAGTCTCTGATTGGATTTCTGAAAAAGCCCCGCCCCCTCTAAGGTGGGGGGGGGGCACCATCTCATTCTTCGCCTCAGGCAGCAAATTGCCTTGAGCCGCTCCTGAGTGCATGCATAAGACAAGTGTGTAGGATTAACATGGGGGAGGCTAAGAAATGTGTGGGAACCTGCAATTTTGTACCGCTGGTAAATTTAGTAAAGCCTCCACAATGTAAAACTGGAAACACTGCTACAGTGGAGGGAAGAACAGGTCACCACTATTCCCTTTTATAACTTTTGTTTTAACTTAACAATAGAATAAAGATCATCTCCAGGAACAAGCAGGAATGTAGTCTTCAAATATGGGTATCGTTGGTACCGAAGGAGCCTGCGCGTGAATGCTCCCCAGCGTCCAATAGGAAAGCTTTTGGGAGCATCCCACAGTGCCTGCGTGCTGCCTTCCCGCCTTTCCCAACTGTCCCTCTCCAGTTCTTCATTTTCTGCGGAGCCGACTGGTCGCATATCCTGTCACCGCAGAAAAAATTCCCTTCTTATTCTTCCTTTTTGTGGTAATGTCTGCCTTCCCTCGACGCTACACCGGTACTGCCAGTTCTTCTTTCTTTTTAAAAAAAAAAAAACTTTCTTTCTGGAGTATTTTCCAGCAATTTTCTCCTCAGGTGCCACGCACCATTTTGGGCACTAGGCCCAACGTTTTCCTTCAGAATGGAAAAACCCGCTTCGGGTTTCAAAAAGTGTTCTAAGTGTGGCGGTACCATCTCCATCACCGACACCCATGAGTGGTGCCTCAAATGTTTAGGTCCTGACCACTCTATTTCAAAGTGTGTTGCCTGTGGGATGATGTCGAAAAGGGGCCGGCAAAACTGAGCTGCTAAACTTAGCACCCTTTTTCCCTCCGAGGCAGCTTCCGTGGCATCGACGTCTTCCAGGGCTTTGTCTTCCTCCCATGGATGTCAGGTAACTAAACATAAATCTAGCCGGTCTTCAAAGGGTAGATCTCCTCCTAAACATTGAGATGCCTCTGGTGTTGCCCTTGAGGGACTTGTACCGGCAAAATTGCCCCGGCGGGAGGCTTCGGCTTCCAAAGCACTAACGGGGCTCAAGGATGTTCTCGAGGCTTCAACCTCGTCAGAACTACTGGTGCCATGCTCTGGGGTTCCGGCCGCTTCATCCGGCACTGACACCCAAGCATCGGCAGTGTTGATAGACCAGAGATTCTTGGCTATTGAACGCAGTCTAGCAGCTCTTCTCATGGCCTTGATGCCCCTGAAACCGCTTCAGACAATTCAACCGGTACCGGCACCGACTCCGGTACTGGCACCGACTTCATCGACATCGGCAGGTATTCTACTGGAACCGAGTCATGCGTCTCTATCCGGCATCGACAAGTCGGTACCTGACCACTCCGATGCCGACTTCGATCGGTACCGGTACCGTGCCTTGCACGATCACCCACATCGGAGATACTTCGAATCCTCGGATGAGTCTGAAGACTCTGATAACTCTGCCGATACCAGAGTACTTCTTTCTGAGGATTCCTCTTCTCCTCAGCGTAGGATGTCTCCACCAGAGAATATGTCCTTTCAGGATTTTATCCGAGATGTGGCCCGAGCTCTTTCCATCACAGTAGCTCCTGAAAAAGAGCCTAGGGCAAAGGAATTAGAAATCCTACAATACCCTAAAGCTCCCAAGGAGGCAGCTACCTTACCTATTCATGAAATCTTGCATGATCTTATGTTAAGGATGTGGGAAACACCTCTAACCACATCTCCTCACTCTCGAAGACTCAACACCATGTATCGAGTTCCTCCTTGTCCTGGGTTTCAGAAGACTCAATTACCACACCATTCCATGGTGGTGGAATCAGCCATGGGATGGATAAAGAGTGCAAAAAGGCATGCATCTAATCCTCCAGGACATGAGTGTAGGACTCTTGATGCCTTTGGACGTCGATCCTTCCAGGCTTCCATGCTTTCTGCTAGGATCAGTTCCTATATCTTGTATATGGGAATGTTCCTTAAAGAGGTCACAGGAGATTTAGAGCTTATGACCCCTCTCTTTCCTGATGATAAAAGGCAAGATTATGTCTCTCTTGTCAAACATGCTCAGGATGTTTTCAAGTTTGTGAATCGTGCAGCCTTTGACTGCTTTGAATGCATAAGCAGAACCTCTGCCATTGCCATAGGTGCATGTAGGATTGCCTGGCTCCAGGCATCTGACTTGAACATTTGGGTACAGGACAAACTAGGGAATATACCTTGCACAGGAGAGAATCACTTTGGCAAGAATTGGCAGGAAAAAGCTAATGAGATAGATGCTGACAATATCACGTTGGATAGATTATCTAAATCTACAGCTGAACCTGCAAGGAAAAGATCCTCTAAGAAACCATTCTTCAGCAAGAAGGAAAAGTATTATCCCTTCTATACCCAGCAGGGACATTGTTTAGGTCAGCCTGCCCAAAAGGGACAGCAGCAACAACCTAGGCAAAGAAAGACAAAAGCAGCAAAGCCTCAACCGGCTCAGCAGACTCAGCCTCCACAGGGTCTTTCACTCCTATCTAGAAAACTTTGCCTTCCTGGCCCTGAACGGCCCAGAACCCTCCACCATCCCAGGAAGGTTATGTCATTTTGCCCCCAGATGGGGGTCAGATAACAGCAGAAAATTGGACTCTGTCTATTGTAAGAGAGGGGCACAAGCTTAATTTCCTCAGCATGCCCCCTATTACAATGGTAAGACAGTTCAATTCTCAGACCTCTCTCAACGACCAGTTAGGTCAAGAGGTCACTGTGCTCCTTGCTCAAGGGGCAATAGAAGAGGTACCAATTCCCCAAGGGGGTACAGGGCTTTACTCCCCCTATTTCTTTATTCCAACGAAAACAGGAGGACACAGACCCATTTTAGACCTCAGAGAATTGAACAAATTCCTGTTCAAAGAGAATTTCAAAATGATTTATCTAGGAAATCTGCTGCCATACCTTCAGAGTCAGGATTGGCTTTGTTCTCTAGATCTCAAGGATGCGTACACTCATGTTCTCATCCATCCAACTCACCGAAAGTTCCTTCACTTTCTGTTTCAAGGGAAGCACTACCAATACAGGGTTCTTCCTCTTGGCCTGGCCTTTGCACCAAGGGTGTTCACAAAATGCATGGCTGTGGTGGCAGCATTTCTCCGGACCCTGGGAATATTCATCTTCCCTTACTTAGACGACTGGCTCATTCGAGCCCCTTCAGAGCCAGAGGCCAGGGTTGCTCTGTCTCGCACAATGCAAAGTCCAAGCTTCCTCACACTCAATCTCTAGAGTTTGTAGGAGCTCTGCTGGATACCAGACAGACAAGGGCCTTCCTTCCACAGCCCCGCTGCCTTCGCATTGTGCAGTTAGCTTCCCAAGCAGGGCTAAAACCTCACCTCACTGCTCGGGAAATGTTACAGTTGCTAGGCCACATGGTATCCACCGTGCATGTGGTTCCTTATGCTCGCCTCCATATGAGGGCAGCCCAGTGGACTTTATCCACTCAGTGGACTCTGCGTCAGGTTGCCTGTCAGACAAAATAGCAAACTCAGATCACCTTATTCTGTCCCTCCAATGGTGGCAGTCACCCCAAAACCTTTTGGTGGGGTCTCCTTTTCAGCAACCCCCACCCCAAGCCACTCTAGCAACAGATGCTTCACAGGTGGGTTGGGGAGCCCACCTGCAAGGCCTCTCTACTCAGGGTACCTGGACTCCACAGGAGGCCTATCTCCACATCAATCTCCTAGAACTCAGAGCAATATTCCTTGCTCTTCAAGTATTCCACACCCAGCTCAGCTACAAGGCAGTCCTAGTTCAAACGGACAATCAAGTAGCCATGTTCTATGTGAACAAGCAGGGCGGAACAGGTTCTCTGTCACTCTGCAACGAAGCTTTGCAACTATGGGCCCTCGCCAGAGAGCATCAGATTCATCTCCTTGCGGTGTATCTTTCAGGCATTCAAAACTCTTGGGCAGACAGACTCAGTCGAGTTCTGCTTCCACATGAATGGTCTCTCCATGCAGACCAACCAGGTGGCCAAAATTTTTCAAATTTCGGGAACCCCGGACATAGACCTCTTTGCAAGTCTGCTGAATGACAAACTTCCCCGGTTCTTTTCCAGAATTCCGGCTCAGGGTTGTCAGGCCAAGGATGCTTTCCTCCTCCGTTGGGGTCAGGACTTCCTGTATGCCTTTCCACCCATTCCCCTAATTCCCAAAACCCTGTTCAAGCTTCAGAGAGACAAAGGTCATATGATCCTTAGAGCTCCACGTTGGCCACGGCAAATGTGGTACCCTCTGCTCCTACATCTCTCTCCTATGCCTCTGGAGTTAGGATCTGCTCCAGATTTTCTTTCTCAAGAGGGCGGGATGCTGTGGCATCCCAATCCCCAATCTCTGCATCTCAGGGCCTGCTTGCTGAAAGCCTAGAACTTCACGGTCTTAACCTTTCCCAGCAGGTAAAGGATATCCTTTATGCTTCCAGGAAGCCTTCCACAAGACGCTCTTATGCATTTAAGTGGAAAAGGTTTACCATATGGTGCTCGCAGAAGGGTCTTAACCCTCTTGCGATACCTCTGGAATCATTACTGGAGTATCTCCTTCATTTATGAAATGCAGGGCTTAAGACCAATTCAGTGAGAGTTCATTTGAGTGCTATTGCAGCTTCTTTCAAGCCTCTAAATGGACAACCTATTTCCTCTCATCCTCTCATAGCAAGATTTATGAGAGGCCTTCTTTTAACTAAGCCTCTCATTAAGCCACCACCGGTGGCATTGGACTTAAATCTGGTTCTTGGGCAGCTCATGAAACCGCCCTTTGAACCATTAGCCACTACCTCTTTGAAATTCCTTTCCTGAAAGGTCATTTTTCTTATTGCAATCACATCAGCACGTCGCATCAGTGAATTGCAAGCCTTGGTGGCTGATCCTCCTTATACATGGTTCCATCATGATAAGGTAGTCCTTAGGACTCATCCACACTTTATGCCAAAGGTGGGGTCACCTTTTCATTTAAACCAAGCAGTTTACCTTCCTGTATTCTTTCCAAGGCCTCACGCCTCAAATGCAGAAAGGAATCTTCATACTTTGGACTGTAAAAGAGCTTTGGTGTTTTACTTGCAAAGGACACAGCAACAGAGAAAGTACTCTCAACTCTTTGTTGCTTTTGATCCTAGTCATTTGGGACTTCCAGTCTCCAAAAGAACACTGTCCAGCTGGATTGCACAGTGTATATCTTTTGCCTATGAGAGTAAAAACCTTTCTCTTGAAGGCCATGTCACAGCTCACAATGTAAGAGCCATGACAGCCTCTATGGCTCATCTTCACTCTGTGCCTATCGATGACATCTGTCGAGCAGCTACTTGGGCTTCGGTTCATACCTTCACAGCCCATTACTGCTTAGACAAGGACTCCCGCCGGGATGCCTTGTTTGGTCAGGCTGTTCTTCAACACCTGTTCCATACTTAATCAACTCCTACCCACCATCCCTGGTAGGATGCCAGCAATCCATGGGGGGGAAGTGGAGCCTTTTCACAAGGGCACACAACTTCTGGGGCCTTCTCCTTGGCATCCACAGCTAGGAAGTCCCTTATATGTGAAAACTACATTCCTGCTTGTTCCTGGAGATAGCATAGTTACTCACCTGTAAAAGGTGATCTCCAGGAACAGCAGGAATTTAGTCTTCACAACCCACCCACCTTCCCTAGGAGTTGTATCTCTCTATCTCTCTCTCTTTCCCTCTCTTTTGTCTCAGCTTTAAACTCAACTGGAGAGGAACAGTTGGAAAAGGCGGGAAGGCAGCATGCAGGTGCTGTGGGATGCTCCCAAAAGCTTTACTATTGGACGCTGGGGAGCGTTCCCGCGCAGGCTCCGTCGGTACCGATGATACCCATATGTGAAAACTAAATTCCCGCTGTTCCTGGAGATCACCTGTTACAGGTGAGTAACTATGCTTTACCAAACAAATAACGCAGCAACTGCTTCTCAATTTGTTCTGAAGGAAAAGAAGCCATCGGTGTATGACGGGAGCTATTTAAACTACTGAATAAAGTTTGCTCACAGAAAGGTCAAAAGTTAAAAGTAAACTAATCTTGCATTGTTGAATACAGAAAAAAAATGGAAAACATGAAAAAAATCAGCACACAGTCATAAATAGGCATAACAATAAGAATAAAGATGAAAATAAAAATGAAACTAGAAATAAAATGATCGTCGGGGGAAACACTCCTGGATCAAAACTACTGTGCACTGTATTACAGTTCTCAATTGAAGTAGCACTGCTGTGACATGTAATGTTAGTATGAAATAAAGCCCAAGGGAAGAGTAATAAAGTAAAAACTGTCCCGATAATTGAAGGACTTAACCCTGTGGTAGTGCACTTCATATCAGTGAAAGGCAAGATACAAACAGTAAAGCAGTGCAGGAAGGAACAAAGGGAGAGGAAGGTCAACATTAACAATCAAATATACAGGGAGGAATTATAAGTTATTGGACAATATGGCCCAATCAGTAATTGTGGTGAGTGTTGGCAGTGAGATGAATTTGGGAAAAAAAAATTGCAAAAGTGAACTAAGGGAAGGAAAATAAATAAATTAAACAAACTATGAATAAATGATCCTATAACATAAAAAACATATTAACTAAAAAACAGGACATTTCTAAAAACATAGATGTTATAATAAAGCCAAGCTGAGCTCTGTAAAAACCACATTATTAAATAAGAACAATTGTGCCACTATATCAATTTCACCCACAAAACTAAGGATAAAGACGAATAAAAACAAAAAAATGGAGAAATATAAATTCTAATTAAATAAATAAATGGATAATAGAATAACTAAAACACCAAATGGAAGACCACCAAGAAATAAAAGCAAAAGTGGATGAAGGGGGGAAGGGGGAGGAAGGGAGGGGAAGAGGGAAAAGGGGAAGGAGGAGAAAAAAGGGGGGATGGGGATGAGGTGTGGAAGGAGGAGATAAGGGGGTGTAGGTGGGGGTAGGGGGTAAGGAAAGAGGGGAGGAAGAAGGAAAGAGGGGGAAAGGGGGAAGGGAAGGTGGAGGAAGGAAAAAGGGGGAAGGGAAGAGGGAGAGAGAGATGGGAGGAGGAGGAAGGAAGGAAGGAAAAGGGGGAGAAAGAAAGGAGGGGAAGGGGGACGGAATGAAAAGGGGGAAGGAGGGGAAAGGGAGGGAAGGAAGTAAAAGGGGGAGGAGGGGGAAGGAAGGAAAAGGGGGAAGGAAGGAAAAAGGGGAAAGAAAGAGGGGGAGGGGAAGGAGAAAAAGGAAGGAAGGGGAGGGGAAGAAGGAGAGGGGGAAGGGAGGGGAAGAGAGAGTGAGGAGGGGGAAGGGGGATGGCAGGAAAAGGGGAGGGGGAGGGGGAAAGGGAGAAGGCAGGAAAAGGGGGGAGGGGAAAGGGGAGGATGGGGTGAAGAGAGATGTGAGATAGAGGGAGAAAGGGGGGGAGGGAGTGTGGATAAAAAGTAATAAACTAAAGGGGTGTAAATAAAAAAAGATACAAGTATCAATATATTAAAACCATAAAAGTGAGGATAAACCTGAAAGGATGAGAACCTACGAGACCAGTACGTACTCCTGAAAGAACACAAAGGAGCAAGAAGGTACCAAAGGGAACTACAAAAAAACAGAACGGTCTAGATCTTGAATGAAACCATGAGGTTGCAAGGTGCGTAACTCATATATAAAATGTTGCTCCATCCGAAGAATCAATTTATCTATATCACTTCCTCGCCAATGTGTGCGAACCACCTTCAGAACTGTAAGGCATAGATCAGAAACCTTGTGGTCAGCCTGGGTCCAATGTTCTACCAAAGGTTTGTCTATAACATTTCTTCTGAGGTAACTTTTATGTTCACCAATTCTAATTGTAATACTTATTTTCGTTTTACCAATATAACAAAGCTTGCACAGGCAGGTGATTAAATATATCACCTGCATTGTCTCACAATTAAAAAAATCATAGAGGAATACTTTACAAGAGGTAGTTAGGTGAGCAAACACCTCCTTGGTAACTAGAGCATTCTCGCAGACCACACATTTGCTACATCTGAAGTGTCCACGTGCTTTGGGAACAAACCAAGGCTTGCTGAGAGCTGATGGGACTAATACATTTGTTAGGTTCGGATTCCTCTTATATGCAAACGTGAGTCTTTTGTTCTTTAAGGATGGAAGCAGGTCTAAAATGTGTCAGGCCTCCTTAAGAATTCAGACAATATCCCTCAAATATTCAGAGAAAGTCAATGCGCAAACAATACGATCATCTTTCTTCCGAAAACATTCCTGTAAAACAACCGATCTATCAGAGGTGTGGGCCCAATTGAGTGCTTTCTTGATGCAAGCTTGAAGTTATCCATGTTCGAAAAATCTTTGCTTCATATCCAGTGCATGGGAATCAAAATCTTCATCAGTGGTGCATAATCTCTTAATCCTTAAAAATTGACTGGTAGGTAAATTCTTTTAAGGTATAATTGTGAAAACTACAAAAATGTAGAAGAGAATTCCTGTCTGTGGGTTTCCTGTAGAGAGTAGTAACAAATCCATGGGGTGTGTTCTTAATTATCTTTATCTTTATTTAATACTTGGTATACCGCTTCACGAAAAAACACCAAAGTGGTTTATAGTAGACTAAAATAACTGCCAGAAAAGGAAAAGAACGCCATAATCAACAGGAAAGAGGAGATAGGAAAGAGAGGAGCAGAAGGAAGAGGGACTAAGGGGAGAAAGAAGGGGGAAAGAACCTCAGCTAGGAGCAGCAGGAACAGGGAGGTTGAAGGCAGAGCAAAAGAGGTGTGTCTTGAGAAGAGATTTAAACCTGTTGAAGGAGAATTCCAGCCGGAGATCTGGGGGAAGAGAATTTCAGAGTTTAGGGCCTAGGTAGAAAAAGGCAGAATTCTGGGTAGACTCCAAGTGTGCAACAGAGGGAGGAGGAAGGAACATACGATTGACATGGATATGATGAAGTGTATGGTGGAGAGTATGGAGACGGACCAAATTGGCAAGGTAATTGGGGGGAACTGGAGTGAATAGCCTTGTGGACAAGAATGAGGACCTTATATTGAATACGGTAAGTAATGGGGAGCCAGTGAAGGTGGACGAGAAGGGAGGTGATATGGTCAGTGCGGGATGCATGAGTGACAAGACAGGCAGCGGTATTTTGTAACAGTTGGAGATAAGCTATCTGTTCAAAATCATCTGAAAACTCAAATTGTAAATGAGGGTTGAGGGAGTTGAGCCAAACACAAAGTTGTAACAAAGCTTCTTGTGTGCCTTTCCAAATTAAGAAAATGTTGTCAATATAACGTTTCCACATGCATATCTGTTCTTGAAAAGGATGTGAAGTAAAAAACCTATGCTCAAAATTTGTTACATATAGATTCAAAACGTCGGGTACCATGGAGGACTCCATGGCCACCCCTTTTATCTGTTTATAATTTAATTCCTGGAAACAAAAATAATTATGAGTAAGTGCCAAGATGGCAAGTTGAATTAAAAAGCAGGTAGGGGTATGTACTGGTCTAGTGCGTGTGATGAAGATATCTTCCAAAAAGGACAGAGCAGCATCCTGTGGAATATTTGTGTAAAGGGATTTAATGTTCAAGGTGGGTTAGATGTTATACTTATTTGCACTCAGATTTGGGTCCTCCTCATCTCTTCTCTTCTTCCGTGGCAAATTTTGTACTGTTGACAATTTTTGATAATAATGTGTGTGCTTCACTTGGGAGATGCATGGAAGTTTCATCCGCACATTTTGTTTTTATTTGTTTTAAGTGTTATTTATTGTTTTATCCATTTAACCATATGTGTTACCAATATCCTTTCATGGTAGTTTTATCCTCACAACATGTTTTAAACATCTAGTTTATCATTTAATCCAATCATATGTGACATTTATTGTGTTCCATTATTGTAATATTTAATATGAATGGATTTTGTTTTTTTTAGTTTGTTTTATAATATGTTTTTTATATTGGCATTTACATGCTTGTTAATTATTGTCTGTACAAGTTTCCTTGTATTCTTTATTCATGTTTTTATTGTATTTTTTGAGGTTTGTCTCCCCCTGAGGAAGGCCTTAGTGTCTGAAACATGTCGGGGCTCAATAAAACCTGTTTTTACCACCAGTTGGTGTACCAGCTCCTTTGTCCCTACATTTTTTGCATAGTCTTTAATTCAGATATCTGAGTGTGCTCTCAGTTCATATAAGGTATACTGACCAGGGAGACTTGTGATATATAGCTACTTGGAATAGAAGTACACGTTTGCTTTTAGATGTGCAGAGATCCAGTCTTCTACCTAAGGAGCATGTTTACTAAAACGCACTAAGGTAGCATGCATTAACATGCATTAGCATGCACTAACGGCAGCGATAAGGTGTCTTCGTACAAAAAGTGCTCTGGCCGTGTAGGGGGTGTGGCGGCGTAAAGCATCCTATGTGTCCTTTAACGTGCGCTAATGGAAACTGGTTCAGTAAGGTGATAAGCATGTACTTTAACATACAAAAAAGGCTGTAACCCCAATGCAGGATAAAGGAGCAGCAATGGAAGACACTCTGAAGGTGATGGATGGACAGCTGGTAGTTAATGGACCAGACGAACCTTTGCCATCTGATATTGTAGTCAGTAAGTGGGATGTGCAGATGACACCCAAGAATAATGTGTCAGTGTGGTGTGCATATGTCATTGTCAGTACTGTCAGTGTTTTACATAGGAGAAGCCTGAAATTTGTCTGGGTGGAGTCAGCATGCCATCGATATGTTCAGCAAAAAAGGACTAAGCATGAGTGGTGATGTGGAGCAGTCATAGGAGAGGTCGTTTTATCTGTTGAGTAGTTGCATATGTTCTTGCATGTGTCATGGTGTAGTAGCTGTATGACAAATATAGGACTGCACATGACAGGCATATGGTGAGTGTGGATCTGTTGTTCTGATGGTGGTAGCAGAGAGTGTGTTATGTTTATGCCGGTCTGATATTGCAAATGTGATGGCACAGATGCAGTTGTGCCTATTTGTCCAAGAAGTAGGTGTACCATGGGGACCCTGAAATACTATTGTAGTGTGTGTGTTGGCTGCCTTAGCTGGTCCTATAACCGCACAATCTACCACATACATGTAGATAAAATAAATGTTCATGTCTGTGTCTCAGTCATAATATGGAGCAAGTAATGATGTGTGAGGATTGCAGCAGATGGGCATTGAAGGAGTGGGATATGGTTGCATGTACAACATATGTGTGTCAGAGTTTCCAATGGACAGTCAAATTTAGGGTGCCATATTTCAATCATGCACTGCATGTGTATAACACATCTGCTGGCCCAACATCATCAGCCCTCTGCAATGTTGTACACCAGAGACAAGAAAGTATCGCTGACAGATGCATGAGTGCAATGCACATGCCTGACCTACATTGGGCCCCATTGTGGAATTGCTGCATCTGTAAAAGCACACCCTGGCCTGCAGCTGACAGTACCTTGAGATGAGGGTAACAGAACCCTGATGACATGTGGTATCTGTAATGTGGTCTATACTCCACTAAGACAGTGCTGCAAGCATAATACCAAATATTCACAGAACCTCACAGAGGATGCTGCACCAATAAAGGGAATGTGTGTTGCAGCATACAATGCAGCTAAAGGTTGTCTGCTCAAAATCAATCTAGTGGTATGTGTCCGCATGGGGTGTATATATAGTATAGAGGGGAAGATGTGCAATTACAGTTATGGCCATATAGATCAATCTTTTGCACTCTTTGGCTCACACATGTGCTGAGATCACAGTAGCAACAATCTCTTGGGTTTCACAGCAGAGTGAAAACCAGCCTGGCTGTTGTATAGTCATGATTATTAGAAATATATATGAGCATGAATAGGGACATGGGTACCTGATTTAATGCACACACTGCACAAGTTTGGAGAGAAGAATGAGGAGGTGTTTTAAAAAAACATCCATTACAAACATCAAGCCGGTGTTTGGTGTGTCCAAAGACATTGCATTAACCACGATGCTAACCCTGCACAGCATCTGCCATGGCAGAAATTACCAATAAAGGGAATGTATGTATCTGCCTACAATGTAGAAACAGGTTGATAGATTCATATCAATCCTGTAAGATGTGGCTGCACGTTCAGTATATATGCGATGGAGGCCCAGACCGACTCCCACAGTTAGGGTCCAGTCTCTCAAACCACTGTGTGGGTCATGAATCAGTTGGGGTTGCATTACTAACACTCTCCAATGGACCACAGCTGAGGCAACACACTCTGCATGTCTGATGGGCTGGATTGAAAAGAGCTTGCAGGAAATATCTCACACTGAATAGGTACAAGGATGCCTGGGGCTTTGCTGAACCTGCACCCTTTTGGATACTATTTGGCCCAGCCCAGAACAAAAGGAACAGGTGGGCATCAAACCAGGGGTCTGGTGTGTCCAAAGACATTGCATTAACCACTATGCTAACACTGTACAGCATCTGCCATGGCAGGAATTACCAATAAAGGGAATGTATGTATCTGCCTGCAATGTAGAACCAGGTTGATAGATCCATATCACCCCTGTAAGATGTGGCTGTATGTTCAGCATAGTTACTCATCTGTAACAGGTGATCTCCGGGAACAGCAGGAATTTAGTCTTCACATATGGGTATCGTCGGTACCGACAGAACCTGCGTGGGAACGCTCCCCAGCATCCAATAGGAAAGCTTTTGGGAGCATCCCACAGCGCCTGCGTGCTGCCTTCCCGCCTTCCCGCCTTTCCCAACTGTCCCTCTCCAGTTGAGTTTATAGCTGAGACAAAGAGAGAGGGAAAGAGAGAGATAGACAGATACAACTCCTAAGGGAGGTGGATAGGTTGTGAAGACTAAATTCCTGCTGTTCCCGGAGATCACCTGTTACAGGTGAGTAACTATGCTATCTCCAGGAACAAGCAGGAATGTAGTCTTCACATATGGGGACTCCCTAGCTGCGGATGCCAGGGAGAAGGCCCCAGAAGTTGTGTGCCCCTGTGAAAGGGCTCCACTTCCCCCCATGGATCTCTGGCATCCTACCAGGGATGGTGGGTAGGAGTTGATTAAGTATGGAACAAGTATGAAGATTCCTTTCTGCATTAGAGGCGTGAGGCCTTGGGTAAACTACAGGAAGGTAAGCCGCTTGGTTTAAATGAAAAGGTGATACCACCTTTGTCATAAAGTGTGGATGAGTCCTAAGGACTACCTTATCATGATGGAACTTTGTATAAGGAGGATCAGCCACCAACGCTTGCAATTCACTGATGCGACGTGCTGATGTGATTGCAATAAGATGATCTTCCAGGAAAGGAATATCAAAGAGGTAGTAGCTAATGGTTCAAAAGGCGGCTTCATGAGCTGCCCAAGAACCAGATTTAAGTCCCATGCCACCAGTGGTGGCTTAATGAGAGGCTTAGTAAAAAGAAGGCCTCTCATAAATCTCGCTATGAGAGGATGAGAGGAAATAGGTTGTCCATTTAGAGGCTTGAAGGAAGCTGCAATAGCACTCAAATGAACTCTCACTGAATTGGTCTTAAGCCCTGTATTAGACAACTGAAGGAAATACTCCAGTAATGATTCCAGAGGTATCGCAAGAGGGTCAAAACCCTTCTGTGAGCACCATATGGTAAACCTTTTCCACTTGAAAGCATAAGAGCGTCTTGTGGAAGGCTTCCTGGAAGCATAAAGGATATCCTTTACCTACTGAGAAAGGCTAAGACCATGAAGTTCTAGGCTTTCAGCAACCAAGCCCTGAGATGCAGAGACTGGGGATTGGGATGCCACATCATCCCGTCCTCTTGAGAAAGGAGATCTGGAGCAGATCCTAACTCCAGAGGCGGAGCTTGAGAGAGATGTAGGAGGGTACCACATTTGCCGTGGCCAACGTGGAGCTATGAGAATCATATGACCTCTGTCTCTCTGAAGCTTGAACAGGGTTTTGGGAATTAGGGGAATGGGTGGAAAGGCATACAGGAAATCCTGGCCCTAATGGAGGAGGAAAGCATCCCTGGCCTGACAACCCTGAGCTGGAATTCTGAAACAGAACCGGGGAAGTTTGGCATTCAGCGGACTTGCAAAGAGGTCTATGTCCGGGGTTCCCCAAATTTCAAAACTTTTGGCCACCTGGTCTGTATGGAGAGACGATTCGTGTGGAAGCAGAACTCGACTGAGTCAAGGGTTTTGAATGCCTGGAAGATACACCGCAAGGAGATGAATCTGATGCTCTCTGGTGAGGGCCCATAGTCGCAAAGCTTCATTGCATAGCGACAGAGAGCCTGTTCCACCCTGCTTGTTCACATAGAACATGACTAATTGATTGTCCGTTTGAACTAGGACTGTCTTGTAGCTGGGCTGGGTGTGGAATACTCGAAGAGCAAGGAAGATTGCTCTGAGTTCCAGGAGATTGATGTGTAGATAGGTCTCCTGTGGAGTCCAGGTACCCAGGGTAGAGAGGCTCCCCAACCCACCTGTGAGGCATCTGTTGTTAGAGTGGCTTGGGGTGGGGGTTGCTGAAAAGGAGACCCCACCAAAAGGTTTTGGGGTGACTGCCACCATTGGAGGGACAAAATAAGGCGATCTGCGTTTGCTATTTGTGTGGCAGGCAACCTGACGCCTAAGTACACTGAGTGGATAAAGTCCACTGGGCTGCCCTCATATAGAGGCGAGCATAAGGAACCACATGCACGGTGGATGCCATGTGGCCTAATAATTGTAACATCTCCGGAGCAGTGAAGTGAGGTTTTAGCACTGCTTGGGAAGCTAACTGCACAATGCGAAGGAAGCGGGCCTGTGGAAGGTAGGCCCTTGTCTGTCTGGTATCCAGCAGAGCTCCTGTAAACTATAGGGACTGAGTGAGAGCAAGGTTGGATTTTGGGAAGTTTATGACAAGTCCCAAATACTGAAGGATATGCATTGTGCGAGAGATAGCAACTCTGGCCCCTGGCTCTGAAGAGGCTCGAATGAGCCAGTCGTCTAAGTAAGGTAAGATGAATATTCCTAGGGTGCAAAGAAATGCTGCCACCACAGCCATGCATTTTGTGAACACCCTTTGGTGCCAAGGTCAGGCCAAAAGGAAGAACCCTGTATTGGTAGTGCTTCCCTTGAAATAGAAAGCGAAGGAAATTTCGATGAGTTGGATGGATGAGAACATAAGTGTATGCATCCTTGAGATCTAGAGAACAAAGCCAATCCTGACTCTGAAGGTATGGCAGCAGATTTCCTAGAGAAATCATTTTGAACTTCTCTTTGAACAGGAATTTGTTCAATTCTCTGAGGTCTAAAATGGGTCTGTCTTCTCCTGTTTTCATTGGAATAAGGAAATAGGGGGAGTAGAACCCTGTACCCTGTTGGAGAATGGGTACCTCTTCTATTGCCCCTTGGGCAAGAAGCATAGTGATCTCTTGACCTAACTGGTCGTTGAGAGAGGTCTGAGAATTGAACAGTCTTACCATTGTAGAAGGGGGCATGCTGAGGAAATGAAGCTTGTACCCCTCTCTTACAATAGACCGAGTCCAATTTTCTGCTGTTATATGACCCCATCTGGGGGCAAAATGTCATAACCTTCCTGGAATGGTGGAAGGCTCTGGGCCGTTCAGGGCCAGGAAGGCAAAGTTCTCTATATAGGAGTCAAAGCCCCTGTGGAGGCTGAGTCTGCTGAGCCGGTTGAGGCTTAGCTGCTTTTGTCTTTCTTTGCCTAGGTTGTTGCTCTTGTCCCTTTTGGGCAGACTGACCCGAACGATGTCCCTGCTGGGTATAGGAGGGATAAAACTTTTTCTTCTTACTGAAGAATGGTTTCTTGTAGGATTTTTTCCTTGCAGGATCAGCTGTAGACTTAGACAATCTATCCAAAGTGATATTGTCAGCATCTATCTCATTAGCTTTTTCCTGCCAATTCTTGCCAAAGAGATTTTCTCCTGTGCAAGGAATATTCCCTAGTTTATCCTGTATCAAAAGTTCCAAGTCAGATGCCTGAAGCCAGGCAATCCTACGTGCACCTATGGCAATAGCAGAGGTTCTGCTTATGCACTCAAAGCAGTCAAAGGCTGCACGATTTACAAACTTGGAAACATCCTGAGCATGTTTGACAAGGGCGAGGAAATTCTGCCTCTTATCATCAGGAAGGAGAGGGCTCATAAGCTCTAAATCTCCTGTGACTTCCTTAAGGAACATTCCCATATATAATATGTAGGAACTGATCCTAGCAGAAAGCATAGAAGCCTGGAAGGTTCGATGCCCAAAGGCGTCAAGAGTCCTACAATCACGTCCTGGAGGATTAGATGCATACCTATTTGCACTCTTGATCCTTCTCATTGCTGATTCCACCACCATGGAATGGTGTGGTAGCTGAGTTTTCTGATACATGGTGTTGAGTCTTCGAGAGTGAGGAGATGTGGTTAGAGCTGTTTCCCACATCCTTAACATGAGATCATGCAAGATCTCATAAATAGGTAAGGTAGCTGCCTCCTTAGGAGCCTTAGGGTATTGTAGAATTTCTAATTCCTTTGCCCTAGGCTCTTTTTCAGGAGCCACTGCGATGGAAAGACCTCGAGCCACATCTCGGATAAAATCCTGAAAGCACATATCCTCTGGTGGAGACATCCTACGCTGAGGAGAAGAAGAATCCTCAGGAAGAAGTACTCTGGTATTCGGCAGAGCTTTCAGAGTCTTCAGACTCATTCAAGGATTCAAAGTATCTACGATCCGGGTGATCGTGCAAGGCACAGTACTGGTATCGATTGGTCGGTATCGGAGGGGTCCGGTACCAACTTGTCGATACCGGATGGATAAGCATGACTTGGTCCCGGTAGAATACCTGGCGATGTCGATGCAGTCGGTACCGGTGCCGGTACTGATTAAATTGTCTGAAGTGGTTTCAGGGGCATCGAGGCCGTGAGAAGAGCCGCCAGACTGTGTTCAATAGCCAAGAATCTCTGGTCTATCAACGCTGCCTATGCTTGTGTATCGGTACCGGATGAAGCAGCCAGTACCCCAGAGCATGGCATCAGTAGTTCTGACGAGGTTGAGGCCTCGAGAACATCCTGGAGCCCCATTAGTGCTTTGGAAGCCGAAGCCTCCCGCCGGGGCAATTTTGCCGGTGAAAGTCCCTCAAGGGCAAAGCCAGAGGCATCTCGATGCTTAGAGGGAGATCTACCCTTTGAAGACCGTCTAGATTTATGTTTAGTTACCTGAGATCCATGGGAGGAAGACGAAGCCCTGGAAGACATCGATGCCACAGAGGCTGCATCGGAGGGAAAAAGGGTGCTAAGTTTAGCAGCTCGGTTCTGCCGGCCCCTCTTCGACATCATCCCACAGGCAACACATTCCAAAATAGAGTGGTCAGGACCTAAACATTTGAGGCACCACTCATGGGGTGTCGGTGACGGGGATGATACCGCCACACTTGGAACACTTTTTAAAACCCGAAGCAGGTTTTTCCATTTTAAATGAAAAGTTGGGCCTAGTGCCCAAAATGGCGCATGGCACCTGAGGAGAAAATACCTGGAAAGGACTCCAGAAGAAAAGTTTGTTTTTGGGGGGGGGAAAACAGAAAGAAGAACCGTCGGTACCGGTGTAGCGTCGAGGGAAGGTAGACGCGACCACAAAAAGGAAGAATAAAAGGGAATTATTTTCTGCGGTGACAGGATGTGCGACCTGCCGGCTCCGTGGAAAACAAAGAACTGGAGAGGGACAGTTGGGAAAGGCAGGAAGGCAGCACGCAGGTGCTGTGGGATGCTCCCAAAAGCTTTCCTATTGGACGCTGGGGAGCATTCCCACGCAGGCTCCGTAGGTACCGATGATACCCATATGTGAAGACTACATTCCTGCTTGTTCCTGGAGATTATATATATGCGATGGAGGCCCAGACCGACTCCCACAGTTAGGGTCCAGTCTCCCAAACCTGTCCACTGTGTGGGTCATGTATCAGTTGGGGTCGCATTACTAACATTCTCCAATGGGCCACAGCTGAGGCAACACACTCTGCATGTCTGATGGGCTGGATTGAAAAGAGCATGCAGGAAATATCTCCCACTGAATAGGTACAAGGTTGCCTGGAGCTTTGCTGAACCTGCACCCTTTTGGATGGTATTTGGACCAGCCCAGAACAAATGGAAAAGAAAAGAACCTGTGGGTATCAAACCAGGGCTTTGGTGTGTCCAAAGACAGTGCTCTAACCATTATACTAACCTTGCATGGTATCTGCTATGGGAAGAGTTACTAATAAAGGGAGTGTATGTATGTATCTGCCTGCAATGTATCAGCAGGTTGTCAGCTCATTCTCACCAGACTGTGATTGATCCTGCGCATTGTGCACATATCTGTCGTGGTGCAAAGTGCCTCATGTCACGGTTTGGATATGAGATCTGACTCATGTTAAATGCATGTGTCAGACATCTGCTACCCTTATACCAACAACCCTGTGCAATTTCCCAAACCTTACCCCAAACAGAAATGGCCTCAGATGCATGTCTCTGCCCTCTGCATGTTATGAAAGAGATCATGGGAAATGATATCTGTTGGCAAATACATACAGATGCAGCATGGTGTTTTGCACTGCATTCAGCTGAGTCGGTCTCATGCTGCATACCAACAAGTGTAATATACACTGGGCAGTGCTGTGTACAAAGACAGTGCAAGAACCCTGACGCTAGGCCCTTACAACATTTAACTGTGGAAAATCAACAAAGAATGCAACAGCATGTGCCTGCCTGCAATGTGTGAACATGTAGGCACCTCCCCATGTCAACAGTTGATGAGCTGGTGTGTAGTGCAGATATGGGAAAGACTCAAGGTATGTTTCCCACAGGTCCCATGTACAAACATTGATATGTCCAAAGTTCATCCCCAAGACAGCTCCCGTGTAGGAGCTGGATTATGTGCATTGTGCTGTATGCCCCTCATTACAGTTCTACAGTCTGCAGGCCTGATTGTCGTGAGCTTGTGTGTAGACAGTATGTGGGTCATTTTGAGGCACCAACACTGATGATCTATGCCATGCCCTATATTACATTCCTGCCCATTATTTTAACCATGCCAATCCAGCACATGCATACCCTGAACCAACAGTGCAAGTGTATGGAGAGCCTCAGATGCGGTTGGGATGGTATGTGTACAAGGGAGGTGCAAGTGGCGGCTGTCTGTCGCTCATCAACCTGGATGGCTATTGCTGAATTTGTCATAGGCCATCTATGTCCTTGGTAGGCCTGTCAGATGGGGATGTCATTAGACCCACAAGTTGCCCAAAGTCAACCTGGATGTGGGGTAATATCTATGGACAACATTGAAAAAAAGAAAGGAAGGGATGCAGGAGATGACATGCAGCTGAACCTTGCTATGGGCTGGCATATTGTTGCTCTGGCAGCATGGCAATAACAATGTTGTTTGCTGGGCTGGGATTTGAGCTCCATAATGTAGCTGCACAGACATGGAGACACAACACCATGCAACATTTTTGCCATTATGGGACCCTGCTGCATCAGCTGTGTATCTGCTTGCTGTGGACCTTATGAGAATTGTGCCATGGAATATATGTTGAGGCTGTAAGGCCTCATTCCGTACATGTGGACACAACTTACACTAATATATCACTATTGAAGTATGTCCTGATGAAGAGTAGCTGTACAGGGTCTAGATGGGTAGCATGCACTGAGCTGCTATGTGTGTTTCAAACACAATGTGAAGACAGCATGAAAAATAAATGTGTGCAGTGATGTTGGTAAGCCATCATGAAGATGATGGCTTTCTTGTCCCTCCATGATATCTGGCATATGACTCAACAGTCTATTGTATGGTTAAAGATAATATACGTATATATGTGGTGGCTGTGTGCACCAAGTGTGCTGCTGACAGTTCCACATGTGCCACAGGGGCTATGGATCCTGTGCAAGAAATAGGAGGCCCAGCTAAATATGAGCATACTTAAAACATGTCATCTATGCCTCAGACACTCTTTTAGTTAGCTGGCAACATTTTCTTTCCAGCAAGGGATGTCTGTGTGAACCACAAGTCTGATATCAGTAATTAAGGCTCTGTTGATGTATGATGTGTGTAGAAATATGAGCCTCATAGCTACTTCTGAGAAATGACCAGGTGAAAGACAAATGGTATACCTCCACTAAGGAGAAATTAGGCCTTACCTGCTAATTGTCTTTCCTTGAGTTCTCTCCAGGCCAGTCCAGGTACAGTTGGGTAGTCAACCTCCTCCAGCAGCTGAGGACTGAATACTGAAAATTCTGCTGACAGCCTATCCAGCTCACCCTGGCATCAGAGAGTCAGTCTCCTATTGTCAAAGCAGCGGAACTAAACTATAAACTATGAACAAAACAACAAACAAATACCCTAGGAGTCTACAAAATCACTCTAAACCGTTAAAAAGTGACCCCTTATGAACTTTATTATGTATTTATTTATTCATTTTATTTATTTATTTATTTATTTTTTCCTTTTTCCTGAAGGAGCTATCGTAACTCAAGAGGAATCTCTCCAGAATCCTCTTCTACTATGCCTGTTTCTCTTTTCCAGCTCCGGATACTAGCGAAGTTACCGAAAGTATCACCACCGAAAAGACGGATCTCCTAGGCCTAGCTATTGCTCACAGATAATTTGGGTGGGACCTGGACTGGCCCGGAGAGAACTCAAGGAAAGACAATTAGCAGGTAAGGCCTAATTTCTCCTTCCTATTCGTCTCTCCGGGCCAGTCCAGGTACAGTTGGGCAGTACCAAAGCAGTACCTAAACTGGGGAGGGTCCTGCGAGTCCCGCCACAATGGCCGAGGCTCCAACCTTCGCATCCCCCCTAGCCTGCACATCTAACCTGTAGTGCTTTGCGAATGTATGTAGAGAGGACCACATAGCCACTCGACAGATATCCACTGGCGGAATCAAGGCACTCTCAGCCCAAGACGCCGCCTGGGCTCTAGTAGAATGCACTCTGAGCCCATTTGGAGGCAACTTACCCTTAGCCTCATACGCCATCCCTATCACCTGCTTCACCCAGCGGGCGATAGAAGCCTTGGTAGACACCTCCCCCTTACGCTGTCCACTAAAGAGAATGAATGACCTATCCGACCTCCGAAACGGCTCCGTCTTCCTAAGATACCTACGCAACACGCGTCCAAATCCAACTTCCTAAGCGAGCGATTAAACTCGCTTCCCTCCTGATCCCCAAAAGTGGGAAGCGAAACGGATTGATTCATGTGAAAACTCGAGACCACCTTAGGCAAATAGGATGGTACCAGTCTCAGAACCACCTTTTCTGCAGTAAACTGAATATACGGTTCCCTACACGAGAGCGCTTGCAGATCCAAAACTCTTCTAGCTGAACACAATGCTACTAGGAACGCTGTCTTCCAAGAGAATTCTCTCAGATTCTCGGCCGACCTCGACTCAAAAGGCGGTCCCGTCAATGCCCCCAGTACTAAGTTCTAGTCCCAAGGAGGCACCACCTGTCAAACCGGCGGCCTAATATTCCTGACTGCCCTAAGGAACCGTTGAATATCCAGATGCGACGAGAGCGAGCCCCCGCGCACCCTCTCTCTATAACAAGCAAGAGCCACTAGGTGAACCCTGAGAGTACTGAGGGCTAGTCCCTTCTCCAGCCCCCCATGAAGAAAAGACAGGATATCTGGTAACTTTGCGAAAGAAGGCTTAACCTTACGCTCTTCACAACACACTTCAAAAATGCGCCACACTCGAACATACGCCAAAGACGTCGACCTCCTGGATTGTAACATAGTGGCGATTACCGATGCCGAGTAACCTTGATGTCGCAACCACTCCCTCTCAAGAGCCAAGCCGTAAGCAAGAACCGATCCACTTGTGGCATCAACACAGGACCTTGGCTCAAGAGATTGGTTCGCGATGGCAGCCTCCAAGGAGGAGCCACCGGAAGACGCACCAGATCCGCATACCAGGGGCGCCTGGGCCAATCCAGCGCAATGAGAATCACTTTGCCCTTGAAGGTCGATATTCTTCGAATGACCCGCCCCAGCAGAGGCCATGGAGGAAATACATAAAGCAGCTCCCCTGCCGGCCAGGGTTGCACCAGGCCATCGAGACCTTCCGACATGTGCTCCCTGCGTCTGCTGAAAAACCGGGTCGCTTTGGCATTGGCAAGGGTAGCCATGAGGACCATGACCGGTTAGCCCCACTGTACCGTGATTTCGTGGAATACTGCCCAGTTCAGCTCCCATTCTCCAGGATCCAGGACACTGTGACTGAGATAATTGGCCTGAATGTTGTCCTTTCTTGCCGCATGAGCTGCCGAGAGTGCTAGGAGATGCACCTCCGCCCACTGCAAGAAAGTTTGACTCTCCTCCATCAAAAGTGCACTGCCTGTGCCTCCTTGCTTGTTGATGTAGGAAATAGTCACCAAATTGTCAGAAAATACTCGCACCGCTCGACCTTCGATCAGACCGAGAAACTCCAGTAGAGCGAAGCGCACTGCTCGCAGTTCCAAGCGATTGATTGACCAACTGCCCTCCTCCGCAGACCAGGTCCCCTGCGCTACCTGAGACAGACAATGAGCCCCCCAACCGAAAAGATTGGCATCCGTTGTGACCAAAACCCACTCCGGATGCTCCAGAGGGACTCCTGCCTGCAGATACGCTGGGACTAGCCACCACTGCAGACTGTTGCGGACATCCTCCGGACACAGTAGCCTCTGAGATAATGGGTGATCTTGCGGAGACCATCTGGAAAGCAATGCTTACTGAAGCGGACGCATGTGGGCTCTGGCCCATAGCACCAGATCCAGGGCCGCAGCCATCTAACCTAACAACTGTAAATATCTCCAAGTCGTTGGAGCCCTGAGACGCATGAATGCCGCTACCTGCGCCAAAATCCTTTGCACTCTGTCCGGAGGGAGGAATACCACTCCTTTCTCCATATCGAAGAAGGCCCCGAGATACGTCAAACACTGTAACGGTATCAACTGACTCTTTGCCCGGTTGCTAACCCAACCTAGCTGTTCTAGAAACTGTACCACTCGAGCCGTCGCAGCGATAGATTCCACTTGAGATCCTGCTCGGATCAGCCAGTCGTCCAGATAGGGATGCACCTAAATCCCTTCCTTCCGGAGTGCCGCCGCCACTACCACCATCACCTTGGTAAACGTTCGAGGCGCTGTAGCCAACCCGAACGGCAACACTTGAAACTGAAAATGACCCATGGGAACTGCAAACTGGAGAAACCGTTGATGCTCCGGTCTGATCGGAATGTGCAAATAAGCCTCTGTTAGATCTATGGAGGAAAGCACCTCTCCCGGCTTCACCACCTGGATAACCGATCTTAGGGTCTCCATCTGAAAATGCGGAACTCTCAAACAGCGATTTATGTGCTTGAGATCCAGAATAGGCCAAAAAGATCCTTCTTTCTTGGGAACTACAAAGTAAATCGAATATCGACCTAAGTCGTACTGATCTAGAGGTACTGACACCACTGCTTGCAGCTGCAACAAATGTTGTAGCGTGACATTGATCGCCGCCTTCTTTGTTTGAGGCCCGCACAGGGACAACACAAAGGTTTCCGCCAGTGGACGAGCGAACTTCAGCGCATAACCCTCGCGGATGATTTCCAGCACCCACTGATCCATAGATATGGTGGCCCAGGCGAAGAGGAATCCCTGCAAATGTCCTCTTACCGGCATCTCTGCCTGGACCAGCCTCCCTTCATTGTGGCTTTTTAGAAGAGTTCTGCTGGGAGTTAAAGTACCCCCTGGCTCCTCGAAAGGACTGCCCTCTGGATACAAACATCCCCTTTGATAAGGCGCAAACCGAGGTCCCCGGAACCTGTGGAAATGTCTTCCTTGACCTCTCTGCATCAGTACTGCCTTCGCAGCTCTGGGACGGTCCTCAGGGAGGTGACCCCCTTTGGAATCGCCTAAATCCTTCACAATTTTCTCCAACGCTTCTCCAAAGTGCAGCTTGTCCTTGTACGGAAGCTTACTGAGGCGAGATTTAGAAGACGCATCCGCCGCCTAATTTCTTGGCCAAAGAAATCGTCTAGCAGCAATAACTGAGGCCATGGACTTTGCTGAGATTCTTACCAAATCATAGAAGGCATCCGCTAAATAAGCCGCTGCCAACTCTAGCTTCGCTCCTTCCGAGGAAGAGTGCTCCTGTTTCTCCGAGTCCGGCTCTCCCTGTAGCCAACGTATAGAGGCCCTGGACACATACGCTCCACAAACCGAAGCTTGCAAAGCTAGAGCAGTAGAATCAAAAACCTGCTTCAGAAGGGCCTCCAATCTACGATCCTGAAGATATTTAAGGGCTGTACCCCCTTCTACCGGAATCGTTGTCTTTTTAGTGACCGCCAAAACCAGCTCATCTACCTTAGGCATCCGCAATAACTCTTTCTCTTCCTGAGGAACCGGATAAAGATGCGAAATGGCGTGCCCCCCCCCCCCCTCAGGCTATCCTCAGGGCATTCCCACTCTGACTCTATCATCTGTTTAATTACCCTGTGTATTGGGAAACACCGCTGTTCAGACTTAAATCCCTGTAACAAAGGATCCTCCAGAGGCTCCTGCTGCACCGCAGGAAGCACTATATTTAACACTGCGAGGGACTGAACAATCAAAGCCCCCAGCTCCTCCTTGCGAAAAACTCGGAAGACATTTGGATCTTCGCCTGGCCCAAGTTCTCCTTCCTCCAACTCCATTGGCCAAGAATCCAGACCTGCCTCAGAAAGAATTTCACCTTCCGCAGTGTGGGGCCCTGTATCCCACAAACAAGCCTAATTACCAATTATCACTAATATCCTATAAAGTCCAGAAACCAAAAGTTGGTACAGGTGCAATCAGAGTATTAGTTTATTAGATAACCGATGGACAGTACAGGCAATAGAGAGGAGTGCTTCTATTGGGCACTAGGCACCTCCAGAATTTCTCCTCTCCCTCTATGGCTAACAAGACATTCCCTATATACATCTTTGTACTTCCGTGTATGTGCATATCTGTGATCATATATAATTTCTCAATCTATGAGTTTGTGTCTCACTCCCTCCATAACCCCCACCTTCTTCGTTCTGAATAGTTTTTTGCAAGATGTCCTAACCACAAGATCCTGGACAGGCTCTTACTTCTCCCTCCTTCATACTTACCCAATTCTGTCAATAACATCTGCTTTCCTCAGGGCTAATTGACCCTTTTGCCACATCACTTCCTCTGCAACTGTCAGCTTGTGGTTTTTCTGGATATAACTTATTCTTTCTTCAGCCTAGCATGCAAGCCTCTGAGTACGTCTGTACAGAGTTTTGCAACTTCCACTGCTGAATTTTTTATATCTTTATTCTCAGGTCAATATAACTTTTATTGCCCACAGTTTAACAGCATGGCTGACCTATATATTTGTAACTCATGAGGGATTAATGCAAGGGCCTGTGTATCCCAACAACTCCACTATTTTTTTCTTTTTCTTTTGTAGTTCAAGAGTGAACTGCAAAGAAGAGCTAGGGTGGGGAGAGACACAACTCATCTACAGGGACAGGAATATAGAAGACGGTTGGGCGGGAGTTATGTTGCACAGGCAGCATGGAAGTAGAGACTTTGTTACATTGTTTCTTACAGCATGAAATAATAACAGATACTATACAGCAAAAAATAAAAGCAAAGATAAGAAAAACTCCTGCAGCAATAAGAAGACCTTTTAGGCCTGATCCAAGGGAATGAAACCAGGAAGACAGCGAGGTAAACCAATCCCCAACCAATCCTCCCTTAAAATCATCAATATGTAAATCAGATAGATGGCGTATGTTATCCATAGCATTGAATATAAATACTGAATGATTTGCAATTACAGTACAACAATTAGAAGCATTAATAAAAGAACACAATCCGCCTTCAGAAACAAGGAGCAAATCAAGGGCCTGCCTATTTTGCAGAGCCATTTGTGTATTTTGCTCAAGCGACTCAGCTAATTTAGTAATGGAATCAGTAACTGCTTTCATTTGTACATGCAAGAGACATTGCAAGCGGCGTATAGCCATACCCAGTTCAGCAGTAATGGCAGGGGTCTGAAAGATAGGAATCCAAGAAGTCCAAGATAAAGCATCAAGTCTTGTTTTGGTGAGGGGATAGGTGGAATTAATATACTTAAAAGAAGCCTGTATGGCTTCATCCTCTTTTACCTTCTCCTCCCATAAACCAGATCCAGAAAGAGAACGTTTGACTCTATGCAGCAGAGAATCAGGCTTATGGGATACTTTTAAAGGAATTAGAGCAGAGTACAGAGAGACACGAACAAGAGTACAAGGCAAGTGAGAGATGTTAATTTTCTGTAATAAGACTTCCCCACAAAGAAAATAGTGACCTGCCAAGGCGGAAACTAGTGTAGAGGAACGCCATTTCTTCGGAAACGTATTTATATTACACCAATAAAGGTCAGATTGCAACTTCCCATGACTGTAGGTAGAACGCTGAGACTGAGGAGTGTAGCAGGAACTAAAAGGGACCTTACCTCCAACCCAGTAGTCATAATGACAAGAGGGTAAATAGGGACCCACAAGTAGGGCATCCCGCCAATAATTGGAATCCACTATCAGAGGCACTTGGGTGATATTATCCTCTGGGGATAAGGTGGAGGGGTTATCAGTAAAATGTGACAAAAATGTGAAGTTACCATGACGAGGGACAAAAGTTCCAGCAGCTATATGCCAAGAAGCATTTTGGACATTATAGGTAATATTGCAGCGAGAGGAAAATGAAAGAGATATATTAGTCACAAGACAATAAGTAAAACGCATTTTAAGGGGAACATAAACAAATAAAGATGCACTAGAAGCATTCATAGCCTCCCACGTTTCAGTACAGCTTATGAATTCAAAACATGGAGCGGTAAAGCTTTTGTTGTCCCAGCAAGAGACTTTACCCATGAGGTCTGCAAAGGTAAGGGGGTATATTGCTATCGGGGCATATTTAACTGCTTTAGGAACTGAAGTACAAATAATACAATCGGATACATTAGTTAAGCGTAAAATTTCTAAAACAGAGCACTGCCATAGATTATAGGGTAAAGACCTAGGTAAGCGTGAGTGACCAGGGGGACTTGTAGGGGACTGTGCATGAGGGGGTGTAAACCATGGAGATGGAAAGCAAAGGAATAGGGCAAGAACAAGTAAGAAGGCAAAGAAAACAAAAAACAATACAATACACCAAACTGGAATAGTTTTTTCCTTGTTAAACATTCTGTATGAAAATGTTCAAACGCTCAGGAATGTTCAGAGTTCACAGGGACCCAAAGATGAGCAATATGAGTCCAGGTTTGACCAGAGTCCAAAAGAACAGCAAAAGGAGTGGATGCAGTTACGACGTGTGGTCCTGAATAGGTGGGATCTAGCCAAGAACTGCGATGAGGGTTACGGCGGTAGACTTTTGTTCCAACCGGAATGATGCTTGCAGGCTGCTGGTTGGAACGCTGGTCTCGCAGGGAACAGCGACGAGATACTTCTGCATGGGCTAACTGTAATCCTGCAAGATAAGAAGACAAGGTATCAGGTAACACAGCAGTAGACTCAGAGGGGTTAAAACTTAACAGTCGACGCCCAGTACAGATTTCATGGGGGGTTAATGCTATATCCTTCAGGGGACGATTTCGTAGCTGGAATAATGCCAATGGCAGGGCATTTACCCAGGAGAGATTCTTATCAGACTGTGCTAATCGCAGAGCAGCTTTCAACAGACCATTAGTCCTTTCAACCAGTCCATTGGAAGTAGGTCGATAAACTGAGACATACTTCCATTGAAAACCCACAGCAGTAGAGAAGAGATATATAAGCTGATTATGGAAATGTGAGCCATTGTCAGAGTATACATTTCTTGGGACTCCAAAAAGAGGAAACAGATGTTGTGTGAGGCAGTTAAATACTTCAACAGCAGTTTCTCGCTTACAAGGGAAAGCCTCTACCCACTTGGAGTACGGACAGACACACATCAAAAGAAAACGATAACCTTCAACTCGCTGTTGCATATCTGTAAAATCTATGTACCAGGAAAGAAATGGACCCCATACTGTTGATAAATGACCCTACATCATATGTTTCCCTTTTACTGGGGCGTTTTCCAAACACTGGGGACACTGTTGGCACCATTCCTGCACCCTGGCTTTCAGGTGCGGGTGCCAAAATGTTTCAGCAGCCTGTGCTGCAACACTGGAAGCTGGAGCATGATTAACAGAATGCAGTAACAAACATAACTGTTTTAATGACCAAAATGAGATACAAACTTTACCAGAGGGGTGTACCCATAACCCCTGATTTTCTATACACCCTAACAATTTCCAGCTGTGAAGCTCTGTTTCAGCAAGGTTCTGTTGATAATCTTTTAGTGGGGGAAGGGTGTGCTATTTGGCTCGTGTGGTCACAAACACAGAGGCAGTGGCAGTAACTTCCCTAGCTGCAGCATCAGCTAACGCATTTCCCATATGTAGGAACCCGTAATGTCTGGAATGACCTGGCACCCAATTACAAGATGTTAATAGGCCATGTTGCCTTCTAAGGAGAAGTAAATCATACAGGTACAAAATCAGATGTTTATGCGTAAGCTGGCCACTAGCCGAGGTAACGAAACCTCTCTGAAGCCAAGTACACAAGTATTCCCCACATACTTTCTGTACATATTGAGAATCAGTGTAAATGATCAATGGAACCTTAGGGCGCTCCTGCAACACTGCTATGATAGCACACAGCTCTGCTGCTTGTGCTGAGTACCCTTGGTCAGGATCTAAGGCAAACTGCAGGATTTGCAGAGCTTCTGCATCCGTATTCATCAAAACTGCTGCAAAACCCACAGCTCCATTGCTCTCAGAACCGTCAGTGAACCAAATCTCACTTTCAGGTGGCATATTCTGAGAAGGGACCAGAGACTCTAATAGCTCATCATAATCAGAAGTGGTTTGGGCGACTTGCACATCTACTGCCACTTGTAACCAATTAAAAGGGCAAGTAGACACAGTTATTGGTCGAAAAATAACGCCACTATTGAGAATCACAGCACAGGCTTGTTGTAACTTAGTAGGAGAGAGATGTAAAGTTTGTTTGTTCAAAATCGCTTTGAGTTCAATGGACTGGAATAATATCAGTGTTACAGGAGTGAAAATAGACAAGACCTTTTGTATGGCTGATGCTACCACAATTACTAACTTTTCTAATCCCTCCAGTGGAAGTTCTGTACATCCGAACGTACCGGACAAATAGGCAAGGGTGTCATCCTTTCCTTGGAATAGAATGGCTGCCCATGCCTGCACCCCTGTCACCACCATCAACTGAAATGGCTTGTTGTGATCCGGCAAATGTAATGCCGGAAGACTCCTTAGGTCCTCCAGAATGGACTGGAGTACACTTACATCATCAGGGTCCAAATTAATCTTGTCCGAATTCTTTACGCCGCCCTTTAAATAAGTGCGGAAGTAAAGTGTTCTGGAACTAAAAGCAGTGATCCAATTCCGACAAAAATTTAGTGTCCCCAAAACAGATCGCAATTCCTTAACTGTGCTAGGGATCGGTATCTGCATACAGTGTTGAATGGTTTTATCTCCCACCTGTACAGATTCCTGTTCCAATTTATAGCCCAAAAAGGTCGCTGTGGGCTGTACAAGTTGTGCCTTTTCTGCATTTAATTTGTACCCCTTCTCATGAAGTTCCAGTACTAACTTCTGTGTGTATTCTTGCATTTGTTCATAATTTGACCCAGAAAACAAAATATAATCCACATACTGCAACAAACACATATCTTTTGGCAAGTTATACACAAAGTCCTGCAAGTCCTGTGCTAGGATTTGTGAAAAAATAGTTGGGCTCTCCACATATCCCTGGGGTAGTCGGGTCCATTGGTAATGTACTTGATCAAATGAGAAAGCCAACAATTGTCTAGATTCTACTTCTATTTCTACACTAAAAAAAAGCATTCTTTAAATCTAAAACTGTGAAATATTTGTACAATTGTACTGTGTTTAATGTTGTGGCAGGATTAGCAACCGTGGGGAACTGGGGTTCCACTACCCTATTCAATGCCCTCAAATCATGTACAATTCGCCATTTACCATTTGGCTTGCTAACCGGGAATAAGGGTGTATTGTACGGTGAGGTACTATGTTCTATAATTCCATGTTCCCTTAATTGATCAATTTCCTCATGTGCCCCCTCTATAGCTGCTGGTTGTAAGGGATATTGCGGTAATTTCGGCCCCTCTTCCCCATTACTTAAACAAATTTTCACCAGTTGGCCCCTTACCTTTCCAAATGGACTTAGAAGGAAAATCCCTCTTTCTTCTGTCTCTGGCTGCTGCACTCCAGCAATTAGTGTGACATGTCCCTTTACAATCAAATCGCGTCCCATCAGATTTATAGGACAGTGGGATGCATACAGGAAGGTATGAAAGTTAGAAAAATTTGGTCCCTGCACCCAAATGGGGTTGGTTAACGGGGTCTTTACTGGCTTCCCATCAAATCCTGTAGTCATCAGAGTTTTCTTACTCATAGACCCCCCTATGGGTAATTTATTAAGTACAGATGTTGTAGCTCCTGTATCAATTAAGAATTCAATCTCCTGATTGTTCAAAGACAATTTTATTCGGGGCTCTTCAGTTCCCACAATCACCTGCATAGCATATATTTCTAGTCATTGTCTATCTTCCCTGTTTCCGTAGCCCATCCTGTTTGGGGGCTGCCATGTAGGATACTGGCGGGGTCGTGAGAACGGGTGGTGGACCTTGGTCCACCCTTCTTCTCCCTCCCGGTATTGGGGCGCGGCAAGACCGCTGCAAATGTCCCTTTTCCCTACACTGCCAACATGTAAAATCTCGTTCTCTGTCATACCTTTGCTGTGGAGGTGGTGGTGGTGGTCCCTGTTGTGGGGTCTGACCTCGCTTCTGCACATTCAAAGCTCGCATCATTTGCTTTCCCATTTCCTCTAGATCGCTATCATCACTTTCACTAAACTCAGACTCCTCCATACATTCTTCCAACTGCTTCTGTTGGTCTTTTACTTGCTGACGCAAGGCTTTTATCAGTCTTTTATCTGCAGGGGACCTACCACTCCGCCCCTCCTTTTTCTTTTCCTTTCCCAGTTCTTTTAACTGTAAATTGAACAACCGAGCCTGTGCTGCTTTTCTTTCACACTCAGGCTTGTTCAATTCCTCCTCTGCCTGTCTTATAAAATGAAAAATGTGTGCCTGTTGTTTTTGCCATGGCTCAGCTTCTAATGCTACAATATATTTTAGCTTTAGTTGGATTCCCATCGGCAGGGTATTACATAAGGTCTGGAAGAACATAAGGGACATATTTGGATCATTATATGTGACCCCCATTTGGGCTTCCCACAAATCTTGAAACTTAGCCAAATAGGCACTAATATCTTCTCCAATTTTAAATTGCATGGCTGTAAGGGGCCCCATACTTCGCTGCGTGGGATATATATCTCTCAACGAACCCCAGACCAAGTTGCGATAAGGATTAAACAATGCTCCATCGCATCTTGGTTGGTGAACTAGCACTCCCTGAATATTTGCATTATTGAATACTTGATTAGCGGCATTATTTCCCAAAATACAGGCTAATAATGCTTTTATATCACCAATTGCTAAAGTGTATCCTGCCGTTAGGCGCTCAAATTTCTGTATCCATGCTCCAGCTCCCTGATTTAGTGGAGGTAACTGCTCTGCCAAATTTGTCATATCAGTGAAACTCCAGGGAATATATACCTGTCCCTGCTGACCATGCCTAACTGGAAAAGCTAAGTTTTGTCCTGCCTTGGGAGTGTTGGGGTCCCGTCCTTCATATTTTTCCCATATGCGCAATCCTGCTTCCATATATTGGTAATCCCATTGTGGGTCCCCTTCCCCTCCGCGGACGCATCTGCGGGCAAGATTTAAATCTTTGGTATCTAATGACCCTTGTTCTGGCCATATGCGCATCTGCGGGGCACACGCAGAGGTCCAACCATGTAGGTTAGAACTCCAATGATATACATAAAATCCTTCCCCTCCTTCTTCTTCAAACACATAATCAGCCGGGCTTTTCCCGCTAGGCGATTCCTTAGTCGGAACTTGTACCGGATAGATTCCTGTGGCTATATCTCTCATAACCTTTTCTAACCCCGGTGAAGATGTAAATGGCATACCACTTGCAGCTCCTGCTTCTTCAGTTTCTTTCAAAAATGACTTTACTGCTTCCTGCATGTTGCCCTTTCCTTGCCCTGACAGAGACCAGTTTGTTCTTATTCCCTCTCCCGGTTCAGATAAATCACTCTTTGGAGTCATATGTAACTCTCCCATTACTTGGACCCATCCTGCCTGGGATTTACGGGGAGGAGATTCAGAGCGAGCACGTCTTTGTTGTGGGGTCTTTTTGGCAGACATCTCTTCTAACTCTTTAAGTAATGGACCATAGGGGGAGGATCTGGTAGGGACTAACGAATCACTATCTTTTGGAAATTGAATTGCCAACTTTGGCTTTACCACTGACCCTGGAGATTTCTCTTCCTTGGTTTCAACTAACTCCTTGGACTTGGGAGTCTGTTCTACTGTAGGATCAGTATAACCTATTGCTGCCATGGTGCGACTCTCCGTTGCCCGGTAGGGCGGAGGGTCATCCGCCTTCGGTACTAATGGCTCTGCCTGTTTCATCCACATAGAAACATGCCTCAAATGTTTTAGCTGACTAGACCCCGTCTTATGAAATAGCACATGATCTCTTATCTTCACTATCGAGCGTCCGTCAAAAGACCCCTCTGTGGCCAGCCAAGAGGACTCTCGTGAGTGGCGCTCCACTTTGACCATTTCAAACAAGCCTTCATTATGTCTTTTGCCAATAAGGGGTTATCTTTCATCATTTGCTCCACCGGTGTTATAGTGGGTGGTTGACTAACATAAGTACCCTGATTGTCACTTTTCTTTTTCTTAAACAAAGACATTTTAGTAAAACTTATTCTTACCGTGCACGTAGAATTTCTATTATAATTACTCACGACTCTTCTCTCAGACGTTGTCTTCCTAGGGAATCCTTCACACCCGTCCTCCGGCTATATTTCTTCAGCCGGGAATCCTTAAAAACTTAAAAAAAAACCAATATAATTCCCAATTTTTCTCCCAACCATGGGAAAATCCCGGGTTTTCGGCACAAATTTCTGGGGCCCTGTATCCCACAAACAAGCCTAATTACCAATTATCACTAATATCCCATAAAGTCCAGAAACCAAAAGTCGATACAGCTGCAATCAGAGTATTAGTTTATTAGATAACCGATGGACAGTACAGGCAATAGAGAGGCGTGCTTCTATTGGGCACTAGGCACCTCCAGAATTTCTCCTCTCCCTCTATGGCTAACAAGACATTCCCTATATACATCTTTGTACTTCCGTGTATGTGCATATCTGTGATCATGTATAATTTCTCAATCTATGAGTTTGTGTCTCACTCCCTCCATAACCCCCACCTTCTTCGTTCTGAATATTTTTTTGCAAGATGTCCTAACCACGAGATCCTGGACAGGCTTTTACTTCTCCCTCCTGCATACTTACCCAATTCTGTCAATACCATCTGCTTTCTTCAGGGCTAATTGACCCTTTTTCCACATCGCTTCCTCTGCAACTGTCAGCTTGTGGTTTTTCTGGATATAACTTATTCTTTTTTCAGCCTAGCATGCAAGTCTCTGAGCACGTCTATACAGAGTTTTGCAACTTCAACTGCTGAATTTTTTATATCTTTATTCTCAGGTCAATATAACTTTTATTGCCCACAGTTTAACAGCATGGCTGACCTATATATTTGTAACTCATGAGGGATTAATGCAAGGGCCTGTGTATCCCAACAGCAGCCCCATGAGGACTACAGACCTGTGGCCCTAAACCATCGAAACCTGTCTCTACACCTGGCCCTTTAGCCGAGACCCCTTCCCCAGGGTCAAGCACCTCAAACTCATCCAAATTTAATTCCACCTGGCTGGTAGTAGCCTGGCTGTCCAATGGCTGAGCCATCTTTTTTTTTTTTTAAGTTTTCAATAATCTTTATTTATATAAATAAAGTAGGAATACAATTAAGTCCACATCAAGAGGAAAGTCACCCGAACAGACATCAAAAATTAAAGAAGGAAACAGGATCCAAAATTAGAATCTGGCCCTAATTAAACATGGAAAGGATAAAGAACAAAATCAAAGATTTTCTTTGCTAATCAAGAGAGCCTCTAATTGCCCAACGTCAAGAAAAACATATTTAACACCATCCAATACCAAAATACATTTGCAAGGATATTTTAAGAAAAAGGAAGCCCCAATTGCCAAAGTCCGATTTTTCAATGCCAAAAACGCTTTCCTACGAATCTGAGTACTCCTACTCACATCTGGAAATATTTGAATAGTATCACCACAAAACATTTGATCTTTTTTCAAAAAATACAACCATAATATCAAGTTCTTAACCTGAAGAGATAGAAAAGAAACAATTAAGGTAGCTCGATGAGGAATCGTGTTCGTAGAGGACTCCAAAAACTGAGAAAGATCTAATGACTCGGCTATATTGGGGTTCCCTTTCCTTTCAGGCACTGGAGAGAAGGTTATACCAGAAGGAACCAACGGAACATAATAAATTGATGAAAACTTAATAGACTCCACATCTTCAATTAACAAAACCTCCTTAAAATATTTCTGCAACAGTATCACCGGAGCTAGGTAGTGAGTACAAGGAAAATTTAAAAAACGCAGATTCCTAGAACGATTAACATTTTCCAAAGATTCTAACTGATGATGTATAACAGCACTATCCTTAATAAACGAAGAGACCGTGGCCTCCAACTTATTAAGTGATTTGTTATTCTTAACATGCAATGCTTCATGGTCAGAAAGCTTTTGTACCACCTCCGTAGAAAACTGCGCGACTGGGGAAAGGGAAGCACGGAGCGAACCCTCCATACGCGCAACCAATTCCCAAATATCACGCAATGATACCTGTCGTCAGGTGCCCCCAGTGGCCAGTGGCTGTAAGGGCATGCTGAGCATTTTTATTATTTTTAAAGAGCAATGGCTCTTTAAGGCCAAGTGCAGTTTGGTCCTTGGAGTTTTAGCTCCTTGTGAGAACAAATTATATAAGCCAAGAGTGGAGAGTAATAAGGCTTTATTTCCCCTTTAACAAAAGGGTTCACTAAGACATAAGAAAATAAAGATAGTCCTTCTTTATAAAGGGTTCCACCAAATAAGCAGGCAAACAACTGTTATAAGCTTCACAATTGAATGCAGGGTTTAACTGAGGATTCTTTCATTCCAAAGTAAATTAAACAAGCAGGCAAACAAACTGTTATAAGCTTCACAATTGATTGCAGGGTTTCTTTTATATTTACAGTTCTACTAAGGACTCAAGACTAGTAGTAGCACAAAAAGTATAATCCATGGATTCATCTTGAGGAATGGGAATAGTATTCTCAAACTCTATTTCCATGGACTCTGTGTCACTGGCTTCTCCCTCTGAATAAGTGCTTTCCCTTGTGGCTACAAGTTTAGAGGATCTGTCTCTGTTTCTTTGCTTCCAGTAAGACTCTTCTGTTAAGCCCTTAGGTATTGTTTTGAAAAGCTCTGCTTTGTTCCCTCTTCTCATATACTGAGCGTCTGCTTTATCAGAGTTTCTAGGAGCAAGGCTTTCTTTTAAAAGTAAAGAGCCACCATACCTTGGCTTCCTGCAGCTGCTACACCTGGAACTTTCTCTCTGACGTACTTCTCTCTGGAGACAGGTTTTCTTGTGCAATGCTTTGCCTTCCTGAAGCCCAGGAAAACCTGGTGAGGAATCCCAACCTCTGTGTTTCTGTGTAAAGGTAGCTTTGCTATAGGAACTTCTCCTCCTTGTACCTTGTAATCCTAGTCCAGCGAACTCAGGTGAATGTAGGCTTCTCTTAAAGCATGGCTCCTTGGTTTTCTGTGCTCCTCTTTCAGCTGTTACTGCACTTGTTGTGCTGCTTGATCCAGCTACGTTACTTGGGCTGGGAGTGTCACTCCTTCCAGCCAAACTGCTTCTCCTGGCAGCCTCTCTCTGGACTCCGTCTCTCTGTGCTCTGCCCCTCTAGACTCTATCCCTCTGGATAGTCTCCATCTGGATTCTGTACCTCTGGGCTTGCTCCGTGTGGACTCTCTCCTTCTCCACACTCCTTCTCCTTCCTTCTGGCTGAACTGCTGCCGGCTGAGTTCCCTCCGAATGGATTCCTCCCGACTGGATTCCCCCTGACTGGATTCCTCCTTCTTTCTGGGCTGCCTTTCCTTTATAAAGGCATTTTACCTTTGAAACTCCCGGGCTTGCCCTCAGGTGCAGCTGGTTAACGCTCATACAATCAGTGGCTGGGCATGTTGACTCAACCTCTGTAGGATTACTCCTGCCCCCTCTAGCTGTGCTGCGAGGTAATTGCATCTTCTGCACATCCACAGCTCTATGAAAGACAGGGTTTTTCCCTAAATCTGCACCTTCTGTGGCTCCAGCCTCATGACATACCTCAGCAGGAACTGTCACATCCACTAACTCAGAGGAAAATACCACCGGAGACGGTAATTTAACTTTCTGTTCCCCCGACGACTGTGGCAAAGAGAATTCTTGATGAGAATGAGGACCCACACCAGGTGTATCCTCCCTGGAGGGGAAGTCCTCGACAAACACATCCTTTCCGGGCTGGGCAACACCCAACGTATTAGAGGATAAATCTGACACAGTACTCACGGACTCCCCCGAAAGTTCTTTCTCCGAACATTCAAGTCCAGCTCCCAAAAGATGACGATCCATTGGGCCAACAGTCTTAACAGACTTGGCAGCAATAGCTGGAAAAACCTTTTTCCTCCTCCTGCCCATGGGAATGTGTAGATATCTCCTCAGGCTCCAAAGGGGCTCCAAAGGGGCATGGCCTGCCCCTTTGGTCACGCCCCTTCGGGCACGCACCAATGGGTACGTGCCCGTGGGTCGTGTTCCGCGACTGGCCGAAGCTGTTATACCGGCCCGGGGGGGTGGGGATGCCAAACTCCGCCTCCTCCTTGTTTGCCGCACGGGATCCACTCAGGAAAACAACAGGTAACAGTCCCCGGCTGAGCCGTCTTTAACATATAAGCTTTATGCAGAGCTAGAATAAATTCAGGAGAAAACAGTGAATCCAAAGTACCTTGTGCTCTAGACGATGACCTGTGGTCTGAATCTCCAACCGGAGACGTTTTATGAGATTTTTATTTTCTTTTCCCCGAACGCGGCAAAAGCGTGTGAGAAACGGACGCATCTGAAGACACCATGGCTGCCGTTCCCGCCTTAATCAAAGGCCCCTTAGGGCTCTCTCCAGCCACCTCCGCAACTACTGCCTGCTCCATAAAGGTGCCTGCTACAAGAACTAACACCTAAAACTAAATTCACCACGGTCAGGAACAAAAGAAAACCAAACCGCACGACTGAGCTCGGCCCGACAGCAAAAAGCACGGCGATTCCAGTCCAGCCTACACGCTTCTGCCGCCGAGCTTACGAGCCCCCACACTACTCGAAACCACAACCGTTTGGGCTACACACAATACCGCGGCATCAAACTGAAAGCTCTACCTGCAAGTAAAGTTTAACAAGCTATCCACGCTCCTACCTGAAGCAACTGTGACAGAGCTCCCCTCTCCGGCCTCCCGCTGCTAGCGGGTCACGGAGATTACAGCGACCGGCGGCCGAGAAAAGGATTCTGGGGCTCCCAGCAACTTTCTCAGCCTCCCTTAAGTGACGGATCCTCCGGCGAGGCAGGCTCTGCCCCCAGTGCTGCTGTAAACTCTCTCTATCAGCTGAGGACTGAGGACCATCGTCTTCAATTTTTTTTTCTTTTTATATATTGTCATGTAGAAGACCCTTCTGAGCCCATGGAGCTAAGTGAAGCAGAGGAATTTGCTTCAGAAACTGACAGGCTGGCAGAGCACATGACTCAGGGTTGCCAAGGGAAACATAAACAAAGTGAGTCATGAGAGGAGCAAACACGCCCATGCTGCAATGTATCCCCAGGCTCAAGAGTTAAGGGAAAACACCTGGTTGGGAGAAAGGGGCGTAGCTGTGCCCTAAGAAGCAGGGATATAAAAAGTGCTCACTAGATTTGAACAGGGAGACCAGGAAGGAGGTGAAGAGGGAGACCAGGAAGGAGGTGAAGAGGGAGACCAGGAGAGAGACCAGAGAGAAGGCGAAAGGAGGAGAGGCAACAGCAGAGGCAGAGAAAGAGAAGAACAAGGAGGAAGCCAGAGAAAGAAGGACCCAGAGAGCCAGTGCCCAAAAGCCAGGTGGGAGCAGCCCAGGACCGGTGCCATTCCTTGAAGGCAGCCGGAGGGAGAGACTGCCTGAGAGGCTAGTTTGGGAGCACTCAGAAACTCCAGAGAGAGAGAAGTGCTGGCCAGAGGATATTTGTATGTCTGAGAAAAAGGCTGAGAAGCTAAAAGGCAGGAAAACACATCCAGTGTTTGGAACCCTTGCTGGCCCAGCAGTGCTGAGAAGTTCTTCCTTTCTAAAGCCAAAAGGTAGGCTGCACAAATTATACAGAGGTGAAACTAGCTATAAAAGTTTTCCTTGTGCTTGCCAAGAAGTATTGGACTCTCCTTATACTAACTCCAATATATACGGTACTTCACAACCCTGCTCATTAGAGTGCTATGAAGAGAAGCCTCGGGAAGACAGAGGGGGAGTGTACTTTGAAACGCCGTATAGCAGTGTGCAAACTTACCCAGCTGATAGTGATTCAGAAGATATGCAGATAGGGCCTGTTATTGAGGATATAACAGATGAGCAAATGGACTGCACGTTATCACTAGCTGATCATATTATATCACTTTGCTGACCAGGCTGTTAAGAAGGCTGTCTAAACAGCAGAAGAAAAGCAAAGTGTTTCTTTTTGTATAAGAAGTAACTGTTACTTTTGAGTTTATGTTGAGCACTGCATATTTTGAAGCTTAAAGCTAAAGAAGCTGTTTTGTCCTAAGTTCCTGAAATGTTTTCTTTATGCCAGCTGCTTATGGCTATTTTGTCCTAAGTTTTCACATGCATTTAATCCGCCCAGAAGGGGAAATAAAAACCTTGTCATTTAGCCTGAAACCACTCGACTACAAGTACTTCTTTCTTGGAGAGTAAGAGGAACTACAACTCTCATAAGGCAGTGCTTGAACAAATACTCTGCCATACTTTCTAAGTTAGGATACCCAGGCTGACCGACCCTACGTGCCCCAGGCTCTGGGGAAGTTACTGGTGACAATATATAAGGGAGCACTTCTCTGCTACACCGCCCTGCTAGGGCAAATAAGGCAGCTCTTCTCTTTTTTTTTTTTAGTACCCTACTGACTAATTCCAATTCATCTCTCCAGGGAGCCTGTCAGCGACACGTCCTTCTCAGCTGCTGAGGACTGAAAGACTGACTCTCTGACACCAGGGGGAGCTGGATAGGCTGTCAGCATTATTTTCATTATTCAGTCCTCAGCTGCTGGAGGAGGTTGACTACCCAACTGTACCTGGACTGGCCCGGAGAGATGAATAGGAATGGCTGCTAGTCTGTGAACAAACACATAGCTCCCACATCCGAATATTAGTGGTGTGCACCTTTGTACTCATGTGCTGTGTCATGGAGGTTTGAACCATGCATACGTTATTTGGAAAACCTTGCTGCTCACAGTGTGGATATATCTGTTATATATCCACAGTGGCCATTGGTGATGTTGGGATGGCAGGTCTGCGAATGATTTGGAGGGCTTGCAATGATGTGTCCTGTATTACACTCGGAATCTCCATATCACATATTGGACATGGCTGATGTTTCAACATAGTTCTAGTGAATGTGTGCAGGCAATGATAAAAAAATGATGTTGTGAGTTGCAGGGACAATAACCTTTCAGATGTGGCACAGGATGTTTAGATCAATGCATGCCCCCTGATGGCCTGTGAGATAGCAATGAGAAGGTGTATCCACAGAAGATGTTGCCACTATATGTCAGTGTTCATGAAAGCAAATGCTGCTATGGCTCAGGGTATATATGTTCCTTGGGCAGATGCCAGAGTTAGATGTGAATGGCAAGTGCATGTATGGATGCTATCTGCTGAAATATATGGTGCACTATTTTCATCAGGGTGGTACAAAGCGTTGTATATGTGCATAGCATGATCGGCATATGTCTAACCTGGATTTGAATGCTCTGGTCATATGTGGCTCGCCCTTTAAAAATCAGGGTCCTCACACACAAACAAGAAGGTGCAGGAGCTAGCCAGGTAGGGAAAAATTAACAGGCTAACTGCCCAGACCTGTGCATGAAAGAAAGCTGAGAAAAATCAGTGCCGAGCTTCATATGTGTGTTGCATAGAAAAATGTTGCTACCCACCAACCATGTTTGTCTGCCCCTGCCCAGCCACAGAACACCCCTAGCATACCCTGAGGCCAACCACATAGCATATGGGCATGCTATGGAGGTACCTCAGAAGGCCAGCACTTGAATAGGTGCCTTGCCAAAATCATCAAGAAGCCAGTTACCTGTATAATTGCCTTCGGAAATCTGGGCCATAATCTACAATGTTGAGATGAAGGTAGTTATGAGAAGCGCATGTGTTGGCACAGTAAAAAAAACTGTCTCTCACAAGTGCAGAATCAGCTAAATAAATCAGCTTTGGGATGTCCCAGTATGCCTCTACTTCCATGAGGTGTACAGGTAAGAAAATATACTGATAAGACACAGGATGAAGCACACATGTGACTGCATAAGCTGCATACAAATAAAAGATTTTTTTATTTGGAAACAACAGGTCAACATGGTCTGTGAACTGGCTAAACATGAAAATTATGGTAGAGTAACCTTCCCAAAATGTGTACCATGTGATGTCACTGTATCACAACATAGTCATGCACACTGTAAATCCCCAAATAACACAGTGACACACTGTATGCAGAGGATCACTCCTGGATATGGGGAAAGAGAGATGACACATGTTGTGGTACACCTTGTGGGGATGTGTGACAGCCTGTCATGGCCAAATTGGCCAGCGCAAGGGTGGCAAGAAAATAACACACCCTATACACAATATGCCCCTGCTGCTACACACCTATTTTGATGCTGTTTCCTGCCTAAACATTTGTTATCAATGATAGAGCCATGGCACTGACATCGTCAAGCAAGCAAAGTGTACATGACAGGATTGGCAGAGTGCAGTTGTCAGTGCTACTGCTGCTGCTGGACTGTTTGCTGGCACTAATCTCTGTCTCCGTCTCCCTGGCTGTAATACTGTGTGGAGCATCACAGTTATTGCCAAGTCTTTTTCTGCAGCCATGGGTGTCTGCATGGAGGCTCGGGGTTTGCCGATGATGATGGCAGAATCCATAGTAAGGGACTTTGACAACTAGGGTGTGCCAAGGGGCCTCTCCACCCCAGCATTGGACTGTATTGCCAGTTCATTGTGCCCCTTCTGGATACCCTGATCTGCCACTTGGATATCAGTGTCCTGCATTGGCATGTGCTTTTTAAAATAAGCATCACGACTGTCTTCCACCCCTTCTCAGGCATCATCTCCTGTTGTTGCTGTCTCAGCCAATTTGTTGGTGTTGGTGACTGCAGATGCACTTTTGGCCCCTACTGCTGTGGGTGGTCGATGATCTATGAAAAAGATAATAGAAAGTTGGCTATGCCTGCTATCACACATCATGAGTTACCATCCAAGTGCCTTCAAGTTTTAAATATCAACTAGAAAATGTTCAACATGAAAGCATTACATTGGCGTAACATAGCTACCATTGAAGTTGTAGGGCATTCAAAATGATCAGTACAGATTATGTTCACATCTGCTCAGGCATGTGTTACAGGTGTGCCATAGTCCTCATCGTGTCTATCAATGCAGCAGGACACTGAATTCTCAATGAGCTCTAAGTAACAAACAAGCTAACTACATACATGATGTTTGACGATGTTAGCCAAACATTATCCAATGTAGAGGACAGCTGGTGTGTAGTGTATGTGGTGGACGGACTGCCTGGAGATACCATTGTGTGTAACCTGTCATTCCTGACGCTGAGGTGGTGGTTGGAAAGTGTGAGATGTGTGTGTGCATGTTCAAACAGCATTGCCTGTTGTCTAAACTATGTTCTGTAATGTGGCAGTTGCGAATGATGAAGCATTCTGATTTGCCATCAGAAAAAAGTACATGTTCCACAAGGAACACAATGCATGACATGATCACATCACATGGAGGCATCTGAAGGTTAGCATAGTTACTGCTGTGACATCTAAAGGGCCAATCACACCTCACACCAGGAACCAATAGTAAACATATGTCTATACATTTTATTTATTTAGACAGTTTTGTATACCACCTTATCCTTCAATCAAGGTGGTCACAACACAATTGGGGGATACATTTAACACAAGGGAATATGAGACACATACACTAATACTTACAGGGAACATGGGCAATGGAGGGTTAAGTGGCTTGCCCAAGACCACAAGGAGCACCTGTGGGACTAGAAACCCCAGTCCTTCCCACCCAAGGTTGCTGTCCTTTAGTGGGATCTGAACCCCTGACCTTCTGGCCTGAAGTACCTTGCCCTAACCACTAGGCCACTCTTCCCCTCCACAGTATGATGCTGATCTTACTGCACACACACTGCAACAAACAACATATGTGCATGTGGTACCATGCCCCCTTGTCTGGGTAAAAGATGAGGCTACTAGGAGCAATGTCATGAGCCTGTCCAAGGCCAGATTCATGGTGGCTGTTTGGACAACAATGGAAAGAAAAAGATACATGCAACTTGTACTACTCCCACTCCTATCACATGTGTACACCCAACTCCATATTTCAGAATGTCAGCAACACTATGGTGTCTAATTTCTACCTGCTGAAGCCAGAGAGATACATAATTGCTACATCATAGACATGGGGTATATGTATGCATGCAAGATAGGCTTAGAGCAATTTCACTTAGAAATATGTGGGAGACTTCCGGTGACGTCGGATACCCGATGGCCGCCTGAACGCTCAGCTCCGTCCCGGGTGAGGAATTAATGCCCTAATTGGCTGTTGGAAAACCCCGCTGAGCACCCCGAAACCTCGAATCCGGTGGAGATCGCCCCGAGGACTGAATGGCGGCAAAAAAGCTGAGTGCGGACTTAAAAGCTTACTCTTTTAAACCCTCGACGGGGCCGCGGACTCCTGCAGCCAAGATGGCCGCGGGTCGTGGTGAGCCCGCCGGAGCAGGAGAAGCCGGAGATGGCGGAGGAGGGCTGAGTGAAGTTCAGGCCCTTCGTGCAGATCTACAGGGGTGGTTTGAGTCTTCGTGGCAGGACTTTGAGAGTCTCAAATCTGAGGTGCACGCATGGCTCCAGGAAGTAAAAGGAGATTTGGCTGGGCTGGGTAGCCGGCTGGAAGACATGGAGACACAGTTTGAGGAGCACGTGGGCCAATGTGCCGTGGCGGAGCAGCGCATAGACTCGCTAGGCTTACTCCAAGAGGAGGTTTGGCAAAAGATTGAGGACCTAGAGAACAGGTCCCGCCGAGCTAATCTGCGGATTCGGGGCCTGCCGGAGCAGGAAGGCTCTGTGAATTACTTGCTCCTGGCAGAGGAGTTTTGCGGGGCTGTGCTGCGGAAAGCTGAAGTGGCCACTGATTCAGTATGCCTGCGGGTTGATAGAGCGCACCGGGCGTTGGGTCCCCGCCGGGATAATAAGCCCCGGGACGTTCTGCTGTGCTTACATGAGTATCGCACCAAGGAATTGGTCCTGGCTGCTGCGCGGAAGCTGGGGCGCATAAGGTGGCAGGAGGCTGAGGTGGAAGTATTTGCCGATATTTCCAGCATCACCATGCGGAAACGCTGCGAGTACCAGCTGGTGACAAAGAAATTGCGGGACGAGAATGTCCGCTACCGGTGGCTTTTCCCGGTGGGGCTCCAGTATTCGCTTAATGGCAAGTCCTTTACAGTGCACTCCGTGGAGGCGGCGATCCAAAGCATGCAGCAGATGGGATGGTCGGACGTCCCAGCGCTCCCTCTGAGCACGGATGGCGGCCCTGGGAGGAGTGGGGCACCGCGGTCTAATCATCTTCAGTGGAGCCGAGCAGCTGGGGGCGACCGGCGTTTGCGGAGGCACTGACCCTCTAAAGATCAGTCTACTGTGGACACTTGAACTGTTTGTTGGGGGGGTTTGTGGGAGGCCTTTTGGTTTGCCTGGGCTTTCATGTGTTTCTCTACTGGAATGTGGGTAGGGTACTCGTGGTCGGGTGGGGGATGCTTCCTGCGGGGTGGTTGTGTGTTTTTTGTATGCTTGAATGGGGTTACTGTATAATGCTGTTTGACGGGGGGGCTTTCTGGTCTGCGGTCCTTTTGCCGCAGGTCGCCTTGTTGGGGCTGATGGTGGAGGGGGGAGGGGGGTGAGAGGGGGGGGGGAGATGGGGGGGTGGTGGGGGGAGAGGGGAGGTGGGGGTATTGTTTGCATTCGAAGACCTTTATTTGGGGGACAGATGCTTTAGGCCATGGCGTTCTTTAAATTAGTGACGCTTAATGCTAAGGGGCTCAACTCCTTTAGGAAGCGCCAACTCTTTTTTAAGGAATGTGATCAGTTGGGGGGTGATATTGTTTTTGTTCAAGAAACCCACCTTCGGGTGAAAGATGAGAGGTGTATGAGGCATAGGCACTTCCCACAGCAGTATTTCGCCTCCAACAGGCGTGAGAGGAAGCGGGGAGGTGTTGGGATTCTCCTGTCATCTCGGGTAGCTGGGTTGGTGACAGAGTGCTATCGGGATGCTGGGGGCAGGTATGTGCTTTTAAAATTTAAACTGGGGGCGGATCTTTTCACCCTGGTAAGTGCCTATGCCCCGAATGTGAACCAAGGGGAGTTCTTTGTGCAATTGCAGGGGGTGCTCCTGGGGAAGGCAGAAGGGAAGTTGATCATGGGGGGGGATTTTAATGTCGCCCCGGACCCTGTGATGGATACATCCAGGGGGGCTGCCTCTACCCCCAGGAGCCACCGCCTCAAGTTGAAACATTTGGTGAGCAAACTGGACCTGGTTGATGTATGGCGGAAGGTGAATTATGGGCAGCGTGACTACTCTTATTACTCCCCCGTCCATGGATCCTATTCTAGGATTGACCTATTTTTCTTAGATAAAACTCTGTTGGGGGGGTGAAGGACTGTGTGATCCGAGAACGAACTTGGTCTGACCATGCTCCCCTGACGTGTCAGATTCAGCTCAATAAGCTGGGCCCTTGCCGAGCTTGGTGGAAATTGAATGAATCCCTGTTAGATGACCCGGAGGTAGTGCTCCAGATCCGCGACACCATTTCCGATTACCTTTCTCTGAATGACACGGGTGAGGTTTCCCCGGGGACCCTCTGGGAATGTTTGAAGGTGGTGGTGCGGGGCAAGCTGATTTCGGTGGGGTCCCACAAAAAAAAGACCCGGCTTGCCCAGCAGGGGCAGCTATTGGATTCTATCAGGGAGATCGAGAACCAGCTGAAGGCGAACCCGTCTGATCGGACCTTGCGTGAGCGGCTGCGGGGGTTCCAAAAGGATTTGAGTGAGCTTTCCCTCCAGGACACCCAGTATAAGCTGCAGATGTTGCGGCAGCGCACATTTGAATTTGGTAATAAAGCCGGGAGATTGTTAGCACGCAAGGTGCGGAAGTGGACGGCACGCAATGCTATTCTCAAGATTAAGGATGTGCGGGGGCAGCTGCTGTGGCTTACCCATGAAATTGAAGATAGGTTTGTACAGTTCTACCAGACTTTGTATACCCCCGAGCAGGTGGTGGGTGAGGAGTTGCTCTCGGACTATCTGGATGGTGTTCGGCTTCCTCGGCTGTCTGGGAGGGACAGTGAGGAACTTTCTCGGCGAATCAGCGAGCAAGAGGTGATCTCCGTGATTAAAGGTCTGAAGCCCCACAAAGCCCCAGGGATGGATGGGTTTTCAAATTCCTTTTATAAGGTCTTTGCTGGTCAGCTAGTAGAACCCCTTACGGCGATGTATAACTCCTTTGGCGATGGCAGTCCGCTCCCGGCGTCTCTACGGTTGGCCGGGATTAGCCTCCTTCATAAAGAAGGGAAGGACCCTACTGAATGTGGCTCGTACCGACCCATTTCTTTATTGGGCAGTGACTTTAAGATATTCACTAGGGTGCTGGCGAACCGGCTACTGCCGAGCCTGGGACGGTTGATTCATCCCAACCAATCTGGGTTTATCCCTGGTAGGTATACCTCTGATAATATTCGCCGGGCGTTGAATCTGATGTGGCAAAGCTCCCGGGCCGGGACGTCTTTGGCGTTGCTAGCGGTGGATGCTGAAAAGGCCTTTGATCGAGTGAGCTGGCCCTTCCTGTTTAAAACTCTGGAAAGGGTAGGGGTGCAGGGGGTCTTCTTGTCCTGGGTTCAGAGTCTCTATCATCACCCTATGGCGTGCTTAAAGATTAATGGGGCGGTTACACAGGCCTTCGAGTTACAGCGGGGGACGCGACAGGGTTGCCCCCTGTCGCCCTTGCTTTTCATTTTGGCAATGGAACCCATGGCGCAGCGTGTCCGTGATTGCGCGGAGATCTCTGGGGTATCTGTCGGGGCGGGGCAACACAAGATTTCTCTATTTGCTGATGATGTATTATTTTTTCTTACGAAACCTGAGTCTTCCTTGGCGGCAGTTCAGGCGGAACTGGCTCAGTATGGGGAGGTCTCCGGGTTCCGGATGAATGTTGCGAAGTCGGAATTGCTTAATGTTTCCCTCACGGATGGGGAGGTTGCTCGGGTGCGGCAGCTTTTCTCTTTTAAATGGGCCCGTAATAGTATTCGTTATCTTGGGGTGCAGATTACCGCGCAGCTGGGGCAGCTATTTTAGGCTAACTATAGACCGGCATGTGCCAACATGTTTAAGGAGTTGGAGAGGTGGGAAAGCTTTGAGGTGTCCTGGCTGGGACGGGTTGCGCTACTTAAGATGATCGCCCTGCCCAGTTTGTTATACTTGTTTATGAATCTGCCTATAAAGGTGCCCCGTCCTTTCCTGAAAAAGATCCAAGCTAGGTGTTTAAAGTTTGTATGGCGCGGGAGGAGGCCGAGAGTGGCGTGGAATGTTCTGTGCACACCTAAGTCAGAGGGGGGGATGGGGCTACCGTTGTTTTCCCGGTACTACGAGGCAGCCCGGGTGCGGGAGGCCTTTGAATGGGCACTCCGTGAGGACGCGGAGTGGGTGACTCTTGCAGGGGCTGACTTGCAGAAGCCAGTCACGTTGGCAGCTTTAATGTGGGTGAAGGGGGGCGGGGAGCTGGTGGAGAACCCCTTTCTGCGGTTAACCCTGGGCTACTGGCGCAAATGGCATTCGAAGTGGTATAGAGGGCTGGGTGCTTCTAAATTTGTACCACTGGTGGGTAACCTTGACTTCCTACCTGGGCTTCAAGACCCCGCCTTTGCTCGGTGGGCTGGGCAGGGGTTGCAATATGTGGGCCAGTTCCGGGATGGGGGAGAGTGGGTTACTTTTGAGGATTTGGTGAGCGGATTTCAGCTCCGTCCCACTGACCGTTTTCGCTATCTGCAGGCGCTCCACTATTCCCAATCTTTGGGGAAGGGAGGGAAAGGCGAGCAGGGGGAGGCTGTTGATGAGCTCCTCTCCAGGGGGCAGGTTAAAGGGTTGATTTCTACCTTGTACAAGTTAATGGATTTAACGAATTGTGCCGCCTGGGCCCACTGGCGGGCCTGGCAGTACGATCTGAATCGCTCTTGGGAGGGTCCACAGTGGCAGGTGATTTGCAAGGGATTGCTGACTGGCGTTGTGGCCAGCACCATCTTGGAGCATAACTACAAAATGCTGTACCGTTGGTACTTTACCCCGTTGCGATTGCAGAGATGGGTGGGAGGCCAAGCACTCTGTTGGCGGCATTGTGGGGGAGTGGGCTCCTTTTTGCACATCTGGTGGGAATGCCCTGTCATTCAGAGAACCTGGGTGGAGGTGCAGGATTGGTGTGGTTGCATTGTTGGGCGGGCGGTACCCTGGGGTCCGTGTATGGCACTTCTCAATGTGGGGAGTGACTCTCTTTCTGAAGACCTGGCAGGGTGGTGTGGCATTCTTTGTACTGCGACCCGCCAATGCATTGCTCGACACTGGAGGAGTGCTGAGCCGCCCCCCCTCTTGGTGGTCCAGAACCAGGTTGCTCAACTCTATCTGATGTATCGCCTCACTGCGCTGAGGGTTAAACGGCCCCTGCGCTTTCAAGCTGTCTGGGACCAGTACTCTGAGTGGTGTAAGGGGTCTCAGGGTTAGTGGTTTACGTTTGCTGTAATTGTGGCGCCAGGCCTACTGTTCTGTATGCGTGGTAGTGAGTCTTCGATTGTACTGTGGCAGTTCTGTGGGGGGGGGGTGGGGGGGGGTGTCTGGGAGTTTTTGGGGATCCATGGTTGTGTCTGTTTATCTTTTTTGTATTGTGGCCTTTGGGTCTACTGTTGGATAAATAATAAAGGAAAAAAAAAAAAAAAGAAATATGTGGGAACATCACCCATGTAAATTTTCTTCTGTCCCCTCAATTCATACAGGTCAATTGACCCAACAGCATCGGCACATCAGAAATGTATGTTTATGGAACATATGCAGGTATATGATGTAAACTGCATACCACTGCTGCCTCTGTATGACGCACCAGTCCCAAATCACTGCCATGTTGTCATGTGTATGGAGCCGCACCACATTTGGCCTCATGTAGATCCTCTTGGGCTATTTAGATACCTCACCACAACAGTCAGAGTGATAGCCTCCAACAGATTCTGTACAGTCACAAACACAGTAGACACACATATTTCAGGTTGCCAACACGAGACACACAGGATAGTATGCACATTTGTACACATGCATTTCCTCACATACGCATAACTTACATGAGAAGAGTCACTCGATTAGACATTTCCGGATTGCTGTGCCCACCTGTATGTTTCTTCAGTCACGTACAGGACGGCACACAGGATCATCTTCCAGATACGAATTAATGTCAATTGGGATATTATGCCTGAGAGCAACATTGTGAAGGATTCAGCAGGCCAAAATTATCTTTGCCACAGTCATGGGCTGGTATTGTAAGGCCCCACTGGTCTAATCCAAACACCTGAAGCGACTCTTCAACATGCCATAGGTGCACTCGATGAAAGAGCAGATGGAGGCATGGGCCTCATTGTACCTCATCTCTGCAGGTGACTGTGGAAAATACACAGGAGTCAGCAACCAGGTCTGACACCCATATCCAGCATCACCTGCAGAAAGAAAATGTTACAGGTCACCAAGTAACATATGTGCACACACAATGTCAGGATGTACATGCTTGTCGATTGTTATTGCACCGTGCTCTTGCCTTCTGCACACACAAATAATGTTGTCATAGCATCTAGCAGATATAATATCTGCAATATGCATTTGCAGGACCCCATTTGCATAAGGTGTTCATGGGTAAATTAAATGCATAATGGTAACGTTCCTTTGTCATCCGTTCTAATCATCAGTCCTCCTCACCTGTCTCCTTATCATGTGGGGTACCTCAAGATTCAGTTCTCTCTCCTTTACTCTTTAACATTTTCCTTGCTCCGTTACCTCTACTGATTCAACAATTCCCAGTCTCAGTTTATATCTACGCTGACGATATTATTCTCCTCTTCCACACATCCCCGGTTAGCATTGATATTACTCAACTTAATACTTGTCTCTCCCATGTTGCTACCTTGCTTTCTTCTAATTTTCTGCATTTGAATCCATCAAAATCCACAGCCATGTGGGTCTCTTTGAGCACACCTTGTCCAACCATCATACCTCAAATTAATTCTGTTTCTATTCCTCTCACTTCCTCTTTTCGTTACTTAGGTGTAACTCTGGATTCTTCGCTATCTTTCCATGACCATGTATCAAATCTATCTCGCCGTTCTTTTTTATCTTGCGGCAACTTATATCAGTCCGCTCTATCTTGTCTTCCGATTCCCTTATTGGCCTTAGTTATGTCCAGATTGGACCACTGTAATGTGGTTTTTCCTAATCTTCCATCCTACCAACTTCAGCGGTTACAACTGTTACAGAATACAGCTGCTCGACTTGTTACTCATGCCCGGAAATCCGATCATGTAACACCTCTGCTTTTTCAACTTCATTGGTTACCACTCCGTTATAGGTTTAAATATAAGCTTCTCATCCTAACACATAGGGTTATCCATACATCAAATCCTTTGTACCTAGCAAACCTTGTCTCCCTCCACACTCCCTACCGACAACTCCGTTCATTGCATGCCAATCGACTGTCTCTCCCTTCCCCTTCACAGGCCCACTTAGAGCAGACACATCATGCTGCATTCTTTTTCCTTGGACCCTCACTTTGGAACGCCTTGCCATCTTCCCTCTGACTGGAATTCTCGTACCATAATTTCAAAAGCTTATTGAAAACACACCTGTTTCAGCAGGCTTATGACCTTCCTCCCAATAGTTCTGTCTAGTTATCGTTTTTCTGCCTGTCTCTAGGTGACCCCTCTGGTCAATCTTTCCTTTTATTTAATAATGGAGTTCCTTTCTTCCTATGGCACTACCATATATTTTTTTATTGTAAACCGCTCTCACGTCCCGACAAGGGCGGTATATAAAGTGTTAAATAAAGATAAAGATAAAGATAGCTTTATAGGTGCTTACACCTCTTAAAGGAAAGGAGGTGCCATATTCACTCTCAGGTGCAGCTGTTTATCCTCATCAGACGTACATTAAGGACCTGAGATTAATTAGGCTTCAGGTGAACAAAGTACATTAAATGTATTAGGTATAGTTATATTAGTATAAGTATCCCCAGCAACTCTTAGTGAGTAAAGGACTTATATATCTAAACACAACCTTAAAACTAAACAATCTAAACACAATCCAGTCTTTTGCATTGAGTGTCACATGCATGATTTTCTCCCAGTTGGTGAGGGGTCTTATGTGTCACTAGGTGCAAGGAGCTCTTTGCTCTCAGGGAACAAGTCCGATCTCTGGAGTCTAAAGTAGCAGACTCAGAAAAGATAAGGAAGACAGAGAGGTACATAGACAAGACCTACAGAGATATCATCCTGAAGTCCCACCTCCAGTCTGGCAGCATCACCTGTTGCCATGGAGGAGAGAGGTCATGTGACAGGAGAGCATCACCCTGGTGTGGTAGGAAGTGATCCTGTAGCTAGGACCTGTCCTCCAGGAGATGTAAAGCCCTCTCGCATCGAGGAAGATTCTCCAGGTCCATGTGCCCATGAGGGAAGGGTTAGGACAGCCGTTATAGTTGTGATTCGATCATTAGGCATGTAGATAGCTGGGTGGCTGGTGGACGTGAGAATCTCCTGGTAACATGCCTCCCTGGTAAGAAGTTAGCAGACCTCATGCGCCACATAGAAAAGGTCTTAGATAGTGCTGGGGAGAAGTCTTATATTTTGGTACATGTTGGTACTAATGACAGGAAAATGTGGTAGAGAGGTTCTGGAGGCTAAATTTAGGCTTTTAGGTAGGAAGTTGAAATCCAGAACTTCCAGGGTAGCATTTTCCAAAATGCTTCCCGTTCCACGTGCAGAATCCAAAAGGCAAGCAGAGCTCCGGAGTCTCAATGTGTGGATGAGACGATGGTGCAAGGATGAGGGTTTTGGATTTGTTAGGAACTGGGGAACACTCTGGGGAAAGGAGGGGCTCTTCCAAAGGGATGGGCTTCACCTTAACCGGGCTGGAACCAGGCTGCTGGCATTAATCTTTAAAAAGGAGATAGAGCAGCTTTTTAAACTAGATAATAGGGGAGAGCCAACAGTCATCCAAGAGCGCATGGTTCGGAACAATGTATCCTTGAAGGATACTACCAAAAGAATGACATTAGGGCACATCAGCAGAGAGGTTCCAAAAAGACAAAAGTAGCCCAAATGCCCTTGAGTACGGAACAGACAGAGCTTAAAGATTCCAAATTACCCCTGCCTACCGATAGCCAGATTAATAGGAATAAAATACAGTCTCTAAAATGCTTGTATGCAAATGCTAGAAGTCTAAAAAATAAGATGGGAGAGTTAGAATATATAGCACTAAATAAGAGGCTAGGTATGATTGGTATCTCAGAGATATGATGGAAGAGGACACTGTGATACCTGGGTACAAACTATATCGTAATGATATAACTGATCAAATTGGTGTAGGGGTTGCACTCTATGTTAGAGAGGGCATTGAGTCACAAAGTATTAAAGTTTTGCAGGAAACAAAATTTGCTGTAGAATCTCTATGGATTGAAATTCCATGTAAAAAGGAGAAGGCGATGGCAGTGGGGGTGTACTATCGACCGCCTGGCTAGAATGAACATATGGATGATGAAATGCTCAAAGAAATCATGGAAGTTAACAAAAGTTACAGCACAGTAATAAAAATGGGTGATTTCAATTACTCCGGTATTGACTGGGTCAGTGTCACGGCAGGACATGATGGGGAGATAAAGTTTCCAGATGAAATAAATGACTGCTTCTTGAAGCAGCTGGTTAATGAACTGACCAGAGGGGAAGCCATTTTGGACCTAGTCCTTAGAGGAACACCAGGTCTGGTGCAAGAGATAAGGGTGTTGGGGCCACTTGGCAATAGTGACCATCAACATAGAAAAATGCCGACAGAAAAAGACCACATGGCCTATCTAGTCTGTCCTTCCATATCAACAACTACAACAGTTCCCTTTTTTTCCTTTAGAGATCTTATGTGTTTGTCCCATGCTTTTTTGAATTCAGTTACTATCCTCATCTCTACCACCTCCACTGGGAGACTTCCACAGATCCATCACTCTTTCTGTAAAGAAATATTTCCGCATATCACTCCTGAATCTATCCCCTTTCACCCTCATTCCATGTCGTCTAGTAGCAGAACTTGCTTTCAATTGAAAGAGGCTCTCCCCCTCTGAATTTATGCCATGGAGGTATTTAAACATCTCAATCACATCACCTCTATCCCGCCTTTCCTCTAAGGTGTACATATTAAGATCCTTAAGTCTGTCCTGATATGCTTTATAATGAAGACCACTAACCATTTTAGTAGCCACCCTCTGTACTAACTCCATCCTGTTTATATGCTTTTGAAGGTGTGGTCTCCAGAATTGCACACAATACTTCAAATGAGGTCACACCAAAGACTTATACAGAGGCACTATCACCTCCTTTTTTCTGCTAGCCATTCGTCTCCGTATGCACCCAAGCATCATTCTAGCTTTTGCCATCGCCTTTTCTACCAGTTTAGCTACTTTAAGATCATCAGACACAACCATGCCTATGTCCCACTCTTCTTTGTGGACAAAAGTACTTCACCCCCTATACTATATTGCTCTCTTGGATTGCTGCAGCCCAAATGCATGACGTTGCATTTTTTTTAACATTAAATCCCAGCTGTCAAATTCTAGACCATTCTTCAAGCTTAGCTAGATCCCTCTTCATGTTACCTACACCTTCCTGGGTGTCTATTGCAAATTTTGGTATCATCCGCAAAGAGGCAAACCTTACCCGACAGTCCTTCCGCTATATAACTTACAAAGATATTAAAAAGAATCGGACCAAGGACAGATCCCTGGGCACACCACTGTTAACTTCCTTCTCCTCAGAGTGAGCTCCGTTTAACTGTATTTTTTGTTTCCTCCTACTGAACCAATTTCTAACCCAAGCAGTAACTTTAGAGTCCATCCCTAGGGTACTCAGTTTGTTTATAAGTCGCCTGTGAGGAACGGTGTCAAAGGCTTTACTGAAATCTAAATACATCACATCTAGGGTTCTTCCTCGGTCCAACTCCCTCATCACCCATTCAAAGAAATCAATCATATTTTTCTGACAAGACCTGCCTCTGGTGAATCCATGCTGCCTCGGATTCTGTAATCTGCTGGACTCCAGAAACCTCACTATTTTCTCTTTCAGCAGCGTTTCCAATAATTTACTCACCACCAAAGTTAAACTAACCGGCCTGTAGTTTTCAACCACATCCTTACTTCCGCTTTTGTGTAAAGGCACCACATGAGCCTCTCTTCAGTCCTTTGGCACCACTCCCGATACCAACGAGGCATTGAAAAAGTCAGTCAGTGGAGCTATAGAACATCCCCAAGTTCCCTCAGTATTCTAGGTTGTATCCCATCCGGTCCCATTGCTTTGCCTACTTTAAGTTTAGTTAGTTTCTCATGAACACAGTCTTCTGAAAATTGTTCATGATGCCCCTCGCTTCTGTTCCTGTTTGTGGGTGTTTTCTGAGGTCCTGCTCCTGGTTCTTCATCTCTAAACACAGAACAGAAATATTTGTTTAGCAATTCCGCTTTATCCTCATCAGCTTCTACATATTCCTCCCCTTCACTCTTGAGTCTGACAATACCACTTTTGCCCTTCTGCTTCTCACAAACATATCTGAAAAATGTCTTACCCCCCATTTTATTGCACTGGCTGTTTCCTCCTCTTTTTGAATCTTTGCTTTCCTGACTACTTTGCTAGCTTCTCTAAGTTTTTCCAAATATAGATGCCTATCTTCCTCTCTCTGTGATATCTTGTATTTCATGAAGGCCTCCCTCTTTTTCTTCACCTTTTCAGCTACTTCTTTCGAAAGCCATAGCGGTCTCCTTTTCCTTTTACCTTTATTTACCATTTTAACAAAAAGTTTGGTTGCCCTTAAAATATCCTCTTTCAGTTTTGCCCACTGTTTTTCTACATCCCCCAACTGTTCCCATCCCGCTAACCACGCCCAGAGGTATTGGCCCATCTTGGCAAAGTTTGTTTTCCTAAAGTCTAAGACCCTTGCTTTTGAATGGATTCTAACAGCCCTAGTCCTAATAGTGAACCACACCATCTGGTGATCACTGGATGCAAAATGACCTCCAACCATAACATCAGAAACACTTTCACCATTGGTAAGCACAAAGTCCAGTATGGTACGCACAAAGTCCCACGTGTGGGATCTGTTACCAATTGCCTGAATAGTTCTTCCTGTAAAGAATCCAGGATCTCCTTACTTCTAGATGATACTGCAGCAAGAATGTGCCAATCAACATCTGCCATATTGAAATCCCCTATCAGTAGCAGTTCTCCTTTCCTAGCAATACTGCATATGTCTTCAATTAACTCTCTGTCTACCTCTTCCTCTTGTGAGGGAGGTCTGTATATCATGCCAATGCAAATAGATTTCTCTTTCCCTCTTTCTAGTTTAACCCACAGTGCCTCCTCTCTCCCTTTAAAGCTCTGTAATTCCAAAGCTTTATTATTATTTTTTACATATAGTGCCACTCCACCTCCCCTTCTTTCTACCTTGTCCTTTCTGAATAAAGTATAGCCTGGTATAGTTACATCTTAGTCATGGTTTTCTGTGAACCATGTTTCTGTAATTGCCACTAAATCCAAGTCAGCCACTCCCACCAAAGCTTCAATATCTGGGATCTTATTTCCCATGCTACGGGCATTAATACACACTGTTTTCCATATGTTACCCCTTTTACCCATTTCCATAAAGGTATTTAATGTTTCACTTACCTGAGGGCTTTCACTTACCTGGGAGCTTTCTTCACCCATCCCCAATGAATCTAGTTTAAAGCCCTCTTCAGTAGATTAGCCAGTCTACTACTGAAGATACATCAACCTTTCTTGGACAGATGGATACCATCTCTGCTCTGCAACCCTTGGAACAGCATCCCATGGTCCAGGAAACCAAAACGCTCTCGATGACACCATCCACGCAGCCATGCATTCACCTCCAGGATGCGAGCCTCTCTGCCTTGGCCTTTACCCTTAACAGGGAGGATTGTTGAGAACACCACCTGTATACCTATCTGCTTCACCCTTTGTCTCAGAGCCATGAAGTCACTTTTGATATGCTCAGAGGGATACCTGGCAGTATCATTTGTTCCGACATGGATTAGCAACATTGGGTAATAGTCAGTGGGCTTGATGAGTCTCGGCAAACTCTCCATAACATCTTGGATTTTGGCACCCGGCAGACAGCATACCTCTCTGGACATCAAGTCTGGTCGGCAAATGGATGCCTCAGTACCCCTCAGAAGAGAGTCACCAACCACCACTACCCTTCGCTTCCTTGTGGTCACTGATTCTGCAATTTTGGGGTACTTGAGCTCTGGTTCTTCCCTTTCCAGGGATGATTTCAGCTCCTCCACTTCCAGGGCTGCATAATGGTTCTTCAATTCAAGGTCTGGAGAAGTTGGATTGGTGATTCTGCAGGCCGTGGTGACTTGTGTCCAACCTTCGTCATTCTGTAGGCACCCATCTTCTCCTCTACTGGAGAGCTTGGTTGTTGCAAGAAGCATCTCATCAATGTACTTCTCACTGTCTTGAATGCTCCTCAGCCTCGCCACCTCCTCTCTTTCCTCCACTGAGAGCTTCAGCATGCAGGTACCCTGCACATGGAACCGGTCCTTCAACTGGCATTGGGACCTCTGTCTGGACAGAAGCAGAAGCTGTAACTGGGGCAACAGTTTTAGCGATACAATTTTTCCCAGCCATTGTTCTGTTCGTGGAGCTTAGGTATCTGTTAAAGCAAAAGAGAGAGATCTACCAAAGTACCAGTCGGTTTCCCAGCTGACCTTTCAGAGAAAAAGCAGTTAAATCTCTTTAATTATATTCAAAATGTGCTGTTCCAAGTCCCTGTGTTTTGTTAATTGGGGAGGTGCCCTATAAAGCAAGACTGCTCACTAGGGATGAGTGGGAGTTGGGGGGGGGGGGGTAGGGAGGGAACTAACTCCTGATTAGGTGTCAGTAGCTTCCAAGAGCTGAGGAAGTTACTAAAGCAGAGTTTTAAACCAATTTTCCCAATAGAGAAATGTGAATAATGGAGTACCCCAAGGATCTGTGCTGGGTCCGTTGCTTTTTGACATATTCATAAATGACCTTGAAAAGGGAATAATGATTGAGGTTATCAAATTTGTAGATGACACAAAACTATTTAAAGTTGTTAAACCCATGAGGATTGTGGAAAATTGCAAGAGGATCTTGATAAATTGGATGACTGGGTATCCAAATGGCAGATGAAATTTAATGTGGACAATTGCAAAGTTATGCACCTAGGAAAGAACAACCCAAACTATGGTTACATGATGCAAGGTTCCACATTAGGAACCACTACTCAGGAAAAAGATTTAGGCGTCATAGTAGATAACATGTTAAAATCCTCCGCCCAGTGTGCAGTGGCAGCCAAGAGAGCAAATAGAATGCTAGGAATCATAAGGAAAGGAATGGAAAATAAAACAAAGGATATTATAATGCCTCTGTATCATTTGTCAGGACATGGTGGAGTACCATGCATCCATCAACCACACACTGGCTGAGGGTATGGGCACCATTGCAGATGTACTGCGAGCCATGGTGGCGGCCATAAACCGCCTGAGAGGATCACTGGCACAAATAGTGTCCAGTCAACTGCCATCGGCAGTAGCAGAGGCCACCACAAGGGGTGCTAGGGCTGGGACAGTGTGGCCTTGGGTGACCACGTAGGTGTTGAATATGGGCAGGGAAGTGATGCTTATCAGTTACGGCAGCAGCATGTGTGATTTTTGACATTAATACACATGTAGATATGCATATGGGGTCTGTGTGGTGACCTCAGACCACACTCTGTCTGCGGCACTGTTTGCTTCAACAGGTGATGTCCCTACCAGTCCTCCAGTACTGTGGGGCAGCTGACAGGGCTCACTGAGCCTTCTAGTATCCATGGGCCTCAGATATATGACTGCTTGCAGTCTGAAGCAGATGTCTGCCTCCTGGAGGACACAGGATTGCACCCCATGGGGGTCTCCTGGACTAGCCCCTGCCACATATTGGGGTCCCACCAACCTGTGTGCTGTTCATGTAGATCACATCACTCCTCTTCCCACTCTCCCATCTCTGTCCCCTTCTCCTCCTACTCCTGATCCTCCCCTACCCTTCCACATCCTCATCCTCCCCTTCCACATCTTCCTCCTTCTCTTCCACATCTTCCTCCTCCTATCCCCCTGCAGCCTCCTCCACATCCTCACCTCCTCATTATCACCCTCCTGCTCCTTATCCTCTTCATCCTCATCCTCTGCCACGTCCCCATCATCCTTATCCTCATCCTCATCCTCTTCCTCCTCCTCCTATGCCTCTTCCTCCTCTGCCTCCTCCATAACAACTTCAGTCATGTCTTCCTCCTCTTCCTCCAGGACCTCCTCCACAGCTTGGCCTTCCACTGCTGGCTGGGCTGTGCCTCCCACAGCTGCTCCCCCTCCAGCTGCTGCTGATGGTGGCATGGCCTCCATGAATGAGAATCAGCTACATGTTCTATGCCCGAAGGGCAGACATTACCTGCCACAATGCCTACTATCCCTGTACATAGATGACAGCCCACAGATCATGCAGCAGGTGAACCATGCACAGCGGGGCGTGCAATCTTGGCAGGTCAGACAGGATGATAACTGCACACATGGGATGCATCCAGGGGGTATGTGCAGGACAGACATAGGGTTTAGAATCCACCAGCCTCTGTAGGCAGCAGCAGAAAGGGCTGGATCCACCCTAGTCTTAAGGGGACAGGGTGGGCACCTGACATACCGACCCTAGATGTCTGCCCCAGGCTTGGGGACACAGGATGTCCCCTGTGGCATCTGCACTGACCAGTGGGAGGAGGGGCACAGGCAATGCCAATGCCCCAGCAGTGTGAGGTCCCCAGGAGGGTGTGCGTGGTATGCTCTGGGGTGGTGGGTATGGGACCTGTGGCATGCATGCATCCATAAGTCATCAGGTTAGGTCTGACATGCATACAATGAGGATTGGGGGAAATGTGAGGTGACCCACACAAGGGGTGTTACAGGCATGCTGGGCCTGGCAGATGGTGACCATCACATCAGGGGTCTGTGCAGATGACTGGGGTGACTGCTGGACCACAGGTACTGTCTGTCATCAAGGGGTTGGGAACATTTGTCTAATAGGTTGACTGAGGTGGGGATAAGTGGCCTAGTCATGTGTTTGTGGTGGTATGTGTGGAACCTATTTGTGTCAGAGGGACAGGAGAGACAGGTCATGGGTGACAGTTGGATGTGTGTTGCACTGGACAGGGCAGGGTCAGTGAAGTTGCCAGGTTTGCAGACTGCCAAAAACAGGCAGGGGTGGGGGGAATGGGATGGCAGAAGGGGGTATTGGGGTGGGGGTCCATTGCTTGGCCCCAGGAATGTTCTGTTTCAGGCAGCAGTAACATATCCCAGCAGCAATGTGTGGCAGGCAGGCAGGGACCATAGCATGGGATGAGGGTGGTAGCACAGGTATAGTGAGATAAAACAGGGTGCCAAAAGCATAGCGCTGTTTCCCAGAGCCATCTAAAGGGGTGTGTGTACCTGGGAAATGGGTATAATGGGGGCTGGGGTGGGATAGATGGGATTGTGAGAACAGCAGGATGTACCAATAGAGATAGTCCTGATGGGGTAATGGGTGGGTGCGGATGAGCCACATGTGGACCCAGAGCCCTGATGACCCATGTGGTCCCTGTGTGCCATCCTGTATTTCTGTGGAATATGTGTCAGGGACTGGGGAGGGGGTGGCTGGTGATTCCACAGATCAGTGGTCAGTACCATTGGTACTGGCCTTTGGTATCAGACACCTTCTGGCAAACTGTGGCCTCCATATGTTTGTTATTGTGTCATTCAATTGTGTGTGTGATGTTGACCCTGGGAGGGATGTGATGCTGTACACTACATGTCTGCTGTGTCACCGTCTATCCAGTGTGCATTTGTTGGTTGGCCACAGCAGCCATGCACATCGCATCACTGCAGAGCTCTATGTGAGGACAGAGGGATGGCTGTTAGGTCCATACAGTGCATCAGAGTCAACATGTCACCTGCTGCATGTTCATGTGTACTTCTCTGTGGTCTCAACAATACCACATTCCCCCCACCAGGCATGCATGCACATCCTTGGGTACGAGGGGACATGGGATGAGGGTGAAGGGAGATAGATTCAGGAGTGATATGCAGAAATATTTCTTTACGGAAAGAGTAGTGGATCCATGGAATAGTCTCCCAGTGGAGGTGGTGGAGATGAGGACAGTAACTGAATTCAAAAAAGCATGGGACCAACACAGAGGATCTCTAAAGGTAAAAAGTGGACTGTTGTAGTTGTTGTTATGGAAGGACAGACTAGATGGGCCTTGTGGTCTTTTTCTGTCGTCATGTTTCTATGTTTCTACATGTGCAGGGAGTATCATGTTTGGTGCACGGTGCATGGACATATGCCTGCTGGTACAGTCCAATGAGTTCAGTCGACCATGGTCATTGCATCACACATGCTGTTGTGCCACATATATGCTACATTACCATTCGCAGCTGTCCTCATCTCCTCCTGTAGCCAGCATAGCAGCTCTGGCCACTTCCGGTGCAGGTCCCTGCCCTTTTTCTGCAGTTCTTCCACCTGGGGGAATGGAGATACATGCTATCCACACATACCACTTGTGACACAACATCAGGCTGGGCATGGGTATGTGGTATGTGGCAATATTATGGTTGCAAGCTGCAGCTGAGGCCCTTTGAGGTTGTACATTACCTCCCCCTAAGGGCAACACAGCCTTCAACACTGGGCACAACCCCCATGGCATCACACAGGCATGTTGCCACATTTGCCCATCTGACTTGGGTCCTACTATGTGCTGTTTGCTGTGTTGTTACCAAACACTGTGAGGGTGTCACATGCCATATGATGTGTACCATGTGGCCAGTGTGAGGGGTTACCTGGCATAGTTGCTGCACACTGTTGCACTCACAACCTGGACCTGACCCACAACATTGTTTCAACATATCCTGTGCACATGTGTGCTCTTACATGTTCTGTAACAGCTGTCCATGGCCACTACCTGTTCCACCATCCTGTTAGTGGTCTTGCAGGTGTGGTATGGGTGGTGGATAGCCTATAACTACATGTTCAAATTCCAGAATGACATCATTCTACCTATTCCTAACAGGTGGAGTTAATTCCTAACTCACATCTGTACGGAGGAATGGCAGGTCAGCACCCACAGTCTCATTGTCCCGGTTTAGGAAACTTAGGCCATAGACCAGCTCGATGACATCATGTGTCCAGAAAACCACCTTCTGACATGATACATATCTACTCGGTACAAGCACTCTGCACTTAAACTCTTCACAAAGAGGCATGAGAAAAGATATATTACATATTACATGTCTTACACACAACCCCCATGCTTCAGGCCATTACATATCTTGCACATAGCCATTATGCCTTAAACACTTGAACCCATCATAACAATGCACATTATGTACATATGTGACATATACAGGTTCCATAATACTGTATATGTCACACACACCTCTGAGGCCTCAGCACTTATATCTCCAAATATCCCTTATGCTTTATATGGATTTCTCACTGATGTCACTGAATACCACCTGTCTCTGCACTTGTTATATCATCAACTGATCCCAACACTGCAACGGGTGCCCAAATAGCGTATTGCCTCCACTTCCTCAGGGGAGGGTCCTAGCTGGCATTTTAACAGCAGGTCACCAGACCCAGTGAACACACAAATAAGTGGAATTTGAGGACACCTCTGATGAAACCTCCGTGGCGGACAACAGATCATGAGGGAATGAGTCTTGTTTGGTGGTTGGCCATGGGAGGCGACAGAGGTTCCCGCTGGGGCATAATTGGGATGTCAAACCACTGGTGATGCAACAATGTTATTGGACGAGATCCTGGAAATAGGACAATCGTGAGTGGTGAATATATTGGGAGTTACGCTCACTCCGCAACAGGTTCATGCTTTGGATAAAGTTTTGTCATACATACAATTTGACCCCTTTCAGTTTCAGTTGGATCAGGAATGTTTCTTACGGACTATTCATATCATAGCAATGTTTTTCAGCCACTGGGACAGGCATTGTAGGTGAGATTATGATGGAGGTGGCTGCTGCTGAGGACCATAACGTTATGAAAGGTGTTGGGAGATGTATATTACCCATGATATCTTCTTGTATCCCTCCGGGACCACCTCCTTCGGCTGTGGAGGTTTGTCAAACTGTAATGTCTAGGGATGTAGCCACGTTGATGAACTCTTCACGTACTAAATTGCTGTGGACATTGTCAACTATTGAGTGGCAAGCCCTGTAAGAGTTACACAAGATGAGTGACATAGTCATTTGACAGGCAGATAATGGGGGAAGTATTGTGGTGTTAGACAGAGCTGCATATTGTGTTGAGGCTGCTAGGCAGCTGGATGATAGCTCTGTATATGAGTTGCTGTCCATAGATCCAACTACAAGGTTACAAGCTTCAATTGAGGTGCTCACTGTGAAGGACTGGGAAAGCAGTATTATCACAAGGAAAGAGTTGTCCTTTCTGAATGTATGTGCCCCAGGAGCTGCAGGTTTCTATCTGTTACCAAAGATACATGTGACTTTGCATAGCCCTCCCTCCAGGATGCCCTATAGTGTCTACAAGGGAGAACAGTGCTTGGGACCCTATCAGTTAATGATGGGAACTTTTTTACATCCATTGATAGATAATATTCCATCATATGTTTGTGATATGGCACTTTTTCTGCATCTTTTGAATGAGATGGCTCAGTCAGGCTTACAGCCTGGGGTTCTATTGATGACCCTAGATGTGACTTCTTTGTATACCAGCATAAGACAGGATTTGGCTATACAGATAGCACTGTCATCACTGAATCAGAGGGATAATTTCCTATTATCTCAACCTAACCATTATGCTTGAAAAAAGTTTCAGAAGGGTGTCACTGAATACCACATATCTCAGCACCGTTAATATCATTAACTGATCACAACGCTGCAATGGACACTCAAATAGCGTCTTGCTTGCGCTTCCTCAGGGGAGGTCCCAGCTGGCATGTCACCAGTGGGTCTCCTCTTCCTCAAAGGAGGTTCCTGGCTGGCATTTTAACAGTAGGTCAGCAGACCCAGTGAAACAAACTACAAAACATTACATAACCCCATTAAAACACACTCTCCTGTAAGAGACCAAGACTGAACCCCTACCATAGCCAATCAAACTTTCAAATGTACCTCCAAGGTCAGCAGCAGTTCACTCCACATAGGATCCCACAATCACTGGCATGCCTGATAGCCTATTCCTCAACTTACTAAGTAAGCTTAGCAGTAACCGCTGATATCCACCACAGTATCCAATTAGAGCACATCTCTCCAAAACCTACTGGCCCACCAATCACAGCCAGTATTGCAGTCACAGCCACTCCCAGCTGATGTCAGTCAGTCCCCACCCATGTACCATATACCACAGACCCACTGCTCTTCCCAAAACCAATGCATAACCCCTGGATCACAAACAAACATTACCTCTCACATTACCAGAATATCATGTCAACATCAGATGTTTTCAATCCTCCCTCCCTTACAAACAAGATCTCCATTCAACCTGAGCATTCAGTTCACCTGGCCTCATAGACTGCAACTGAAAATGGCAGCACTGTTCACACTTAGCCAGTAAGCTATCTCTACCAGCCAATATGTCATCAACCTTATCAAAACAAAACTATTGCAGATCTTCAAACCTATGGCCTTGTTCTATACAATGTGTGATGACTGGTGCCTTTCTGCATTCTCACCCTGGTCCACTCCTATGTTCACCCATACGTTTTCTGAATGAACATGTCGTTTTACCACATATACCAATGGGCAAGGACAGCAAAATACATAAACCACATATGTTGGAGGGCATGTGGTATAACGCTGTTGAACATACTCATTACCCTGACATGAAAACCTTTATACTGGAGTTAAACCACCAAACAGTGAACATCCCTCACAGGGATACAAACTGCTTTCCTCCCTCCCTCGCCTTTCTCCATGTCTCAAATGGGATGGGCACCAGATCTTCTCAAGATGACGCCCCCTAGACAAGGCCTATCTGACATGCTGACACTTAATATAATGTACTGTAGCTTACTGTAATGTACTATCTTGTTGTCTCCCCCCCCTCGATGTAGTCCCTCTGTTGTCTTGTTGACCACTTTGATTGAAGGATAAGGTGGTATATAAAACTGATTAAATTAATAAATAAATAAATCTGTTGACAATCCCACACCATTGGAAACTAAATGGTAGCATCACACTCATTCGGCCAATGATAAAACCGCTTCATGAGTCTGCAGGGCACCCCCCCCCCCCAGCATAAATATGTCATCAATATACCGATGCCGCATCACAAGATGGCATGCATATGGAGATTCAGGCCCCAACCAGTGCATTTTATATGATTACAGAAATGTTATTGCAATAGAAGGGGCAAGAATTGCCCCCATTGTGACACCTCCAAGTTGTCAGTACATCGTATCCCCATACCCAGAAATATTCTCTTTCAAGGCCAAAGTAGCTAAATCCATCAAAAACCATACTGGTGAGGCTTTAGGGGTGTGTGTAATATAGACAATATAATGGAGCCTGCATATATCATATGTATACACAATGTGTATTTTTATTATGTGTTCAAGTGTTTAAGGCATTAGGGCTGTGTACAATAAAAGTAACGGTTTGAAGCATAAGGATTGTGTGTGCTATATATAATATGTATTATACCTTTTGCCATGTCTTTTTGTTTGTGATGAGTTTAACAACATACTGGTTTTTACAGATAGATATGTATCATATCTGACAGGAGGTGTTTGGACGCACACTGTCATACAGCTAGTCCATGACCAAATCTTCCTAAACCAAGACATTGGGCTCATGGGTATAGTCTCTGTCTCCCTTGTTGATGTGGGTTAGGAATGATCCCCATTTGTAAAGATTAGGTAGAATGCTGTTATTCTGAATCTAGGTATTCTGGGCATCCTTCTGGTGGAATGGACAGAGAAATATAGCTGTATGTTGGCACCATCAGCATATGCATGGGGCCACAGGTTGGCATTCCTGACGATGTGGCAGCTAGCTACAGATGATGGATGGTGGTGCATTTGGGGGCAGGCGTAATGGTGATAGGTGAATCATGGCCTGTGGCTACATCTGGCCAGAGGTGGGTATCACTCTATCTGAGCATGCAGTATGTTATCTGGGCATATGCCAGTTTCATCAGGATTTCACAGATATGCCAGTACAGCGCCTTGCCATGCTATTCATCCCCTCAGGTTTTGACCTGTTTGGATTCTGTATGTACAACCTGGGGTGTGATTGGAAAATCATTTTGATGCTATTTCTTGACCCTAGAAATGTTGACCACTTTGGTGCGGTGGAAGGGCAAATAGGCATCTTGTATATGACATTTGCAAATTACAATACTGAAAGGTTGCAGGAAAGCAAAGATTCAAAAAGAGGAGGAAATAGCCAATGCAATAAAATGGGGGGGGGGGGGGAGAGGGGGATATGACATTTTTCAGATATGTTAGTGAGAAGAGGAATGGCAAAATGGTATTGTCAGACTCAAGGGTGAAGGGGAGGAATATATTGAAGCTGATGGGGATAAAGTGGAATTGCTTAACAAATATTTCTGTTCTGTGTTCACAGATGAAGAAGCAGGAGCAGTACCTCAGAAAACACCCACAAACAGGAACAGAAGCGAGGGACATCTTGAACAATTTTTAGAAGACTGTGTTCGTGAGAAACTAGCTAAACTTAAAGTAGACAAAGCGATGGGGCTGGATGGGATAACCCTAGAATTATGAGGGAAATTGGGGACGTTCTAGCAGCTCCACTGACTGACCTTTTCAATGACTCTTTGGAGTCAGGAGTGCTGCCAAAGGACTGGAGAGAGGCACATGTAGTCCCTTTACACAAAAGCAGAAGTAAGGATGTGGTTGAAAACTACAAGCCAGTTAGTTTAACTTCGGTGGTGAGTAAATTATTGGAAGCACTGCTGAAAGAGAAAATAGTGAGGTTTCTGGAGTCCAATGGATTACAGGATCCAAGGCAGCATGGATTCACCAGAGGCAGGTCTTTGACTGGGTGACCAGGGAGTTGGACTGAGGGAGAGCCCTAGATGTGGTGTATTTAGATTTCAGTAAATCCTTTGATACTGTTCCTCACAGGCGACTTATAAACAAACTGAGCATCCTAGGAATGGACCCTAAAGTTACTGCTTGGGTTAGAAATTGGTTGAGTGGGAGGCGACAAAGGATAGAGGTAAATGGAGTTCACTCTGAGGAGAAGGAAGTTAACAGTGGTGTGCCCTAGGAATCTGTCCTTGGTCCGATTCTTTTTAGCATCTTTGTTAGTGATATAGCGGAAGGGCTGTCGGGTAAGGTTTGCCTATTTGCAGATGATAACAAAATCTGCAATAGAGTAGACACCCAGGAAGGTGTAGATAACATGAGGAGGTATCTAGCTAAGCTTGAAGAAAGGGCTAGAATTTGGCAGCTGAGATTTAATGATAAAAAATGCAAGGTCATGCATTTGGGCTGCAGCAATCCAAAGGAGCAATATAGTATAGGAGGTGAAGTACTTTTGTCCACTAAAGAAGAGTGGGACCTACGCGTGATTGTCTTTGATGATCTTAAAGAAACTAAACAGGTAGAAAAGGCAATGGCAAAAGCTAGAAGGATGCTTGGGTGCATAGGGAGAGGAATGGCCAGCAGAAGAAAGGAGGTGATACTGCCTCTGTATAAATCTTTGTGCGACCTCATTTGGAGTATTGTATGCAATTCTGGAGACCACACCTTCAGAAGGATATAAACAGGCTGGAGTCAATACAGAGGGTGGCTACTAAAATGGTTAGTGGTCTTCATTATAAAGCATATGAGGAGAGACTTAAGGATCTTAATATGTACACCTTAGAGGAAAGGCATACCTGTGTTCTATGTATATGCTTGTCTTGTAAATAGTTAACGTGTGCTGGCAAGTCTGTGCTGACTTCAGGTGACCCAGCTAACTCTAGGTTTTCTGAGATACCTATCCCTGGAGGCATATTGCCAGGCCTTTTCTTACAAAGCAATGAAGGGTAAAGTGACCTGTGTAAGGTCACATGGAGTGCCAGTGGAGCTTGAACCCTTGATCCTCTGTGTACTAGGTAGTTGCTCTAACCACTGGGCTACCCCTCCACACTATGTCTATATGTGTCGAGATGTATATATATGTATGTAGGTGACATTGCCCCCTAACTCATTCCAGAGCCATTCCAAGGTTGGATCCTCTCCATCAGGTGACACCAGGGGGTTCTAGGTGTTCAACAGGTCCAGAGGGTGTGTTACTATGCTTTATGTGCACAGGTGTCCTGTCTATTGGTTATATGGGTCAATGTGGGACATATGACATAACATGCATGATTAGCAGACATGGAATAGGGGCAGAGCTGCACATTCTCCATTCTGGGGTGTTGTACCAATCTGGCACACGCTCTGTGTCCTACATCTGCTGTGTTCACATGGACATGCTCTGGCTATGGCCTACAGCAGGGGCCAGGAACATATCATGTCAGATGTGAATGGGCACACTGTTTCAGCAGCACACAGTAGAAACATGTCAATATGATGTCTGTTCTAGAGTCGGTTCAGTGCCCAGCCTGTTCCACAGATCATTATCTGTGCATATAAAACACACATTCTGACAAAAGGGAGGGTTCATGGTCCACATTCAGAATGCACTTGGCAGTGATTCAAACCCAGTCTGTTTCCTAAGATTGCATGTGACTCAACCATTAGCCTACATCTGCAACCAGGTGTTGTGCATCTGGGGCACGGACAGGTCTCATCCCCTGCAATGCCTCTAAGCCACAGCCATAACCCTACATGGATATTCATCAGCCAGTGAACATGCCATGGAGCCTAAACCATTTCCCAATGCCTTACTTAGGCAGATCTCTAACCTCTTGACTACACCTCAACACAGTCAGTCACAGTGCAGTCTTTATTTATTTATTTAGCTGCATAATGTAAGTCCCTGCAAACAATGTGCTACACCCAGGACAGGACGCACCTTTACAGACAAATTTAGAGGCCATGGTAGAGCACACCTCAGACCCGCCTACAGCAGTGCACATGCACTAAGTGATGCACACAACACACAGAACTGCAGCTGATCATGCCACACTGGTGCAGGCTACATCTCATGTGCAATCATGGTGGCTGTCCTTTCACTGTTCTCCACAGGTCAAACTAACCACACACTTCTATGTGACTGCTGTTGTAGTGTTCAGTAATGAACAGTGTAACAGCACATGTGCAGGATGCGATATCCCCTGTAACCTGCTACACAGGGCAATCCAGGCACAGATGCACATACACTGAACATAGACCACCTTTGAGCACCATATGGTCCATTGCAGACCACCCTGGATCTCCATGGGGTACCATGCACACATCTCCAATCATCATGGCTGACAGGCTGGTTTTGGGAACATGCCCCATGATCATATCCATCCACTCTGCCTTTGGAGCTGCTCTGTATACCACTATTGGTTCATCCCACCATCCCTCATGATGCATTGCACATTAAAACTTGCCTTATGCTTGGCCTCACAAATTATCAGAGGCTCTGATCCTTCACATGACACCATAATTACACAGGGGCATTGTGGCCTTCATGAACAAAACTGCACCAGAGATTGTTACAGACCAGTTGCAGAGGTCACCCTGAATGGGACGTGGGTCACACAGCACCTGGTCCACAAGGTCAGTACCACACTACCTGAACTCTTATTTTCCAGCCACAGATCTACATCACAGCTAGTTTGCTGTATGTGCAGTCTGTACTGCGTGCTGCTGTGCGCAATGGGGGCATGCAGGGGTGTCCAGTCTTCCCTTGTTCTTGGAACCTCTTCCTCCTGGCCCTGGGGTGATTGCAGAAACCCCATTACAGACAGCTGGGTTGTAGCAACAAGTTCACGGATGCTATGACTTTCCAAAGAGGATTGTGGGGGGTAAGGTGTGAAAGGACAGAAAAGTGTAAGTGAGGTGGAACATGACCTCCAGCAGCAATGGTTCACACCCATTGCTGCAAAAGGGAGGTGGAACATGACCTTGCTGCAAGATTGGTTCAAAACCATCACTGCAGCTGTGCCCATCATCATCTTGAGGAGCCAATCAGACACAGCAGGCACTTTCACTCTGCATGTGTCAACCAATCCAGAGATATTGGGTATATTCACACCCCAGCTGTCCAAGAGTGCTGTTCCACACACATGACATGTGCACAGGGCACACCTCTGTAGCCTGACTATCTGAATATCACACAGACCTCAGACAACAGGTGCAGAACTTGGACTGCCAGGGAAAGAACTGCAGCCACACAACTGCAGCTTTAACCTATACATACCTCAATGTGGCTACACAGCCAAGGTGTGGTCACAGCACAATCAGGGTGATGGAGGCCTGTCAGCAGTTTATGCTATATGCACCCTAGTCATGCTACTGACTGTCAAATGTTAGCCCATCCCTTTCATATACATTCCCTCTCATGCATGTACATCCTGTGGTGGTGGTGCTGTTTCATACATTTTTTGGAATCCTCTTCCCTTCATTTGCATCACATTTTACTGTGGACCTGTGCTGTGGGACTGCAATGCAGAGTGCAATGGATGATGAGCTTCAGTCATGTTGTGGATGCATGCTGCATCATAGCAAACTACATCTGCCACATCCCCAGATGCTGTGTGCCCCTACTCTGCCTGTGGAAGTGAGCAACACACATAGTACCGTGCCTCTGTACAGCCATCATGTTTTTTCACTGGCACTAGACCATGCTGACATAGCAGGAAAGGCACATGCACTCACTCACACTGCAGGTGCAGTGGGCACCCAACAGGTGGTCACATGCATAAGGGCCGTGCACTGTCTATATATTGTGATGGGAAGACTAGCAGAACATTGTATATATGAACATAATGATAGACTATCGCATGCATGCACACTGCATTGCTGCACCTCACAATCCACAAGGTGCCCCCCTCCCACCCCTTACATACAGTCTAGATCCTCTTGGAAAGGTTGATCAACATACCATTGTTACATGCCCCTGATGCCCATCGATTGGGTGTCCCTGCACATTGTGCATGCATTATAACAACTCACTTCACAGTACATGCACTTGCAACAGCCATCCCATCATGCATGTTATATTTGTGTGATTTGCCATCATGCCTTTCATTGTGCATTTTCTCCTCCTCAACTCTGCATATGGGGATCCCTGCTTGCCATAATGGGGGAGGTTGCATCTACTGCTCTTGTTCACAGCTGCTCTAATACAGTCATGATATTTGTGTCTATCATTGATAATCAACATATTGGCATTGACCTGCATCCCCTGATTCATTCATACAGTAGCCTTACTCTTTGAACCACAGAGCAGCTGTACTATTGTTTAGATGCATATTTGGGTGTTCATTGTCAGGGTTCATGAGGGTCTGGCTTGGTGTGTGCCTATGTGCACCTAGCTGTCTGCAGGCTCTGTGACCACATTGCATACTGTAATTAATCTCTCTCACCTCAGTAAGACATATGTTCTGCGAGGTTTTGATATGCGTTAGGATTCCCGGTATTAAGGCACCTTTCGGCAGGTTGTGCAATCGGCGTTAAGGGAGCACAACTTGTTAACGCCCACTTTCTGCCTAATGGTCGCCCACTTTCCACCCTGTGGATACTTACTCTCTGCCCACAGGGAGCTTTACACTGCTGGTACTGTTACCATGCGCTAAAGTGGTGTACTGGATGCGCTAAGGGCGCAGGTGTGCATTAACATCACACTTGCTCTTTTGGTGCAGTTTAGTAAACATACCCCTAAGTCTTCTACTTAATTTTGCAGCAAAGGTATAAATTTTAAGTTTACAGGGACCTTTGCATAGTAGGCTGATACATAGAAGTAAGATTTCAGTTTGAATATTTCAATTTCCATTGTCTGTTACAAGCCTGCTTCACAGGGTGGAGCTAATTGGATCATCTCTAAGCCTGACCAAGTACTTGATCATGTCTGCTTATCACAGCTCCCAGAGACTACACACAGCTAAGCTTTCAGACTTTACAATTGCCTGTTTTTTAAATATAATTTTTAACTGTGTGAGGCCCTGTTACTCACAAAAGACCGATTACTAATTATCACTAATTTCCTGTATAGTCCAGATCCAAAAGTCAGTACAGGTGCAATCAGAATCTCTGTTTATTAGATAACTGATGGACAATACAGGCAGCGGAGAGGACAGCTTCTGTCAGTCATCAGACACCAGACACCTCCAGAATTCCCCCTCCCCCGAGTACAATAATCATGTTACATATATACATTTTTTGCTTCCGTGTATGCATACAGTTTCCAAATCCATTCCTCTTTGGGTCCTCTCCCCTCCTCCCTCCTTCTGTTTCCTGTCATTGACCTTTCTGTCCCCTCTATGTTCCTGTTTCAACATTCCCCCAGGCCTCTCTGTCTTGCTTATACTCACCAACTGTCAAAACCATCTACTGTCTTCAGGACTAACGGCTCAGCTTATACTTTTTTGCATGGTTTCCTGTGTACGTGCCCTCTGCACAAAGCCTCTGCATGGACTCTTTAGTCCATGCATACACTCTGCTAAGGCTTATGATATCCTTATGCTGGCCTGGGGATTTTTCTTTGTCCACAATATAGTAGTTTGTTTGACATATTTTATTAGAGCAGAATAAAGGCCATTGAGTGATTATGAACCAGGAACATATCCCTAAACCTTATAATCCCTACAATTCCCCCATTTTTTTTTTTATTGTGGAGGAGGTAAGACCAAGTCAGAGAATTCAGAATTCAGAAGTGGGGACCGCAGCATAGGAAACATTCACATGTGTATGGCATGTCTGAACAGGCATAAGGGAGGTGGACACTTTGGTACACTGTTTCTTACAACAGGAGATGACAAGAGAAACAATACAACAAAAGGACAAAGCAAAAATTTTAAAAAATGCCAGCAGAAATTAAAAGGCCTTTTAGGCCAGCACCTAGCGAGTGAAACCAGGAGGTAAGGGATGAGAACCAATTACCTACATTCAGTCCTCCCTTAAAGTCATCAATATGTAAATCTGACAGGTGGCGTATTTTATCCATAGCATTAAGCACAAACACTGAATGATTCGCTATGACCGTACAACAAATAGTGGCATTAATAAAAGATCACAGGCCTCCTTCAGAAGCAAGGAGCAAATCTAGCGCTTGTCTATTTTGTAGGGTCATTTGGGTATTTTGCTCTAATGACTCTGACAACTTACTAATAGAATCAATAACAGCTTTCATTTGAACATACAGTAAGCATTGCAGACGGCGTATAGCCATACCAAGTTCAGCAGTTATGGCAGGGGTCTGGAAAGGTACCAAGGAAGTCCAGCATCTAACCTACGTTTAATAGCAATGGAGAACACAGGGGTATCAAAAAGTTCAGCAGAATGTCCCGGTAAGAGTTCAGTTCAAAGCAGGGTTGAAGTGAGAACTTCTTTGAAGATGTGGGTTGTATTGTGAACACGCAGAAGTAAAACTAATTGTCCATCAGGATGAAGGAAACAGATGGTGTCCCAAGGAGCAGCTTTGGCAGCAATCATCTTGGTCAACAACAGTTCATACAGGAAGGAAGTAGATCAAACAGAGGTGACAGTTGGAGAAACCTTCAACTGACTGACATGAGTCCAAGTGTATCATTCAAGTGGGCAGCAAAGGGGGAAGCAACAGTGACAATGGTGAGCTGGATACAGACTGTGTAGTAGCCACCCGATCAGCAATTTCTTGAAACGCGATCCGAAGCCCTGCAAGGGAAATCACGGAGGCTCTGATCGAACCTCTCTAATGTAATTAGCCAAATCAAATAGACAATGTGGGAATCACTTATTCAAAAGTAGCCTTAAAAAGGTAAGCCTAAAGCATGGCTTAGAGAGCCAAAGAGCAGAAATAGAGCCTGATACACTAGCTTCCAGGCATAAAAAGGATTAAGTACAACAGTAGTGAAACCCTGATATTCCTGGATACATGATAGCATTTAAAACATAATGCAGCAGACACTTGCCACTCTCCAGAGAGAGAGCAGAAGGAGAGAACACACAATACTGTTTATGCCATTATACCATTCTATATAAATTGCAAACAAGCTTGAACCAGTTCAAAAGGTCACACAAAAGTCAGCATTATGTAGTTGCAGTAGGGGTCGCTGTTGTCCACAGGTGTGCTGCATTAGATCTGAAATAACTTCTTATCAGAATGTCCTTCACTCGCTCTACCAATTCAGTTGCCTGAAATTCTACAAGTACAAAGAAAAGAATGCAGCACCCCTCCCCCCTTCTTCTTCTTGGATTGCGTTCTGGGATTGCTGCTCGCACACAACAGCTAATCCTGCTTCTAAAACAATTGTTAAAAGTCAGTATTGTGGCAAACAAATGGGAGGCAGAAAATATAAATTTAGATTCTTAAACAGTGTCCCAGTCCCACTAACTTAATTGGTGTAGTTTTGAATGGATATATGTGCTCATGCTAAACAGCAACTAAAGACTGAACTCCTGGAACTGAAATTTAAAAGACTTCCAAAACAAAGTACACTTTTGCTCTGGACACTAACACATAACTTTAAGAACAGGTGAATATATCCTAAAATCCAATATCGTAGCAAATAAAACTGGGAAGATGAGTGAATGCCCATGGTGTCACTGGCCTGTTCATCAGTCATCAGTGCAGAGCTTAACAACACACACAGTAATTTACCTTGAATCTTACAGTTCGGGGAAGCAGACATTTAAAACTGATACTTTTTTCATGAAAAAGACTGGTGGACATCTGGAATGCAAACACTTCCCTTTGAAGTTATTTCAAAGCAAATCACTGAGAGTTACAGCCAACCTCGACCTCCATGAGGTGCTTGCCATAATATATAAAATCCCTGTTTAACTTTTAATTTTGCTTAATAGCATAACAATCAGAACAAAATCCAAACATGATTCACTCAGGATTTAAACCATTCCCAAGTTGCAATCTGGCAACCACTGGCCCAGAATACCACATTATCCTCCATGTAAGTTTGAGCTCCAATGATATGCATAGAAACCTTTACCTCCTTCTTCATTAAAAACAAATTCTACAGGGGTTTTCTTAGGTTGAACTGGTTCTTTAGAACTCTGTACGGGCATTAAGTGATATTCATGGGCTCTGATCGTCCGGTTCCTAACATTCTGCCTACTTTCACATGGTTGTTTAGAAAAATGATCAAGATCCCATTGACCTTCTGGTAAATCAATACTACCAGGGAATTTGTCCGCTGACATCACGGGAAACTTATCGCAATTAATGGAGTCAAGGACAGAGGGAGTGGACTGTACTTGTGTTTGATCACCCCCTGTGGCTCCCAGCAACGACTGGTCACACACCGGGGGCTCAGGGATTGGATCAGGGGTCAAATGTAATTTACCTGCTACCTGGACCCATCCCGTATGCTGTTCCCGGCGGGGAGATGCAGACCGGGATCTTCTACGTGGTTGGGAGTTATTATTTCGCATTATGTCTTCCAATTCCCGATGGGGATATATTGGATTACATGGGGGAGTCTCAATAAGAGATGGTGTTTTTATCTCATCCCAGTATCTAACTCTTTCCTTGTGTGTTTCTGCTGGTCTTTTATCTTTAATTTTATCTTTAGGTCTGTCCTCTAATTCTGTCTCCTTGGTGTCTAGATCTATGGAAGGGTCTGCATAACCTATCGCTGCCATTGTACGACTCTCTGTCGTCCAATAGGGGGGAGGGTCATCACTACTGAGGGTGTTTGGATCTACCTGTTTCATCCACATGGAAATGTACCTTAAGTGTTTCAGCTGACTAGCCCCAGTCTTGTGGAATAGAACATAATCCCTAATTTTTACTAAACAACGACCATCAAAGGACCCCTCTGGTGGCCAGCCAGAGGAGTTCCAGGAGCAGCGCTCCATTTTGCCCATTTAAGGCAAACTTTCAAATTTCCTTTCCTAATAAGGGATTATCTCTCATCATCCGTTCGACCGGAGTCACTGGGGAAACTTGATTTATCATTATGTCCTGATTGCCATCTTTCTTTCTCCTAAACAGAGACATGATTCCTACGTGCAACCTTTTATTTAAGGATCTCAATATCCAATCTCTTTATTTACAGAGGAAGGAAGTGCACGAAATGTCCAGGACACCTTTCAAACAAGAATTTGCTTCGTTCAGTTGGATATAAGTTTTTAGGAATATTCTGACTGCCTACATTCCTTGCATTGCCTTTAAATCAGATATCTGAGTGTGCCCTCAGTTCATATAAGGTCTACTGGCCAGGGACACTTGTGATATATAGCTACATGAAACAGAAATACACATTTGCTTTTAGATTTGCAGAGGCCTGGTCTTCTACCTAAGTCTCCTAATTAATTTTGCAGCAAAGGTATACATTTTAAGGAGGTTACAGGGACCTTTGCATAGTAGGCTGATACATAGAAGTAAGATTTCAGTTTGAATATTAAAGTTTCCATTGTCTGTTACAAGCCTGCTTCACAGGGTGAGGCTAATTTGATCAATTCTAAGCTTGACCAAGTACCCGATTAAGTCTGCTCATCACAGCTCCCAGAGACTACACACAGCTAAGCTTTTTCATTAATTTCTGTGGTTTATCTTCTGCCACAGAAGGTCCATGAACAGGCTCACCATGGCCTTTATCTGTGGCAGGTGTGTTATCTGCATTGCAGCACTTGCACTATCGCAACTACCATCGTTAGCTCTAGTGTGCAAGCTATGGGTGGGCACCTTTTTATCCTGGGCGACATGCGGCTAGTATGTATTTTTCTTCTCCGTTCCTAACATACTTTAATTGTAGTGTCGCCTTGCTAAGATTTGTATAGATATTATACAACGGGGTCACCATGCGAAGGTACTCAGCAAGACTTGAAGAGGGAACTTTATTCTCTCCCCCTAAGGATGCACATCAATTTGACAGCTGCTGCGCACCCCTTTGACACCACAGCTGCTGCACACCCCTTTGACCCCCTAAGCTTTCAGACTACAATTACCTGTTTTTTTAATATAACTTTTAACTGTTGGATATATGTTTTTAGGAATATTGACTGCCTACATTCCTTGCATAGCCTTTAAATCAAATATCTGAGTATGCCCTCAGTTCATATAAGGTTTACTGGCCAGGGCACTTACGTTCTCGCCCACCCTACCCCTCACCCCACCCAACCCAGGGTTGCATTGCCTATATAGTCATCATATACATTGACGCCTGTCCTTTAATTAGGTGTTAACACCCACCTTTTCTCCTTTTCTCTTTCTCCTGGAACTACTAAATCAGCATGTCGTGTATTCAATGCAATAACTGTGCTGCTTTCATTCTGAGAAGAATCATTTGGAATCTAAAAGCTTGCCCTATATACCTCAAGTTAGCTGCTATGCACAAAGAATTGACTCTACTAAGGGAAGAATTAGCTGCAATTAAACACACCTCTTCTAGGGTACAAACTGAACAAAATCCACCACTGCTCCCACAAAGAATCAAGCAGCCCAGGAACAAATGGATCAGATTGGGCTCTGGTAGATTGCAACCTGTAATGCAAAGACACCCTATACATCAAGAGATATCCCTGCATAATGCTTTCTCTACCTTGGATAATGAAGGTGCCCAATCCGTGGAAACTGAAGTGCCCTTAAATGAGAGAGTCAATGCCCAATCTACTGTTAATGCACCAAATATGAAGAAAAAAATCACAAAACAGAAAACTACTACTCTTTGGAGATTCCATCATCAGAGGCACCAACTTGGGAACACAGTTCTAAGGAGAGAAGATGGTCAAATGCCTCCCAGGTTCTTCAGCCAGCAGGAATATAAACCAAATGTTGGTATAGTTAGTACAGAAAGTAAGCCCTCCAAAATTGACGTAGTCATCCACTTGGGTACAAATGACCTGGCTAGAAATAGTGCCTCTGCAGTTCAAAGGGACTTCCAGACTCTGGGAGAGAAACTCAAGCCCATTGTTAACACTATAGCATTCTCAGAAGTTCTACCTGTTCATGATAAGGGGGCAGAAAGGCTGCATTCCATATTTATTTTATTTATTTAGCTGTGCTTATATACCGCCTTTCACCTGGTCAAAGCGACTTGCAATTCAAAAAAGTGGTTAACAAGATACAGAAAAGGAGGAGGGGGTACTTTAAATAAATTGTTATATAATTTGGAGGAGGGGGAACCCATCACCGAGAGGGGTGGGATATTTACAATCAAGAGTTTCCCATCGGTTTACCTATCTAACATATTTATATTCCTATTTGCCCAGAAGTCCTCAGTTTTGATTCCCAGTCTCAATTTTTGGTGTTTCTTCTGGGAGGAGTATCAACGGGTGATGTTTTGCTCGAAGCCCAGATGTTCTCTGAATAAGTGTGTTTTTAACTATCTTCTAAATGTTGATAGCTCCTTGATGCATTGGATTTTAGTTGGGAGAGAATTCCATAAGGATTTTGCGTATAGGTCAAATGTGCGGTTGCAGGCTTGCTGGTTGAATTTAGTTCTTTCATGTGGCACAATCAGTTTATTGTTTGTGATCTGCCGGTTAGCTATTCCTGAGTTCGGTTTTGTCAGAAGTGTATGTAGATGTGATGGCTGTTGTTGAAGAAATGCTCTGTGGATCAGTACTAGTGTTTTGAATTTGATCCAAGCCTCTACTGAGAGGATGTGTAGATCTTTCAGGACTGGGGTGATGTGGTCAAATTTTCTCACTCTTTGGATGATTGTGGCTGTTGTATTGAGGGCAGTCTGAAGTGGATTGAGTGCGGCAGCTGGGAGACTGTGGTATATGGAGTTACTATAATCCAGATGCGGAAGTGTCATAGCCTGCATAACAGATCTGAAGTCCTGAGCATTAAGGAGTGGTCTTAGATGTTATACCATTCTGGCTTTGAAAAATACTGTATTTTTTGCAATCTGTTGTTTGAACAACAGCACCTGATCCAGAATGATTCCCAGATATTTTATTTGTAGTTGGACTCTTATTTGGATTGTTCCTAGTGTGAGATATGTTGGCGGGCTGAATTCTTGATCTTTTGTAACAAATAAGGCTTCTGTCTTTTTGAGGTTTATTGTAAATTTAATACATGGCTCCAAACCTTGTGCAAACAAGAAGGATTTAGGTATATAGGTGACTGGGGAAATAGAAGGATCAACAAGAGACTATACTGTGCTGATGGACTACCTCTCTCTGTCGCTGGGGAAAGGATTCTAAGTGAAAAATTCAGGCAGTATGTGGACAGGCATTTAAACTAGGAAAAGGGGGTGATGGATGGAGAAGGACAAGTTCAGGGCGTCACTCTCAGCAAAAGCTTAATAACATTGGAAACAGCCACACTTTTAAACCATACATCAATGGCAAGTGGGAAGAGGCATGTAGAACAAAATCCATGCAAAATACAGGCAAGCCAGTCAACAAATGCTGGGAAGCAATGAGCACAAATGCTCGAAGTCTAGCCAACAAAGTTCCTGACTTGGAAGCCCTAATGGTGGAAATGGACTTGGACATTGTGGCCATTACAGAAACATGGTTTAACGAGTTGCATGAATGGGATATAGCCATAGCTGGCTATAGTCTATTTAGAAGAAATAGAGAGGGTAGAAAAGGAGGAGGAATAGCCCTATACGTCAAAAGCAATATTAAAGCTGCTGAAATGCAGGGGCTGTGGGGAAAAGAAGAAGGCTGTGGATTATATTGGAAAGAAGAGATGGCACTGTCATACATACTGGTGAAGTCTACCGGCATCTAACTCAAACCGAAGAACTAGATAGCAAATAGATTATTGATATTACAAAGATAGACACGAAGGGGGAAGTGATCATATTGGGTGACTTTAATCTACTCGATGTGGAATGGAGTATTCCTTCTGCAAATCTGGAAAGAAGTAAAAAAAATTGTGGATGCCTTCCAAGATCAAATGGTGATGGAACCCACAAGGGAAAAGCTCGATGCTGGATTTAATGCTCACCAATGGAGATAGCGTGTCGAATATCCAGGTGGGTGCCCATGTGAGCAGCAGTGATCATTACACAGTGTGGTTTGAGATAAAAGCCAAGGTGGAGTCCAATCACAGTAAGCTCAAGTCCTAGTCTTCAAAACCACTGATTTCAGTAAAATGACCAAGTGTCTGAAGGAGGAGTTGGCAGGGTAGGATGGATAAGGGAAGTGGAATTGCAATGGGCTAAACTAAAGGAGGCAATAAAAGGGACAACAGAAACATATGTAAGGAAAGTAAATAAAAACAAGAGGAAGAGGAAACCTATTTATTTATCTATTTATCTATATCTGAAAGTTGTGAATTGTTATCCGGAAACCGTTACAATTTATCCCACAGTATATTTGAAACAATCTAACCGTTTTAGTCCCTACAGACTATTTGACTTCATAATTGCAAACTATAACTACTAACCTAAACCAAAATGAGGCTCAAGACACTAACCTCGTTATTACTGAATGTACTATGTTTCTCTTGTTTCCTACTTCTCACACCCATCCCCAACCTACATACACTCTCCACCCCCCTGAACCTCCTTAATTCCGCTAACATCCATATCATTCCCCTTCTCCCTAGACAAGAATACCCTAACCTTTACAACACACTCCCATTCGCTTATAAATACTTTTCCCAGTCGAACCTAAAAAGTCAAACTAAAAGGTTAATACAAATAAAATTAACACCAGAGGATACAATTAAAAGAACATATAACCAATCTCAGAATCTAAAAATTGTTCTCATTAACACTAGATCAGTTAGAAATAAAATCCCCCTCATAACAGACCTCATTACAGATCTGATTTTCTCTGCATCACAGAAACCTGGATAACTGAATCAGACACCATTATTCTAAATCAACTAAATGTAAATGAATACTCCCTGTTCAACTGCAATCGGGATAAAAAGAAAGGAGGAGGAATACTCATAATAGCAAAGTCTACCCTTAACTGCACACCCACCATTTGTAGTAACCAAGAGGGCATGAATATACTAAAGATAGAAAACCAAAACATAGCCATCTGCCTCTTCTATAGACCTCCCATATCAGACCCACAAAATATAACCTCTGTTCTAGAATTTGCATGCAAAGCATCCATGAATAAGCCCCATATTATACTTGGAGACTTCAATCTGGCTTCTCTAAATAATAACCAATCAAAAGCATTCCTTGACTCCATGGACAAAATGGGCTTTAAACAAACGATCACATACCCTACACACATTAAAGGAAACACGCTTGACCTAGTTTTCCTTCCTGAACACTTAATCAGAATACCCCAATACACCCCCCCCCCCTAGCATAACTCAAATCCCATGGTCCGACCATCATTTAATTCAATTCTCCATTCACATTCCTCATATCCCTAATGCTCATCACACTACATTACATCACGGTCCGAGGTTTCGACCGTTTAAACCAGGAATGTTTATTGAAACAATTATACCTCAGCTAGACAAAAAACTAGACAGTCTTGACAAGACTATTGCTAACTGGAACACTGCAATAGAAGCAGCTGCCAAACCATTACCTACTAAAACTAAAAGACCCCATAAAAAAACATCTGAAAAATGGTATACAGCTGAATTAGCTAACCATAAAAAAGAGCTAAGAAGATTAGAGGCTAAATGGAGAGCTAAAAAAAACCAGAATTGCGGGAGCTATATTTTTCAACCCTTAACTCTTACAAACTAGCTACAAATAACGCCAAGAAACAATATCATACAACAATCCTATCTAAAGCTATTAATCGACCAAGAGAACTATTTGAAATTATAAAATCATTATCTAAAGCCCCCCCTACTAACATTCACAAGATCCCTATTAACCCCCAAACACTAGCAAACTATTTTGCTGGCAAACTCAAGCAAAATGTTCCATCTGTACCTGATCCCTTTCCCACAACAATAAATGTCCTCAGTGAATGGAAATATTTCCACCTCATAGATAGAAATCAACTACTAAATATAATTACAAAACTCAATACAACCACATCCCTCTTAGACCCATGCCCAGCAGCATGGATTAAGAAAACAAAACTAGAATTAGCCCCCTACATCTTAGATATAGTAAATAAATCCTTACAACAGGGTATACTACCAAATAAACTCAAACTCTCAGCAATCCACCCACTATTGAAAAACAACTTACTAGATAACAAAGATCCATCATCGTACAGACCTATAGCTAGTATCCCCTTCCTGACTAAAATCATTGAAAAAGTTGTCCAAATCCAGCTTCAGGATTTTATAGATACCTCAACTCCCCTTGATGAACACCAATACGGGTTCCGACCCTTTCACGGTGTAGAAACATTACTCCTTGTCCTCCTAGATTCCCTTGTCAGAGGCATGGACAATATCAAACAAGCATTCATACTGGTATTTATTGACATCTCCGCTGCATTTGACAGTGTAAGCCATAACATTCTAATCTCTAGACTTAGCCAATTAGGTATAAAAGAGGTAGCTCTTAAATGGTTTAAATCATATATATCTGACCGTTCACAATATGTACAAATAGATCAAGATGCATCACCACCATTTCCACAAGAACAGGGAATCCCACAAGGCTCATCACTTTCTGCCCTATTATTTAACCTATATCTACAACCAATATGCACCATCTTTAAAAGACATAATATAAATTACCACATTTATGCGGATGATATTATGTTATACACCCCGATTAACACAAATGACCCTAACTATGATAACCTATCAACCTGCCTCGCCGAAGCTGAACTATGGCTTCGCTCAAAGAATATGCACATTAATTTTAAGAAAACTGAAATACTGTTTACTTCGGGAAACCCCAACTTCTCCCCTCCACCAGAAATCAAACTACATAACTTCTCCCTCCCAGTGAAGCAGGAAATAAAATATTTGGGAGTCACTCTTGATAGAACTCTCAGTTTCACCTCCCACATCAAGAAAATAACCAGAACAATCTTCTTCAAACTTAGAACTATCCAGCAGCTTAGACCATTTATTGAAAGTGATGACTTCAGGACCATTACTCAAATTCTAATAACACCTCACCTTGACTATTGCAATGGTATCCTTAAAGGCATAACAAAGAAAAATCAAAATATACTCCAAATGGCCCAGAATGTTACCGCACGAATAATATCCAGGGCTAAATTATCTGATCACATATCTCCCATTCTATACTCTTTACATTGGCTCCCCGTTGCCAGCAGGATCCAATATAAAATTATACTGACTACATTTAAATTAATTAACAACATCGCCCCATCATATCTATCTACCCTTATCCATAGACCTTCAGACAATAGACTAAGAAGAAGGAGAAAGCTCAATACCATGCAAGTACCAGATACAATAAGAAAGACAAAGCAAATAACAAGCAATAGCGCCTTCTCATACGTAGCACCTACTCAATGGAATAACCTCCCTGACCAATTAAGGGAGATAAAAGATCTCCAAACATTCAGAAAGGAACTAAAAACATATTTATTCACCCAACATTACTACCAATTTTCAGATCTGGCCTCCCACCCCCCATAGCTCATTCATAAAATCTACCAAACTACCCACGCACATTTTAACACTATCCAAAACTGATTGATGACATGAGTTGTAAATTTCGCAGTTTGTAAATATTTAAGAACTTGTTATTGTAATTTGTAAATAATTACATTGCCTAAATTTGCCAAAGGTTCCTGTTATGAGCTGTAAATAATTATCGTTTATACCATTTTTTGTATATAGTTGCAATGTTGCATAATGTTCCATGTATTTTTTTCACCACTGTTCTCTGTAAACCGCCACTGATCTTGGGAAGTGGCGGTATATAAAAGTTTTCAAATAAATAAAAGTTTTCAAATAAATAAATAAAATAAATATTTGGTTCACCAAAAATGTGGCTGCACAAATAAAGGCAAAAAACACAGCTTTCACAAAATTCAGAAAAGAATACAGGATCAAACTAAAAGAGACAAAAAGAGAAATTAGAATAGCAAAATCAAAGGCAGAAGAAAAGATGACTAAAGATGTGAAGTGTGGCGACCAAACGTTTTTAGGTATATTCGGCAGAGGAAGAAAATCAGAGGTGGAATTGCAGGACTCAAAAGTGCTGGGAACTGATTTGTGGAAAGTGACATTGAAAAAGCGAAAAAGCTAAACAAATAATTTTGCTCTGCTTTTACTAAAGAAAATCCTGGAGAAGGATCACCTGTGATTTACAAATATACAAATGGGAACAGAATAGATACCACACCATTCACAGAAGATGATGTGTTCGAGCAGCTTGCAAAACTAAAAGTGGACAAGGCCATGGGACGAGATGGGATACATCCCAGGATACTGAAAGAGCTCAGAGAGGTTCTTTCAAGGCCATTAAAGGATGTTTTTAATAGATCCTTGGAGACAGGAGAAGTTCCACAGGACTGGAGGACTGATGTGGTACCTCTTCACAAAAGTGGTAATAGGGAAGATGTGACAAACTACAGGTCAGTAAGCCTTACCTCGGTGATGGGAAAAGTATTAGAGGCGCTCCTGAAAGAGCAAATAGTGGACTTTCTCAAAACCAACAGTTTGCATGATCCGAGGCAACATGGTTTTACCAAAGGATGATCTTGCAAAACAAATCTGATTGAGTTCTTTGACTGGGTGACCAAAGAACTAGATCAAGGGCATGCAATGGATGTGATCTACCTAGATTTCAGCAAAGCCTTTGATACTGTTACTCATAGGAGACTTATCAATAAACTAAATAGCTTAGGGATAGGTCCCAAGGTGGTGAACTGGATCAGAAATTGGTTGACTGACAGATGACAGAAGGTGATGGCAAACGGAAATCACTCGGATGAAAAGAAGCTGATTAGCTATGTGCCTCGGGGTTCAGTCCTGTTCAATGTATTTGTGAGTGATATTGCTGAAAGACTGAATGGAAAAGTCTGTCGTTTTACAGATGACACGAAAATTTGCAACAGAGTGGACTTCCCTGAGGGAGAGGATAACATGAGGAAAGATCTACAAAAGCTGGAAGAATGGTCTAATGCTTGGCAGTTAAAATTTAATGTGAAGAAGTGTAGTGTCATGCACTTGGGAAGCAGAAATCCAAGGGAATTGTATGCGATTGGGGGCGAGAGGTTGGTATGCACGGACCAGGAGAAGGACCTCGGAGTGATTTTTTCTGAGGATCTCCAGGTGGCGAATCAGTGTGAAAAGGCAGTAGCAAAAGCCAGGAGGATGCTGGGTTGCATACAAAGAGGCATTACCAGCAGAAAGGAAGAGGTACTAATTCCACTGTACAAGTCGCTGGTGAGGCTTCACTTTGAATATTGTGTTCAATTTTGGAGACCATATCTCACAAAGGATATAAAAAGTCTGGAAACGGTTCAGAGAAAGGCAACCAAAATGATTTGGAGCCTGCGTCAGAAGACTTTTGAGAAGAGACTTGAAGACCTAAATATGTACACTCTGGAGGAGAGGAGGGACAGGGGAGATATGTTTCAGACCTTTAAATTCTTAAAGAAAATTAATAAACAAACAAAGCTCTTCCACAGAAGCTGTAAAACTAGAAGGCATAACATGAAGCTGCAAGGGGGTAAACTGAAAGGCAATGTCAGGAAATACTTTTTCACTGAAAGGGTGGTGAATGTTTGGAATGCCCTCCCGATGGAAGTGGTGGGGGCAAATACAGTGACAGAATTCAAGATGGCATGGGTCAGACACAGTGGATCCCTTTATAGCAACAGGATAAAATCTAAATAAATATAACTATCTCTTATACCTCAACAAATAAAGGTGCTCTAAACAGAACGGTGAGTATACCCTTAAACAAAGGCAAGGGGAGGGGTGACCTGCACGAAGCAGCAGGTGCAGCTAGAAACATTGAAACATGATGACAGAAAAAGACCACATGGCCTATCTAGTCTGTCCTTCCATATCAACAACTACAACAGTCCACTTTTTACCTTTAGAGATCCTCTGTGTTGGTCCCATGCTTTTTTGAATTCAGTTACTGTCCTCATCTCTACCACCTCCACTGGGAGACTATTCCATGGATCCACTACTCTTTCCGTAAAGAAATATTTCCGCATATCACTCCTGAATCTATCTCCCTTCACCCTCATCCCATGACCCCTCGTAGCAGAACTTGCTTTCAATTGAAAGAGGCTCTCTCCCTGAACATTTATGCCACGGAGGTATTTAAACATCTCAATCGTATCACCTCTATCCCGCCTTTCCTCTAAGGTGTACATATTAAGATCCTTAAGTCTGTCCTCATATGCTTTATAATGAAGCCCACTAATCATTTTAGTAGCCACCCTCTGCACCGACTCCATCCTGTTCACATCCTTTTGAAGGTGCGGTCTCCAGAATTGCACACTATACTCCAAATGAGGTCGCACCAAAGACTTATACAGAGGCATTATCACCTCCTTTTTTCTGCTAGCCATTCCTCTCTGTATGCACCCAAGCATCCTTCTAGCTTTTGCCGTCGCCTTTTCTACCTGTTTAGTTACTTTAAGATCATCAGACACAACCACGCCTAGGTCCCGCTCTTCTTTAGTGGACAAAAGTACTTCACCTCCTATACTGTATTGCTCCCTTGGATTGCTGCAGCCCAAATGCATGACCTTATATTTTTTAACATTAAATCCCAGCTGCCAAATTCTAGACCATTCTTCAAGCTTAGCTAGATCCCTCCTCATGTTATCTACACCTTACTGGGTGTCTACTCTATTGCAGATTTTGGTATCATCCGCAAAGAGGCAAACCTTACCCGACAGCCCTTCCGCTATATCATAACAAAGATGTTAAAAAGAATCGGACCAAGGACAGATCCCTGGGGCACACCACTGGTAACATCTTTCTCCTCAGAGTGAGCTCCATTTACTTGTACTCTTTGTCGCCTCCCACCCAACCAATTTCTAACCCAAGCAGTAACTTTAGGGTCCATCCCTAGGGTGCTTAGTTTGTTTATAAGTCGCCTGTGAAGAACAGTGTCAAAGGCTTTAATGAAATCTAAATACACCACATCTACAGCTGTCCCTCAGTCCAACTCCCTGGTCACCCAGTCAAAGAAATCAATCAGATTTGTCTGACAAGACCTGCCTCTGGTGAATCCATGCTGCCTCGGATCCTGTAATCCGCTGGACTCCAGAAACCTCACTATTTTCTCTTTCAGCAGCGTTTCCAATAATTTACTCACCACCGAAGTTAAACTAACCGGCCTGTAGTTTTCAACCACATCCATACTTCCGCTTTTGTGTAAAGGCACCACATGAGCCTCTCTCCAGTCCTTTGGCACCACTCCTGACTCCAACGAGGCATTGAAAAGGTCAGTCAGTGGAGTTGCTGGAACGTCCCCAAGTTCCCTGAGTATTCTAGGGTGTATCCCATCCGGTCCCATCGCTTTGTCTACTTTAAGCTGAGCTAGTTTCTCATGAACACAGTCTTCTGAAAATTGTTCAAGATGTCCCTCGCTTCTGTTCCTATTTGTGGGTGTTTTCTGAGGTCCTGCTCCTGGTTCTTCATCTGTGAACACAGAACAAAAATATTTGTTAAGCAATTCCGCTTTATCCTTAACAGCTTCTACATATTCCTCCCCTGCACCCTTGAATCTGACAATACCACTTTTGCCCTTCCTCTTCTCACTAATATATCTGAAAAATGTCTTATCCCCCCCATTTTATTGCATTGGCTATTTCCTCCTCCTTTTGAATCTTTGCATTCTTGACTACTTTGTTAGCTTCTCGAAGTTTTTCCAAATACAGATGCCTGTCTTCCTCTCTCTGTGATCTCTTGTATTTAATGAAGGCCTCCCTCTTTTTCTTCACTTTTTCAGCTACTTCCTTAGAAAACCAAAGCGGTCTCCTTTTCCTTTTGCCTTTATTTACCATTTTAACAAAAAGGTTGGTTGCCCTTAAAATATCCCCTTTCAGTTTTGCCCACTGTTTTTCTACATCCCCCAGCTGTTCACATCCCACTAATGACTCCCTGAGGTATTGGCCCATCTTTGCAAAGTTAGTCTTCCTAAAGTCTAAGATCCTCACCTTGGAATGGATTCTAACAGCCCTAGTCCTAATACTGAACCACACCATCTGGTGATCACTGGATGCAAAATGATCTCCCACTACATCAGAAACACTTTCACCATTGGTAAGCACCAAGTCCAGTATGGTCCCTTCACGTGTGGGGTCTGTTACCAATTGCCTGAATAGTTCTCCCTGTAGAGAATCCAGGATCTCCTTACTTCTAGATGATACTGCAGCAGGAATGTGCCAATCAACATCTGGCATATTGAAATCTCCTATCAGTAGCACGTCCCCTTTCCTAGCAATGCTGCGTATGTCTTGAATTAACTCTCTGTCCACCTCTTCCTCTTGTGAGGGAGGTCTGTATATCACACCAATGCAAATAGATTTCTCTTTCCCTCTTTCTAGTTTAACCCACAATGCCTCCTCTCTCCCTTTTAAGCTCTGTAATTCCAAAGCTTTAATAGTAGTTTTTACATATAGTGCCACTCCTCCTCCCCTTCTTCCTACCCTGTCCTTTCTGAATAAAGTATAGCCAGGTATAGTTACATCCCAGTCATGGTTTTCTGTGAACCATGTTTCTGTAACTGCCACTAAATCCAAGTTAGCCACTCCTACCAAAGCTTCAATATCAGGGATCTTAATTCCCATGCTACGGGCATTTATACACACTGCTTTCCATATGTTACCCCTGTTACCCATTTCCATAAAGGTATTTAATGTATCACCTACCTGGGGGCTTTCACTTACCTGGGGGCTTTCTTCACCTATCCCCAACGAATCTAGTTTAAAGCCCTCTTCAGTAGATTAGCCAGTCTACTACCGAAGATGTGTTGACCTTTCTTGGACAGATGGATGCCATCTCTGCTCTGCAACCCTTGGAACAGCATCCCATGGTCTAGGAAACCAAAACGCTCTTGATGACACCATCCACGCAGCCATGCATTCATCCCCAGGATGCGAGCTTCTCTGCCTTGGCCTTTACCCTCAACAGGGAGGATTGAAGAGAACACCAGCTGTGCACCTAACTGCTTCACCCTCTGTCCCAGAGCCATGAAGTCACTTTTGATACGTTCCGAGGTATACCTGGCAGTATCATTTGTTCCAACATGGATTAGTAACATTGGGTAATAGTCAGTGGGCTTGATGAGTCTCAGCAAACTCTCCATAACATCTTGGATTTTGGCACCAGGCAGACAGCATACCTCTCTGGACATCAAGTCTGGTCGGCAGATGGACGCCTCAGTACCCCTCAGAAGAGAGTCTCCAACCACCACTACCCTTCATTTCCTTCTTGTCACTGATTCTGCAACTTTGGGGTACTTGAACTCTGGTTCTTCCCTTTCCAGGGATGCTTTCACCTCCTCCACTTCCAGGGCTGCATAATGGTTCTTCAATTCAAGGGCTGGAGAAGTTGGTTGGTGATTTTGCAGGCCCTGGTGACTTGTGTCCAACCATCGACATTCTGTTGGCACCCATCTTCTCCTGTGCTGGAGAGCTTGGGTACTGCAAAAAGCATCTCATCAATGTACTTCTCACTGTCTTGAATGCTCCTCAGCCTCGCCACCTCCTCTCTGAGTTCCTCCACTTGTTTCCTCAGAGCTTCAGCATGCAGGCACCCTGCACATGGAACTGGTCCTTCAACTGGCATTAGGACCTCTGTCTGGACCGAGGCAGAAGCTGTAACGGGGGCAACAGCTTTAGCAACACGATTTTTCCGCCATTATTCTGTTCGTGGAGCTTAGGTATCTGTTAAAACAAACTACACTCAGGAAATCAAGCCCACTAACTCCTGATTAGGTGTTAGCAGTTTCTAAACCTGAGGAGGTTACTAGAGTTCAGCAACCTATTGTGCTCAAGGAAAGTTCCCCCAAAGCACCAAAAAGAAAGTAACCTTGCTTTAAAAAATATACAAAACCCCCTTTTAAGAGCTCCCAGTCAGAGAGCTAGGAATGTAATATAATAAAAACAAACAAACAAACCCTCAAATCCTTACTGTTTGTTGATCTGTAGAGCCCTGGTTAGGAAAGCCTCAACAGGGCAAGGCACTGGAGCCTTTTATGCAGGCCTCAGCTACACTCAGGAAATCAAGCCCACTAACTCCTGATTAGGTGTTAGCAGTTTCTAAACCTGAGGAGGTTACTAGAGTTCAGCAACCTATTGTGCTCAAGGAAAGTTCCCCCAAAGCACCAAAAAGAAAGTAACCTTGCTTTAAAAAATATACAAAAACCCCTTTTAAGAGCTCCCAGTCAGAGAGCTAGCAATGTAATATAATAAAAACAAACAAACAAACCCTCAAATCCTTACTGTTTGTTGATCTGTAGAGCCCTGGTTAGGAAAGCTACACTTGCCACCTTTACTGGTCTTTATCTGCTGTCATATACTATGTTACTATGTATTTGATAAGGATAGGGTAGGAAGAAAGGGAGGAAGAGCAGCGATATATAAAATCACAACATTGAAGTAGGAGAATTGCAGTGTTTATAATTTAAAAAGGAGACAGTGTGGATTAATCTGAAAAGAGGGAATGTAACATTCGCTTATATGTACAGTTATGGTCAACATTATTGGCACCCTTGCATTTTAGGTATGTTGTGTACAATATCTTGAGAAATAATTGGAAATATTCCAATTGTATGTCATCATAATTTTTTATTAGTCTGTTCAAAGGCATACAGCAAAAAAAATGTCTGTGCAGCATAGACGTGGAGCCCAATTCAGGTAGGTGGATGTCTGGGCTGTTCAGATGTCCCCGAGGAAGACTGTCTCATTTGGACCCAATTCTGGACTGCGGGAACAAAAGGTTTACGCAGTAACCAGAATCAGGCCCGAGGATGGCCCAGCATGCCCATGCAGCTTGCGGGGATGTCCTCCCCGTAGGTGCCCCTGACTCCCATGGCTTCAGCCCTCCTTTTCACTGCCACCGACCTGACCCAATGCTAGCCTGCTGTGGCCTGGATTGAGCGGCAGGGACCCCCCACCTCCAGGCCCAATCGCCACTATTGTCCTGCTTATTCCACCTTTGAGTGACTTGAATCAGCCCTGTACGTCCTGCCAGACTGGCCAGACCCTGCTCCACCCCCTTCTGTTCCCCGCTGGCTCTCCCCATCCTGATGCTCAAGAAGTATGGAGAGAGCTGGAGGAGGAAATCGAGCCCGGATGGCTTGTGGGGTTGCACATACCGCCGGGACATGCAGCCCTGCAACCTGCATCCCAGAATCAGGCCCATAGTAATTTCTGAGAAAAAAATATATGACCTGGACAGGATTAATGACACCCTTCACCAATAATTGGTTGCACAGACCTTGGCAGTAATGACTGTCTCCAAAGGTTTCTTGTAGCCATTTATACGTTTCATACATCTGTCTGCTGGTATTTTCTCCCACTCTTCAACTATGATTTGTTCCAGCTCATTAATGTTTCCAGGATTCCTTTTACCAATGGCAATGTTCAGTTCTTTCCAAAGGTTCTCGATTGGATTGAAATCAAGACACATTGCTGGCCAGTTTAAAAGAGTCCATTTGTTGCTTTTTAACTATTCGTTTGTACTCTTGGATGTATGTGTTGGGTCATTGTTCTGTTGGCGGACCCATGACCTTCGACCCAGACCTAGCTTTCTGATACTAGGTATCACATTTCACTCCAAAATAGCTTGGTAGTCTCTGACTTCATCATTCTTTTAATACATTCACTGCCTCCAGTTCCTGAGGCAGCAAAACATCCCTATAACGTTATGGAAACTCCACCATATTTAACTGTAGGAATGGTGAGTTTTTCCTTATAAGCTTAATTTCTTCACCTGTAAATGTATCACTGTCTGCATTGCCAAAGAACTCAAGTTTGGTTTCATCTACCCACAGAACATTTTCTCAGAAGGATTGTGGTTTCTCAAGGTGGATTTGGTCAAAGATCAGGCATGCCTTTTTATGTCTGTTTTTGAGTAGTGGGGTCCTCTTTGGCCTTCATCAATGAGGTCCTTCTTTGTTTAGTGCATGACATATGATATGGGTTAAACCATCACTCCAGATTGCTCCAGGTCAGCCTTAAGCTCTTTGGATGTTGTATGTGGTGGTTTTTTTCAAAAGTTTGCACTAACCTTTGGATTAATTCTCCTCTTCCCACCACGTCCTGGGAGGTTCTTGACAGTTCCATGAACAGAAAACCTCTTAATAACACTGAGTACTGTAGACACAGGAATCTTAAGGTCTTTGTAGATGGTCTTGTATCCTTTCGAAGTTTGATGTTTGGTGATAAAGCGTAGTTACTCACCTATAGTAGGTGTTCTCCAGGAACAGAAGAAATAAGTCCTCACATATGGGTAACTTTGGCACCGACAGAGCCTGGGTGGTAATCACTCCCTAGCTTTCAAAGAAATCCTTTGGGAGATACACCACACATGTGTGGTCACCTTTCCGCCCAAGGGTGCCATCTTACCTCAGTATGATGACATAGCTTAATCAAGAATAAAAAAGAAAACAATTCCATGGGGAGGAGGGAGGGTAGTGAGGACTGATTCCTGCTGTTCCCGGAGAACACCTGCTACAGGTAAGTAACTACACTTTTGCTGGAAACAAGCAGGAAGTCAGTCCTCACATATGGAACTCCCAAGCTACAGGTTACTGAAAAAAACTGTAAAAAGCCACGGGCGACCGAAAAACAGAAGACCGTGAATAGAAGCAGGGAACAATAAACAACCTCAAGTCCTGAGATGCAATCCCTGAGCAAGGATGGAACCACCTCTCAAGTAGCCTGGAAGTAAGAGTCAGAGGGAAGGAGTTGCACTGATCCCCAAAGAGATGATGGAGTACTGCCTGGCTTTAAGGCGCTGTCATACCATGAGCTCTCCTCCAGGCAGTAATGAACTGCAAAGGTATGGACCGAGGACCAGGTGGCGGCCTGGCATATGTCTTGCAGAGGGACCGAGTGCAGATGTGCCACTGATGCTGCCATGGTGCACATTATAGGTGGTGACATGATGCTCCAGAGAGAGTCCAGCCTGCTCGTAGGCAAAGGAGATGCAGTCCGCCAACCATGAGTACAGGGTATGCTTAGAGACAGCAAACTGAGCCTGTTCAGGTCGTAGGAGATGAACAGTTACGATGAGTGGCAATGGGCATTCGTTCACCCAAGGTAGAAGGCCAGCGTCCTCTTACAGTCAAGGGTATGAAGGGAGGCCTCCACTTTAGATGTGTGAAGTCTAGGCAAAAAGGTGGGAAGGACCACATGGTTGAGATGAAAAGTAAACACAACTTTTGGCAGAAACTTGGGATGGGTGTGGAGATCCACCCTATTCTTATGAAATCTGGTGTATGGGGCGTGGGCCACCAACGTCTGGAGCTCACTGACCCGGCGAGCAGAAGTAAATGCCATAAGAAAGATAACTTTCCAGGAAAGGAATTTGAGGTAAGCAGAAGCAAGCGGTTCAAAGGAAAGAGCCATGAGTTTCCCAAGAACCACATTCAGGTCCCATGCCGCCGGGGGTGGTCAGGAGTAGGAGTAGGAGACCCCTCATGAAGCAGCCTATGAGAGGGTGCACCGAGACAGATTGACCATCCACCGGATGGTGAGGTGCACCCTGATGGAATGGACTTTAGGCCAACCTGAGAAAGGTAAAAGAGATTACTGGAATACCATAGTAACCTAGTAAATGATGGAAGATAAAGATCAGTATGGTCCATCTAGTCTGCCCAGTAAGATGGCACGAGTAGGTGCACCTGCCGCTCTGTGCAGGCCACTCCTCCTCATGTCTTTGTTTAGGGGTGAACCCACCACTCCATATAGCACACCCCTATTTGTTGAGAAATTAGATGGTTCTGTTTATTTTGTTTTTATCCTGTTGCAGTAAAGGGATCCACTGTGTCTGTCCCATGCCATTTTGAATTCCGTCACCATGTTTGCCCCCACCACTTCCATCGGGAGGGCATTCCAAGCATCCACCACCCTTTAAGTCAAAAAGTATTTCCTGACAAAAAGCAAAGCAATGTGTGCCTTCAAGTCAGTCCTGACTCCTGGCGACCCAGAAGCTCCTGGGTTTTCTTGGCAGTGTCACTGGAAGTAGATTGCCAGGCCTTTCTTCCAAGGCAATGGAGGGTTAAGTGACTTGCCCAAGCATTGCCTTTCAATTTACTACCTTGCAGCTTCATGTTATGCCCTCTAGTTTTACAGCTTCCCCGTCTTTGGAAGAGGTTTGTTTGTTCATCATTTCTCTTTAAGTATTTAAAGATCTGAATCATATCTCCCCTATCCCTCCTCTCCTCCAAAGTGTACATGTTTAGGTCTTCAAGTCTCTTCTCATAAGGCTTCTGACGCAGGCTCCAAATCATTTTGGTCACCTTCCTCTGAACCGTTTCCAGTCTTTTTACATCCTTTGCAAGATATGGTCTCCAAAACTGAACACAGTATTCCAAGTGAGGCCTCACTAGTGACTGTACAGTGGCATTAGTACCTCTTCCTTTCTGACAGTAATCCCTCTTTGTATGCAGCCCAACATCCTCTTGGCTTTTGCCACTGCCTTGTCACACTGTTTTGCCACCTTGAGATCTTCAGAAATAATCACACCAAGGTCTTTCTCCTGATCCGTGCACACCAACCTCTCGCCCCCTATCGTGTACATTTCCCTTGGATTTCTTCTACCCAAGTGCATCTTTTTGCATTAAATCTTACTTGCTAAGCATTAGACCATTCTTCCAGCTTTTGTAGATCTTTCCTCATGTTAACCACTCCCTCGGGGGAGTCCACTCTGTTGCAAATTTTCGTGTCATCTGTAAAAAGACAGACTTTTCCATTCAGTCCTTCAGCAATATCACTCACAAATACACTGAACAGTGCCAGGCCCAGGACTGAACCCTGGGGCACTCCGCTAATCACCTTCCTTTCATCCGAGTGAGCTCCATGTACCATCACCTTCTGTCGTCTGTCAATCAACCAATTTCTGATCCAGTTTACCATCTTGGGACCTATCCCCAAGCTACTGAGTTTATTGACAAGCCTCCTATGAAGAACAGTATCAAAGGCTTTGCTGAAATCCAGGTAGATGACATCCATTGCATGCCCCTGATCTAGTTCTTTGGTCACCCAGTCAAAGAACACATTCAGATTTGTTTGGCAAGAACGTCCTTCAGTAAAACTATGTTGCCTTGGATCTTGCAACCTGTTGGTTTTGAGAAAGTTCACTATTTGCTTTTTCAGGAGTGCCTCCATTACTTTTTCCATCACCGAGGTAAGGCTCACGGGCCTGTAGTTTGACACTTCTTCCCTGTCACCACTTTTGTGTAGAGGTACGACATCAGCCATTCTCCAGTCCCGAGGAACCTCTCCTGTTTCCAAGGATCTGTTGAAGACATCCTTTAACGGCCCTGCAAGAACCTCTCTGAGCTCTTTCAGTATCCTGGGATGTATCCCATCCGGTCCCATGGCCTTGTCCACCTTCAATTTGGCAAGTTGTTCTAACACCTCATGTTCTGTGAATGATGTGGTATCTACTTCATTCCCATTTTTATATTTGGGAGTCACAGGTGGTCCATCTCCAGGATTTTCTTTAGTAAAACAGAGCAGAAGTATTTGTTTAGCAATTTCGCTTTTTCAATGTCACTTTCCACATGTCCGTTCCCAGCACTTCTGAGTCCTGCAATTCCACCTCTGATCTTTTTCCTTTCCCGAATATAGCTGAAGAAAGTTTGGTCGCCACACTTAACATCTTTAGCCATCTTTTCCTCTGCCTTTGATTTTGCTATCCTTATTTCTCTTTTTTGCCTCTTTGAGTTTGATCCTGTATTCATTTCTGTGTTCCTCTGTTTGTAAGCTTTTGAATTTTGCGAAAGATGTGGTTTTTGCCTTTTCCCTGGTTGGTTCCATCACCATTTGTCTAAGTAATGCAACTTGGAGAGCATCCACAATTTTTTTGCTTCTTTCCAGATTTGCAGAAGGAGTAATCCAATCCACATCAGGTAGATTAAAGTCACCCAATATGATCGCTTCCCCCTGCTTGGCTATCTTGGCAATATCTATAATCAATTCGTTATCTATCTCTTCAATTTGAGTCGAAGGTCTGTAGACTACAGCAGTATGGATGACAGTGCCATCTCCTCTTTCCAATGCAATCCAGAGTGCTTCTTCTTTTCCCCATGCCCCCTGCATTTCAGTAGCTTTAATATTGCTTTTGACATACAAGGTGAAATTAGACTTACCTGCTAATTGTTGTTCCTGGAGTGTAGCCAGTCTAGTCCCGGACCTCTGGGTTCCCAATCTCATCCAGCAGCTTGGAGACTGAGGAAACTCCTCCTTTTTGTGACATCAACAGTATATCCTCTCGGGATCCGCCTCCTGTCACCAGTAACCTATTGACAAAGCAGACTCACCGGAGGAACAAGTAAGATCAAAAAACAGAATAACCTGCTAAACTAACACTAAGCGGGGACCCAACACAACCAGATAGTAATCGTGGCTTTAAACTTGGCCAAGGCCACTCCCTCAAACGAGCAGATGAAAGAAAGATTTTTTTTTTTTTGAAAGAAGAAACCTTGCTTTGCAGGAAAAGAGGGGACGCACCCCTTCCAACTGACTCCATACAATAAAAAGTGCTCTTACCTTTGAAGAAGATCGAACTTCAGATCTACAGATACCCCAGGATAATAGGGAGGGACACGGGACTAGACTGGCTACACTCCAGGAACAACAATTAGCAGGTAAGTCTAATTTCACCTTCCTGATCGTGTAACCAGTCTAGTCCCGGACCTCTGGGTTAGTACCAGAGCAGTGAAAAAATTAAACACGGGAGGGATCTGGAATGCCAGCCTGAAGTACTGCCGCACCAAAGGAGGCCTCTTCCAACATTTGCACATCCAGACGGTAGTGTCTCACGAAGGTATTCAACGACGACCAGGTCGCCGCTTTACAGATTTCCACTGGCGACGCCAACCGGGCCTCCGCCCAGGATGTCGCTTGCGCTCTAGTAGAGTGAGCCCTGAGCCCCTCCAGCACGAGCTTGCCTTTCAAGATATAAGCAGACGCAATGGCCTCTTTAATCCATCTTGCAAAGGAAGCCTTTGAGGCCGCTTCCCCCTTTCGGGATCCCCCGAAAAGAACAAAAAGCCTATCTTGTGAAAACTGGAGGTCCGACGAAGATACTTCTTTAGGGCCCGCTTCACGTCCAGAAGATGCAAATTTCTGGAAGCGGCACTCTCTGTGCCCTCTGAAAACACCGGCAAGGTAATGTCTTGATTCACATGAAAAGCCGAAACCACCTTAGGCAAAAAAGCCGGCACCGTTCTCGAAACCACCTTCGCAGCGAAGAAAGAAAGGTAAGGTTCCCTACAAGACAGGGCCTGCAGCTCCGAAATCCTTCTGGCGGAACAAATGGCTACCAAAAACACCGTCTTTATCGTGATGTCTTTAAGTGACGCCCACTGAAATGGTTCAAAAGGCTCCCGAACCAGCGCATCTAGAACCAAAGGAAGATGCCACTTCGGACAAATGTGTCTACACGGCGGTCTGACAAGCGCCACTGCTCTTAAAAACCGTTTGACGTCTCCCTGACTACCTAACGTCTGACCCCCTAACTTGCCTCTATAACACGCCAAAGTTGCGACCTGCACCCACAACGAAGCTGCCGCTAGCCCTTTGACAAACCCACCCTGCAGGAACTCTAACACCTGAGGGATGGAGGCTCTCAACGCTTCGCACTTTCTCTCAGCACACCACGCTTCGAAAATCTGCCAAACACGCACATAGGCTAGCGAAGTAGACCGCTTCCTGGCCTTCAACAAGGTCGAAATGACAGCCGCTGAGTACCCCTTGGCCTTCAGCCGCGCCCTTTCAAGAGCCAAGCCGTAAGCGAGAACCGATGAACGTGCGTCATGAACAGGGGTCCTTGAGCTAGCAGGTCCGGGTGAGAAGGAAGCCGCCAAGGTTTCGCCACCAGCAGCCTCACCAAGTCCCCGTACCAGGGCCGGCGAGGCCAATCCAGAGCGATGAGAATGTCTTGTCCGCTGTGACGCTGAATCCGTTGAACTACTCGGCCTATTAGAACCCAGGGCAGAAATACATACAGGAGTTGCCCCGCCGGCCATTCCTGTACCAGAGCGTCGAGGCCTTCCGACATCCGCTCTCTTCTTCGACTGAAAAACCGGCCGAAAGGGAGGAAGAGCAGCGATATATAAAACCGATGCGAAGGTCGCCATAAGATCCATGATCGGCGCGCCCCACCTGCGCACCAACATCTCAAACACTTCGGGAAGGAGGACCCATTACCCTGGATCCACCTTTACTCGACTGAGAAAATCGGCCTCTACATTGTCCACGCCTGCTACATGAACGAGAAGATTCGCCTCTACCCACAGGCACAGAACCCCGGCTTCTTGTTCCAGTGCCACACTGGTGGTTCCCCCCTTGCCGATTGACATAGGCCACCGCCGTCGCATTGTCCGAGAACACTCGCACTGCCTTGCCGCCGAGAAAGTACCGAAACTCCTGCAGGGCCAGTGTCACCGCTTGCAGCTCCAACCGGTTGATCGGCCATGATTGCTCCTGCGGAGTCCACCGCCCCTGCGAGAACCTGCCCTGACAGTGAGCACCCCAGCCCGAGAGACTGGCATCCGTCATCAAGGACACCCAGGCTGGAGACTCCAGCTCCTTCCCGCATTCCAACGACGCTGGTATCAACCACCATAGAAGCGATTGGCGGACCTCCGCCGTACACGGGAGTTTGCTGGATAACGGATCTTGCTGATGGGACCACCGCCGAAGCAGTGCACTCTGCAAAGGTCTCATATGAGCTCTGGCCCACGGCACTGTTTCTATTGTCGCTGCCATGGTGCCCAACAGTTGGAGATAATGCCACGCTGATGGCGCCTTGTACTGCAAGAATTTGTGTACCAACTTGCGCAACTGCTGCGCCCTGTCTGTCGTCAGAAAAACCTTTCCTACCCGAGTGTCGAACCGAGCACCCAGGTACTCTAGGGTCTGCGAGGGCACCAGCTGACTCTTTGAAGCATTGACTATCCAACCTAGACTTTCCAGGAAAGACACAACCCGAGCCGTGGCCGCCTCGCTCTCGTCCTTCGACTTTGCCCTGATTAACCAATCATCCAAATAAGGATGCACCAGCACCCCTTCCTTTCGGAGGGCTGCCGCCACCACAACCATGACCTTGGTAAATGTTCTTGGCGCCATAGCCAGGCCAAAAGGCAACGCCCGGAACTGAAAATGGCCGCACGGGACTGCGAACCAGAGAAATTTGTGATGGTCTGGTCGAATCGGAATATGAAGATACGCCTCTGACAAGTCAAGGGAAGTGAGGAACTCTCCTTTTTGAACCGCCACTATGACCGACCGTAGCGTTTCCATGTGAAAATGGGAAACTCGCAGACAGCGATTCACTCCTTTGAGATCTAGAATCGGACGCACGCCGCCATCCTTCTTTGGCACGATGAAGTAAATGGAGTACCGACTGGATCTGCATTGGTCTGGTGGAACTGGCACTATCGCCTTGAGGGCGAGCAACTTTCACACAGTCCCCCGGATGGCCTGGCACTTGGCAGCCGACCGGCCAGGAGACCGAACGAAAGCCTCCTGCACCGGGCGCTCGAACTCCAGTGCGTAGCCCTCTCTGATAACCTCTAGCACCCACTGATCTGATGTGACATGGACCCAGGCAGGATAAAAGTCCTGCAGGCGCCCCCCCACGGGCAGTAAGGGAGCCTGGGTCCCCCTTATCTCATTGCGGCTTTCGGGCCCCCAGGGCCGACGAGGAGGATGGACCAAAACCTCGCCCTGCCCCTCGAACCCCCCGGAAGCTCGGGTTTCTATTAGCAAACCGCCCCCTTTGCCCGGAGATAAATCTCTGGAACCTGAAGCGGCAAAAATCTCGCTGCTGCCCTTTGCCTGCCGTAGTCGCCCGGCCTGGCCTAGGCTTGTCTTCTGGCAATTTACCTCCTTTCGACTCCCCTAAGTCCTTTACCAGCTTCTCTAAATCTTCCCCAAACAAAAGGCGTCCTTTAAAGGGAAGCTTACTTAGCCTAGCCTTAGAGGAACTATCTGCAGCCCAATTACGTAGCCACAGATAGCGCTGCGCCGCCACCGCCGAAGCCATGCTCTTTGACAAACTACGCATAAGATCATAGTAAATGTCAGCCAGGTAAGCCGCACCCGACTCCAACCAGGCAGCCTCAGAGGACTCCTCACTATCCTGTCCCCCTTGCACCTTCTGCGACCAGCGAAGGCACGCTCTAGCCACACACGCTCCGCAAATGGCCGCCTGAAGTGACAGCGCATTTATATAAAAAATCTGTCACAATAAAACATCCAACTTTCTATCCTGCATATCCTTGAGGGCCGCACTACCTTCCACGAGAATAGTGGTCTTTTTTGTAACTGCCGCGATGGCCACATCCACCTTCGGAGATCGAAAAACCTCTTTGTCCTGATCCAACAAAGGGTACAGACGGGCCATCACCCTAGATCCCTTCAGCGGGGCTTCTGGTGTATTCCATTCCTCCTGAATCAGTTCTTGGAACACCCTGTGCACAGGGAAGGCTCTCTGGTTCTTACGGAACACCTGCAACAACGGATCCTCTAAGGACTCATCCGCCGATGCCCCCGGGACCGGTATATTTAAGACTTTCAACGCCTCTCCGATGAGCGCGGGCAGTTCTTCCCTTCTGAAAACGCGCACCACTCTGGACTGGTCCTCTCTCTCCGAGAGCTCACCTTCCTCCAACTCGTCCTCCATGTCCATGCTGAGACCCCCCTCCTCGTCTGACAGAGGACCTTCGGAGCCCAGGGAAGGGTCTACGGTCTCTTTCTCAACACACGGTCTCTTAATCTCACGCGTGTGGTCCGGTGCCTGGAGGACAGAAGCGGGCCTCTTGCCCTTACCAGAGTCCGCGGTACCTGGTCGCTGCTGAGCACTCCCCAACAGTGACTGCTGTAGCAGGAGAACAAACTCCTAAGAAAAAATAGAAGTCAGCTCCCTTGGCAAACCACTCTGAGGGACAGGAAAATCCGGTGCAGAGGACGGCCCCGCTACTGGTTCTACCAGGGCTACCTCTGTAGATGGTGAGAGAGGGCTGTCACCCTCAGCCCCCGATATCTGTTCTTTTGGCTCCCGGGCCAGCTCTGAGGATGAGGCCTCCCTGAGACAGGCCTTACAGACCCCGGAGCCGGAGCCCTTGTGCGCTCCACAAATGACACATGCGTCTTAGCCGGCATGGCAGGGTGATCCAAATCGCAGCTCAAGATTGCCCCACCCGCAGCTAAGCAGAGACCCTGCAAGTAGAGAAGGGCGAGCGCAGGACAGCAAACCCCCCCTTTCAGCCGCAGCAGTGCTGTCTCCGTTCTATTTTTTTTTTTTTTTTACACAAAGTCAGAGAGGCAGAGAAGTTAAAGAAAAAACTGAAACCGCCACTTTAAAATCCCCTCGGGACCTTCTGCTGGCGCTAAAAATCTCCCCGGACAGCAAAAAACGCACTTGCCAGCAAAGGCCCGCGCCATCGCCACGCGGCCGGGCCTAGAGAGGGTTTGCGCACCAAAATGCCCCAACGGCCCAAGGCAGTCCCTCGAAGTGCTTACCTTGGCCGCCGACGAGGCAAGGCACCCTCACCACTTACCGGGGTGAAAGAACTTGCCATCGGTCCCGGAGCTTGCAGGAGTCATCGAAGAAAACTGCCCTCGTTGCACCGCTGAAGAGTCCCAGCAAGCAAAATGGTGTGACGGTGTGGAGCCGGCCAAACGCACTGACAGGCAGACCTCTGTGCGGCGCTGGCCAGGCTCAGCTCTGGGATCCCCCACATTATTGAGGAAAGTGAGCACGATCTTTAAAACCTTTCCTGAAATAACGAAGTGCTCTGCCGTCTTTCAGCAGTAGCAAACAGGCACTGCTAAATAAAAAACGAAGCAGAAGGGAGGAAAAGTAACTGAGAGAGAGAAAAAAACACTGCAGCCAAATTTAAAGACACAGGAGCCCCACAATTTGGCCTGCAGCCCTCTAAAGTAATGAAAGTAGAAAACTAAAACTAAAAACTATCCCAAGGAAACTAAAGCTAATCTCAATTGTCACTCCAGTGAGCCCGGACCACCGGGCTCCCATCTGTCCAGCTGCTTGGAGACTGAGGTAACTGGTGACAGGAGGCGGATCCCAAGAGGATATACTGTTGATGTCACAAAAAGGAGGAGTTTCCTCAGTCTCCAAGCTCCAGTCTCCAGGATGAGATTGGGAACCCAGAGGTCCGGGACTAGACTGGTTACACGATCAGGAAGGCTATTCCTCCTCCTTTTCCATTTTCTCTGTCTCTTCTGAATAGATTATAGCCAGCTATGGCTATATCCCAATCATGCGATTCATTAAACCATGTTTCTGTAATGGCCACAATGTCCAAATCCATTTCCACCATTAGGGCTCCCAGGTCCGGAACTTTGTTGGCTAAGCTTCGAGCATTTGTGCTCATTGCTTTCCAGCATTTAACTGGCTTGTGTGTATTTTGCATTGATTTTGTTCTGCCCACTTCTTCCAACTTGTTTTTGATGTGTGGTATAAAAGTGTGGCTGTTTCTGATGTTATTCTGCTTTTGCAGGGGGTGACGTCCAGAGCTTGACCTTTCACATCTGTCACCCCCTTTTTCTAGTTGAAATGCATATCCACATACTGCCTGAATTTTTCACTTAGGATTCTTTTCCCTTCGACAGAGATGTAGTCCATCAGCACAGTATAGTCTCTTGTTGGTCCATCTGTTTCCCCAGTTGCCAATAAATCTGAATCCTTCTTGTTTGCACCAGGTCTGGAGCCATGTATTAAAGCAGCCTTTTTGCCCCCTTACCAAGAACAGGTAAAACTTCTGAGAATGCAACAGTGTTAACAATGGGCTTGAGTTTCTCTCCCAGAGATTGAAAATCCTTTTGGACTGTAGAGGCACTGTTTCTAGCCAGGTCATTTGTGCCCAAGTGGATAACAACATCAAGTTTGGAGTGTTCACTTTCTGCACTAAGTACTTCAACAACTTGGTTTGTATTCCTGCTGGCTGAAGAGCCTGGGAGGCACTTGACTATCTTCTCTCCTTTGAACTGTGTTCCCAAGTTGGTGCCTCGGATCATGGAATCTCCATGTAGTAGTAGTTTTCTGTTCAGTGAGGTTTTCTTCATATTTGGTGCTTTAGCAGGAGATTGGGCATTGTCTGACTCATTTAAGGGCCCTTCAGTTTCTTTGGATTGGGCATCCTCACTTGCCAAGGCAGAGAAGGCATTAAGCAGGGATATCTGTTGATATATAGGATGTCTCTGCCTTACATGTCGCAATCTACGAGAACCCACTGTGATCCATTTGTTCCTGGGGTGTTTGATTCTTTGTGGGAGTGGTGGTGGACTTTGTTCAGTTTGTATCCTAGAAGAGGTGTGCTTCATTGCAGCCAGTTCCTCCCTCAGTAGAGTCACTTCTTTATGCATGGCAGCTAGGTCTTCCCTTAGTAGAGTCAGTTCTTTATGCATGGTAGCTGACTTGATGCACATAGGACAAGCTCTTAAGCTCCAGATGATTTGTCTTGGAATCAAAGTACCGCAGTTATTGCACTGAATACACGACATGCTTATTATTGGAGTGGAGGAGTGGCCTAGTGGTTGGGGCAAGGTACTTCAGGCCAGAAGATCGGGGGTTCAAATCCCATTAGAGGACAGCAACCTTGGGCCGGAAGGACTGGGGTTTCTAGTCCCACAGGTTCTCCTTGTGGTCTTGGGCAAGCCACTTAACCCTCCATAGCCCATGTTCCCTATAAAATAGTTATCTCCAAGTTATAATGCCCTGTTCAATGTAATCCGCACTGATGCAGAATAGCGTGGTACGTAAGAGAATGTAAATAAATAAATAAATTAATTAATTAAGCAGTCCTAGAAGGAGAAGAGGAAGAAGAAAAAGATGTGGGCTTTAACCCAAGATAAGAAAGATAGATGGCAACATATGCGACCACTATATAGGCAATGCAGCCCCTGGGGTAGATGGGGTAAGGGGTAGGGTGTGTGGGAACCTGTGTCTCTGGCCAGTAGACTGTTCCTGAACTGTGGACACTCACAGATATCTGATTTAAGGCTACACAAGGAAAGCAATCAGCCAGAATATCCCCAAACTTAATGTATAACCACAGTTAAAATCTATATTAGGAATATCCCCAAAGGCAACAGTTAAATTCTATATTTGTAGCTAGAAACCAGCAGAGATAAGATAGAAAGTTGTAGTCTTAGCTTTGTGCAGGCTCCTCAGCTAGTGCTGCCTCAGACCGGTATGTGAGGCCAGGTGTAAGATGGTCTAAATTAGCCCCTCCCTGAGAGCAAGCTTTCACCAAACAGTGCAGCAAAATTAAACTTTTGTATGTCTCTATATCTGCCTCCTGTGCAAAAGGTCTCTGATACTTTTGCTCCTAACGTTATCTGGAGACTCAGGTCCCTTGCAATGTAAGTATTTCTATTCCAAGTAGCTGAATATCAGTAGTGTCTCTGGCCAGTAGGCTGTTCCTGAACTGTGGGCACTCACAGATATCTGATTTAAGGCTACACAAGGAAAGCAGTCAGCCAGAATATTCCCAAGCTTAATGTATAACCACAGTTAAAATCTATATTAGCAATATCCCCAAAAGCAATAGTTAAATTCTATATTTGTAGCTAGAGATAAGATAGAAAGTTGTAGTCTTAGCTTTGTGCAGGCTCCTCAGCTAGTGCAGACCGACTGCATGGGACAGGAAAAAGGACTAAGGGTCTTGTCGTGCATCAGAGTGAAAACTGGTGCCATTTAGAGGCATACATTCACCTGCAAGAATCTTTGTGGGAGGCCAACAGGACATCCTCAACCTCCCTGGAAAGATGGAAGTGGGTCAGAGCTACCTTTTCAGCAGCCAGCTTTAGGAACTGGAGGTTGGGATGCAGAAGAGTACCATCCTCCTGCGAGATCAAGTCTGGAGCATAGCCCAAAGGGATCGAGGCTGCTCAAGAAAGTTGCAGCAGCAGCAGGAACCACGGCTGCTAGGGCCACCAGGGGGCAATGAGGATCACCATGGCCCGTTCCAACTGAATCTTGAGCAGGGTTCAGAGAACCAGCAGAGTGGGAGAATACGTGTACAGTAGACTCCCTGTCCATGTCAAGAGGAATGCATCGGCCACCACTCAGTCCTGGGCTGGCATCCAGGAGCAAAAGTAGGGTAACTAAGCATTGCTGGGGCTGGAAAAGAGGTCCATCATCAGAGTCTTCCAATGCCGGAAGAGAGAGTGGGCTACAGCCACATTCAGATGCCACTCATGCAGCTGAAGGACCCTGCTGAGTCTGTCTGCCAAAACATTTCCTTGTCCCGAGAGGTAGGCTGCCCAATGGAGTATACCTCTCACTGTGGCAAAGGTCCAGATGCGAACCGCTTCCAAGCAAAGGAGATTCAAGCCCGTGCATCCCTGCTTGTTGACGTAGAACATTGTGACCTGGTTGTCTGTTTGGATAAGGATTACCTGATTCGACAGCTGATTCTGAAACACTCGAAGGGCTTTCACCACCGCCCAGAGCTCGAGGAAGTTGATCTGATGCAGGCTTTCCTCCTGTGTCCAACCACCCTGGAACTGGAGACCATCGCAGTGGCTCCCCATCTGATCTTGGAGGCATCTGTGGTGAGGAAATGCTGGACTGGTGGCACCTGGAAAGGCAGACCTGTCAAGAAGTTCGGCAGATGTTCCCACCAGGCAAGGGAGTTTGTAAGGGGCATGGTGACCCATAAGCAATCGTCCAGGTGACCCATGGCCTGTGACCATTGAGTGCTAAAGGACCACTGGGACTGCCACATCTGCAGGTGAGTGTCTAGAATCACGTGGACTGTCGAGGCCATATGCCCCAAGAGACATAGAATGAGACGGACTGATGCAGTCGCACGACCCTGCACCTCTTTCATAAGGGACGCTAGCCGCCGAGCCCAGTCCAGAGGGAGGAAGTCCCTGGCCTGGGTCATGTTAAAGAGGGCTCCCATGAACTCTAGACGTTGCATGGGTTGCAGATGGGACTTGGGGTAGCTGATGACGATCCCCAGTTGTTGCTGCACTAGGATGGTGCAGCTGCTCACCTGGTGGACTTCCTCTGGCAAGTTTCCCCTTATAAGCCAATCATCCAGATAGGGAAAAAGGAATATGCCTTGTAGTCAGAGATAGATGGTGACTACTGCCAGGCACTTGGTGAACACCCTTGGGGCAGCCAAGAGGCCTAAAAGCAGCACACTGTACTGGTAGTGGCACCTGCCAATGATGAAGCGGAGGAATGGACAGTGCCAGGAGTGGATGAGGATTTAGGTATATACTGGAGGTAGGGCAGCAACGTTCCAAAGGAAACCATTTTGAACTTCTCTCTAACCAGAAAGCAGTTGAGGTCCTGCAGATCTAGAATCAGATGAAAACCCCTGTCTTTTTGGGGACAAGGAAGTAGCAGGAGTAGAACCTCTGGCCCCAGAAATGTCAGGAAATGGATTCCACAGCCTGGTCTGCAAGGAGGGTCCCAAGCTCCTTCTGCAGGAGGTCTCAGTGAAGAGAAGTTACAGGGGCTCCCCTAGAAAGAACAGAGGGGCATCTGCTCAAAGTGGAGGAGGTTACCCTCCCATTCCAGCTGTAGAACCTAGGTGTCGGTGGTGATGCCGGGCCAGAGGTAGGCAAAGTGAACAAGGTTTCCCCACCATGTGCCTTGAGTCTTGACCCTCAAGGGGGAGAGGGACTATGCCCAGGGAGTCAAAAGCCCCCCTCAGGTTGCGGTGGGGTACTGTCTGGGGCTTGGGGGCCTTAGGCTTACGAGGGCCGTGACCCTGGCACTTGGCCTGCTTACCCTGTTGTGGAGCTTGATAGGCCAGAAACTAGGGTTAAGTTCCATAAATCTTTTTCTTCTTTGGGTAGAAGGACTTTTTCCCTGAAGCCTTCCGCTGGGAGAAGTCAGTGATCTTCCTGGAGAGCCTGGTTTTGGTCATATATTCAGACTCCAACTCTGCAGCCTTGTCAGACATCGGCTTGCCAAAGAGGTTGTCCCCTCAGCATGGGACATCAACCAATTTGTCCTGAATCCATTGATCCAGGTCCAAGAACTGTAGCCAGGCCAGGCTGCTGGCACTAATGCCCACAGCAGCTACCTGAGCCATGGACTCAAAGCCATCATAGGCCGCCCATGTCATAAACTTGCAGCAGTCCTTGACCGAAGACACCAGGGTCCAGAACCACTCCAGAGGTTCATCGGTCAGCCCAGCTGAGCACCTAGTAAGCTCCTTTGCCAGGTCCCTCAGATACATGCCCATGCACAGCTGGTAAACCTGGATGCAGGCCACGAGCATTGAGCCCTGATAATATTTCCTACCAATCCCATTCATGGTGCAGACCTCCTTGCCTGGGGGCACAGAGGAGTGCATCTTTTGGATTTTGATATGATGCATAGCCGACTCCACCACCATGGAATTGTGTGGCAACTGTGGCTTTTCAAACCCTGGACCCTTGCATACTTGATACTGCTCACAATTGGCACTGTCATCAGGGCTTCCCAGATACTGAAGAACAGCTGCTGCAGTATGGGTGGGACTGGCACCATCAGTGCCTCCTTCAGAGGAGTATAGTACTGGAGGATCTCAAGGTCCTCCGCACAAGGTTCATGCTCCGGCTTAACCACATAGGACAGGGCCTTGGACATTTCCCTCATAAGGAATGCAAGGTCCTTGGGCAGGGACCGTCTCCGCTCTTATGGAGGAGAGAGATCAGAAGGGACATCCCTATGGAGCCAGGTATCGGGTAACTTGTCCTCTGTCTCCCACTCCAAGTCTGAGTCGGACAACACCTCAAGGACTTGATGGGCATCGCCTCACCCAGCTGGAGGCATTGAAGGAGAGAGGGGTATCTGACATCCCAACTCAGAGGCACTCAGGGGTGAGACCCGAGCCATCAAGGGTAGAGAGGAGAATTGCAATTCGGCTCGACGCACGTGTTTCTCTAGCACCAGCTGGACGTCATTTGGAGAAGCTCTCGTGGAGGAGGATCCAGACGTCGGCATCAGGCATCGGTCTGCACTGCGACTCCAGGAAGGCAGCCAGGTTGCTTTTTAGAGCCACCATCCTGGCCTCAAGATCAGATGGCTCTGTAGCCACCGGCTCGGGCTCTGAGGGAATCAGGCCTGGAGTCGGTTCCCCCAATGTGGAATCACAATGGTGATCAGTTCGGGGAGCCAAAGCTGATGCCCTGAAGCGGTGGATGTGTCCTCCCACTGGGACAGCTTTGAGAGCCATTCCCGGCCATTGCCTTCAACATCGCGCTGAGGACTTTGGTGCCAGTGGCCAGATGTCTTATCCCCAGTTCTGGCATCAGACCTCGACTTCGACTCGAGCGGAATCCTAATCTTATAGGGGATGTCCTTGGAGAATGAATTGGGATCCGAGGCTCTGTGAACTCAGGACAGAGTGAGCTCGGCCACATGATGAAGAGTTATCAGAAGTCACCTCTGAGGGCAGTGATTCCACCCTCGATGCCGGGACCGAAACTGAGGACTTCAGGCCGAAATATATTCCCACTGCTTTTATGACTCTTTCGACTCTGCAGGCAGAGCAGGCAGGTAGAGTTGTCATGATCAGCACTGAAGTATCGAAGGCAGCAGTTATGGCAGTCTGTGATGGACATGGCACGGGTGCACTTGCCACACCGAAGCCACTGATTGTAGACAAAATGGGGAAGACAGCTCTCGCAAAGTTAAACTCAAATGTCATGGTCAGTGTGGGCATGAGAAAAGCCCCATGCACCAAGAAAAAGGAAGAAGGAAAAACAGGCTGACGCCGAGGTGAGGATGATTCAGGATGAAGAGAAGGTGATCAGCATGTGAACCAGTTAAGAAAACAGTGAAAAAAGCCAAGAAAAAAAATAGAGGAAAATCAACTTTTTACTGGGGGATCAGACCAGATGTCTTCTGGGCTCCGCGGAAAAAGAAGACTGAAGTAAGATGGCACCCTTGGGTGGGAAGGTGAATACGTATGCATGGTCTAACTCCCAAAGACTTTCTTTGACAGCTGGGGAGTGATTACTGCCCGGGCTCCATCAGCACTGTTACACATATGTGAGGACCGACTTCCTGCTTGTTCTCAGAGAATGATTTTTCTGATGGTCTCAGGCAGTTCTCTTGTCTTTATGATTGTGAAAATGGAACAGGGAGTGAATGTGGCCATTTTAAACATTAGAGCCATCATCCATTGGTTGATTCAAGTCCCGTGAGTACTGACAATTGATTACAGTTGCATCTAATTTTACTGCAATGGGTATGTGGTTCTTCTGTGCAGACCGATTTGAATTGTTTATTAGGGTACCAATAATCATATCTTACTCTATTCAAAAGGACCACCGTTCATCCCACATACAAAACTCTCAATAAAAAAAAGAGATAAACCCACTATATTCTTAATTTCCCAGTCCTTCTACCCCACATTTTTGTCGGAGAATTTACCATGAGCAGGGAAAACCCTCTCTCGTAGTAAATCATCCTTTTTTTCCTATTTTTGAAAGGGAAACCTCCCTCTAACTTAGAATTCAAGGGATAATACCATAATTATCCTTAAAATTTACTTATCCAACAGAGACACTCCGTGTTCACCAGCTGGCTGTCAGGGTGCTAGAGCACAAATTCGGGCACCACATGCAAACACCGTCTTCACAGCCTTAACCTGTTGCTGGCTTAGTCACCAGGCGCTCCCATCATCCACACATTGTTCAATCTCTCATGACGTTGAAAATTCATGTACACAACGTCGTGTTTCAAGCCTTGAATCTCCCGGCCCTTCTTCCTGCATTATATGTCATACCTTCACTTCCTTTTTCTCTTCTTCTTATAGTTAAACCCCTAGTCACCTGATATCCAAACTGGGTCACGGCAGTCAGGAGGAATGCGTACTTTCTATACCTGTGGACAGACTGGACATTTGCAGTGAAACTGTCCCCAGAATCAGAACCCTGCTGTCCAGAAAGCTGATTTCACTCCAGTATATCAGTGTTATCCCAACCCAAAAGATTTTGTAGATAATACATGTGAGGAATGACTATTTCTAACATAGTAACATAGTAAATGACGGCAGATAAAGACCAGTATGGTCCCCCCCAGTCTGCCCAGCAAATATACGGCAAGAGTAGGTGCACCCATCGCTTCATGCAGGCCACCCCTCCCCATGTCTTTGTTTAGGGGTGGACCCACCACTCCATGTAGGACACCCCTATTTGTTGAGAAGTTAGATGGTTCAGTTTATTTTGTTTTTATCCCGTTGCTATAAAGGGATCCGCAGTGCTTGTCCCATGCTGTTTTGAATTCCGTCACCGTGTTTGCTCCCACCACTTCTATCGGGAGAGCATTCCAAGCATCCACCACCCTTTCAGTGAAAAAATATTTCCTGACATTGCCTTTCAATTTTCCACCTTGCAGCTTCATGTTATGCCCTCTAGTTTTGCAGCTTCCCCGTCTTTGGAAGAGGTTTGCTTGTTCATCGTTCCTCTTTAAGTATTTAAAGGTCTGAATCATATCTCCCCTATCCCTCCTCTCCTCCAAAGTGTACATATTTAGGTCTTCAAGTCTCTTCTCATAGGGTTCCTTACGCAGGCTCCAAATCATTTTGGTCACCTTCCTCTGAACAGTTTCCAGTCTTTTTACATCTTTTGCAAGATATGGTCTCCAAAACTGAACACCCCGCTAATCACCTTCCTTTCATCCGAGTGAGCTCCATGTACCATCACCTTCTGTCGTCTGTCAGTCAGCCAATTTCTAATCCAGTTCACCATCTTGGGACCCATCCCCAAGCTACTGAGTTTGTTAACAAGCCTCCTATGAGGAACAGTATCAAAGGCTTTGCTGAAATCCAGGTAGATGACATCCATCGCATGCCCCTGATCTAGTTCCTTGGTCACCCAGTCAAAGAACTCAATCAGATTTGTTTGGCAAGAACGTCCTTCAGTAAAACCATGTTGCCTCGGATCTTGCAGCCTGTTGGTTTTGAGAAAGGTCACTATTTGCTCTTTAAGGAGCCTCTCCATTACTTTTCCCGCCACCGAGGTAAGGCTCATGGGTCTGTAGTTTGACACTTCTTCCCTGTCACCACTTTTGTGTAGAGGTACGACATAAGCCATTTCTCCATTTCCGTATTTAACCCTGATCTCTCAGGGAGAGTGAGAGGCTAGGCTAGGAGAATCTAATCTGGAGTTTATCACTGATACTGGAGCTACTACTTCTGCGCTTCGTTCACAAGATTTGCCTGCCCTTTATCATGCTCAGCTAGCACAAGCACCGATAGTGCACTGTGAAGGCATTGAGGGTAAAATAATTCCTCATCGGAAGCTTGAATCTTTACCTTTGCAGATTGGACAGACTGTGCATTTCTTGTGGGAGAAACTTTACCAGTGAATCTTTTCAGTCGGGACCTTTTAGCCTCACACCATGCTACTTTGTCCTGGTTGAGTAGACAATTACTTTTTCAACTGTATCCTCTTTCTGAAGTGCCTTCTCCTGCAGATTCCAGCGCCAGTCATCCTGTTCTTTCAGAACTTCCTTGAACTCTGTGGGCAGTACCAGGCTCCAATGTCGGATCACTTTCTATCACACCTGTAAAGATCACTTTAAAACCCTGAGTCCAGCTTCCTAGACTCAAACAATACCATCTACCAGGAGCTGCCATTGATGGAATTCATCCTGATATTGAAGATCTTCAGAAACAAGATGTCATCTATCCTGTAACTTCGCCGTGCAACACTCCAATTTTTCCTGTGCTGAAGACAGACGGTAAGACTTACAGATTTGTGCAGACCTACGATCAGTAAATAAAGTTATTTTACCTGTTTTTCCTTGGTACCTAATCCACATGATATCTGGGCGCCGATACCCCCAGGGACCACCTGGCTCACAGTTGTGGATTTGCATTCTGCCTACTTTTCAGTCTTGATCAATAAAGAAAGTCAGTATTTTTTTGCATTCCAATTTGACAATATACAGTATAGGTGGTCAACTTTGTGCCAAGGTTACACTGTTCGCAGGCCTTAAAAACTGCTCTGCATGATGTCAGACTTGACCATTCCTCTCTAGTTCAGTATGTTGATGATTTGCCTTTATATTCAACAAGTTATGAAGCTTGCTTATCAGATTCTTTGCTACTGTCACATATTGCTGATTTAGGATCGAAAGTCAATCTATCAAAGCTACAATTTGTATCTCCTGGGTACGACCTCTTCAGCTGCCCCAGAACGAACCGGCCTGGAGGCGGGGTCCTAATAATAGCCAGAAGCAACCTCCATTTCCATTGTAATTTAACACAAAGCTCTACCAACCTAGACATCATCGAAATCTCCAAAAAGACCTTAACAATCTGTCTTCTATATCGCCCACCCTCTTCAAGTACTGACGAGTTGGCCACAATCCTTGATCAAGCATGCAACAACAATATCCAACGGAAACAACTCTGGATCCTGAGTGACTTTAATCTTCCCTCTCTCCCTGTCAAACACTCCACAGCATTCCTGGACGCAATGACCACAATGGGCTACCACCAAATCGTTCACACTTCTACCCACACTGGAGGCAACACCTTGGATCTCATTTTTGCTCCACGACATCACAACACCTTATGCAATCAGTACTCTCCACAGGTACACCCAGTGCCATGGTCTGACCACAAGGCCATCCTCTTCAACATTCCACACGATATTAAAGAACAGCAATCTACCGCACCAAGCACTCTTGTTCACCGCCGATTCAGGCACTTCGATAAGGAAACCTTCCTCAGCAACACATTACATCACTTCAATCCCGACATTAATGACCTGGATAATCTACTAGGCAACTGGAACAACCACCTTTCCGGAGCTGCACTCCTCCTACATCCACAAAGCCTGCCCACAAAAACCACACAGCAGTATGGTTCACCGCTGACCTGCATGAATCACTAGTGCAACTCAGGAAGCTTGAACGCCGCTGGCGACACTCCAAATTGACTAGTGACAAAGATGCCCACCTGAACAAACTACGACATCATCGAAGAATGATCAACAACAAGAAAAAGGAACATCACACCAACACCCTCATGCGCTCTCTTAATAAACCTCACAAACTCTTCAAACTAGTCCAATCACTCATAAAAGATCCATCTACAAAACAACCAATAAACACTCCAAGCCCAGATGACTTTGCCACCTACTTTCAAAGCAAAACTACTTCACCAACAACCAACACAGCTAATTATGAACTACCCAAGCACCCCTACAACTCCGCCGGCACTCTCCCACCAACTCTGAAATCCGTCTATCCATACCCTCCTGATCAAATAGAAAGAATCATCAGTGGGATCAACACCATGACCTCCCAATGGACCCCTGTCCACCATTCTGGATCAAACAAACACAAACTTACCTCAGCCCAGTCATAGTTAGAATCACCAACATGTCACTATCTGAAGGCATCCTTCCTCCCCCTTTGAAAATTGCCTCTATCAGATCTCTGATCAAGAATAACAAACTTGACCCATCAGATATCAAAACCTACAGACCTATCTCAAGCCTCCCCTTCCTAATCAAAATTATAGAAAAGATCGTCTACCAACAGACCCAGGACCACATTGACTCCTACGCACCTCTAGACCAGCAACAGCACGGATTTCGGCAACAGCATGGTGTTGAAACCCTTCTCACGATTCTCCTTGACAGACTCCATACAGGCCTTGATAAGAAAAAACAAGGCTTCATCCTCATATTTATGGACATCGCCTCAGTGTTCGATACTGTCAACCACAATCTCTTGCTCACCCAACTGTATCAAAAAGGCATAAGAAGCCTAGCCTTAGACTGGTTCAAATCCTACCTATCCGACTGACAACAACAAGTCCGCATAGATAACCATGCATCCAGGCCTTTCCAACAAACACAAGGGGTCCCCCAAGGATCTTCCCTCTCATCCCTACTCTTTAACATCTATATGCAGCCAATCTGTTCTATCATTCAATCATTCAACATACTCTACCACATCTACACCGATGATGTGTTACTGTACACGCCATTCCTCATTGACAAGCCGGACTACTCGTCCATAGTTGAATGCTTCAACACAGTCTCAGATTGGCTCATGTCACACAACCTGATAGTCAGCACCAACAAGACTGAGGTCTTATTCATATCCAAAGACCCCACATTTACCTCACCATCCTCCCTCAAAGTGAAAGACTTCGACCTCATAACCAAACAAGAAGTCCACTATCTGGGAATAACAATCGACCAAAGCCTGTGCTGGGAGACCCACATTCAAAATATCTCCAAAACAGTCTACCATAAACTGAGAACCCTCCGGCACTTACGTCCTCTCCTTGAGTCCTCAGACTTCCGCTCGGTTGCTCAAGCTCTCATCCTCCCTCATCTGGACTATTCCAACATCATCTTTCATGATATGTCGAAGCACACTCTCCAGTCACTACAACTCGCCATGAACACAGCTGCCCGCACAATACTATCTGCATCCAGATATGGCCACATCACTCCTCTTCTGATTCAGCTTCAGCTTCATTGGCTCCCCATAGCAAGTCGCCTGACCTACAAAGCACTGCTACTCACTTTTAAGGCCCTGCATCGGCAACCTCGCTCTCATACAACGAACGACGGAGACCAGGACCAGGAGAACATGAATGATAAACTTTCTCATGACCCCTTCAACAGTAAGAACCTGTACCCAAGCAACTAAGAACCGCGCTTTTTCTCTATTTGCGCCAACCCAATGGAATGCCCTACCCCCCAATGATACGTGCAATCCCGGATCTTACATCTTTTAGGAAGGCATTGAAGACTTAACTCTTCCAACCAACTTATAACCATCCACCCTAGATCAGCCGCACCAACAGCTGATGGCTCATTACAAACACTTAGCTTTAACCCCCTGATAATACCAAGCTGCTGTAATTACATTTTAATGCTCACTCGCAACTGTTCACATTAATGCCAACCCCATACAAACTCTTAATGATGCCAACTTACTCCTGTGATAATGTAAATATGCTCCAGTGATGTAAATATGTTCCTAGTTATACCAACTTGTTGCAAATTTGTCATATGTAACCCGTTCAATATACTCTAGTTATTATGTTATATGTAAACCATGCTCAAATGTTATTTGTAAAACATGTTCATATGTTTCATATAAACCGCACTGATCGGTATATAAAAACAAATAAATAAGATAAATAAATAAAATGGCACAGGTACCTAGTAGGTACCCCAAAAAACACACATGATCATAATGCCTGCAATGGGGCACACAGTGCAAATCTGGGGTCCTCACTAACAATGCTTTAGGGACCCTCCACAGGAACCTGCCCAGACATACATGAAAACCAGTACACTGGCAGTCCTTACCACATCCTCTGGTAATGGAGTGCAGGGTGTGACGATGGGTGGTAGGATAACATATGTTCACATAGTGGTCAGGAATGGAAAACACAGCAGCTGCAGTGCATGTCCCCTAGTCCTACAGCAGTCAGATGGTATAGACAGTTGAACAATGAATACCTCTGCCACTGCAGACAATATTCCCAATATCTCAAACCCAACACCCCATAGCTGTCCCATCCCCAGGTCAAAGAGACATAACATTGCCATGTGGTGATGGGGACTCTGCAGAGGCAGAAGAGGGGGGAGTGTTGTGTGTCTGTCCAGGTATGCCTCTGCCCCACATGGAGCCCATGCCATAGCTACCCACCTATCTGCTAGTTGACATGCCTGGGACCAGGCACCACCAACACTGATGGCATATGGGCATGTCAGCATGGCATGGAGTTTAAGGCGGAAGGGAGTGTCACCTGCATGCAGCTGGCAAATGCAATGGCCACATCCAGTGCGCCATGAGCAATACAACATCTGCCAAGGGCAGTCTGATGGGAAGCATGCAATCACCATGGCTGGTGGTAGCAATGTAGTAGCAGTGTGGTACATCACACATAGTTGGTATATAGAGAAGCAGACGGTCATGGGCTTGGGTCCTGGCAGTGGATTTTGTTTTCCAGGTCCCTGTGGCAAAATGATAGCCCTCAGTGCAGATACAACACCAACCTGTTCGGCTGACAAAAGCCATGACCAAATCCAGTGCATTATGTGCAATACAATATCTGCCAAGGCCTGTCTGATGAGAAGCATTTAATTATCATGGACTGTGGCAGCACTGTGATGCACCACACACAGTAGGTGTATAATAGAAGCAGAGGGTCACAGGTTCAGGTCCTGCCTGTTGATCATGTTTTGCATGTCCCTATTGCAAAATCATTTCTCACAGAGCAGGTACAACAACAACATGTGCAGCCCCCAAAGAATCGCCCAACAACAGTGCAAACATCCACACAGACAGGCTCCGCAGTCTTTAGCTGAATGTGGAATCAGGCTGACAGCAACGGCACACTGAGCGGCTCCTAACATCAGAGTGAACCACTAATCCCTGCAAAATGTGCACACCTTTACAATGCCAGAGCAGAGCTCCGGACCAGAGTGGCAGGCAGGAATAGTAACATAGTCACTTAGTTTATGATGGCAGATCAAATATACAAGACCCATATGAGCACATAGTGTTAATTCAACTGTTGTGTGTGTGTGCGTGTATGTCTGTCAACATGTCGCAGAGGCAGCAGCCAACTATGTCCACATAGGAAGACACCATCACATGGCCACAAGCACCTTATCTGAACACCTAAGTATACCTATGCAGCCTTTTTACCCAGTAGCCCCATGGAACAAAACCTATGGTCACTTTGTACATGTCTGAAGAGTGGCAGGTTCAAGGTCAGGCTAAGAATCCCCACAGCTAGAGTTATTTCTTTTTATATCAACATACCATCCTGGGACATGATCAGTGGGTATCAGTCCCCCCTTCTCGATGGCATACATAGTCCACTGCATGTACAAGGCCCATCTCAGTCATTGTGAGCATAGACACATCCAACCCCATCACACCTAAGCAAACCCACCCTGCACCCCAGTGAGACACTGCCCTCTGACGCAATCTGTGAAGAAGGAAGCACATACTGTATGTACCCCAACCAGGTTGCCACCTGTGCCTCTCACCCTTGTCACAGACTCTGCATGTGAGCCATCCCACACACTACTGTCAAGGCCAAACCCAATAGACAGAAACCATTGCTCCACAATGAAACTGTAGGTGCAGCTGTCCATGAAATCTCAGAACCAGCAGACAGCTAGGTGCACATAAGCACACATGACGTCAGGCCCACATGAAGCCAGACAAAGGACATCCAAAGATGATGACAAACAAAAGTATAACAGCTCTGTTATACCAAGCATAAGGTCAATGTGCGATTGAGCCAGGGGATGTAGGAGTGAGGCCAACATGTGGCGTAACAACAAAAGAAATGAATGTCATGGCTGTACCAGAGCAGATATGACCTGCAGCAGTAACTGCAACCTGCCACATCACACCAGACAGGGAACAGAGATGCAAGGCGCCCTGTGTGATGCAGGGCATGGAATAGTGACGCAAGGTGCCCTGCGCGTTGTTCCATGCCCTGCATCGAGCAGGGCACCTACTATCTGCGTGCCGCACACTGTTCATGACAAGCGTGCAGAGGGTGCTGTCACAAGGGGAAATCCATTCTGTGGCTCGTGTGTGTTGCATGACGTGCAGGTGTGTGGTGTTTGCTATGATCAGCTGCTGCCCAGCCTCTCCCCTTCTCCCACTCAGGGCCGGCCCGTCCATTGAGCGAGAATGTTTTTTGCACAGGGCCCCGCGTTTCAGGGGGCCCCGCGCAAAAAACATTCTGATCCTAAAGTTAAAATTTAAAAAAAAAAAAAAGCTGTCTTCTCCCGCTGCCGGGGCCGCCGCGGCAGAATCGAGTGTGCCGCGGGGCTCCCCCTGCCCAGCAGAGCCTGCCCTCCCCCGTATCACCTCTCTATTCGCAGCTTCAGTCACACGCGCCGGCTTTCAGAGCGCGAGGGGAGAGTTTCTCCCTCGCTGCTCTGTTAAGCCCGCGGGGGCTGATGGGAAGTTCCCATCAGCCCCCGCGGGCTTAACAGAGCCGTGAAAGGGAAACTAGTCCCTTCGCGCTCTGAAAGCCGGCGTGTGTGACTGACGCTGCGCAGAGAGAGCGGAACCAGGGGAGGGCAGGCTCTGCTGGGCAGGGGGGGCCCCGCGGCACACTCGATTCGGCCGCGGTGGCCCCGGCAGCGGGAGAAGACAGCTTTTTTTAAAAAAGATTTTCCCTAGGCTGGGCTGGGCGGGGGGATTAGGAGTGGTGATGGGCTGGGGGGGTTAGGAGTGGTGATGGGCTGGGGGGGGTTAAGAGTGGTGATGGGCTATGGGGGGCTGGGGGGTTAGGAGTGGTGATGGGCTATGGGGGGGGGGGGCCGGGGGGGTTAGGAGTGGTGATGGGCTATGGGGGAGCTAAGTCTGTATATGGGCTGATGGGATTAGGACTGGAAGTGGGTTGATGGGGGGTTAGGACTGGTAATGGGCTATGGGGGGCTTAAACTAAAATTGGGTGATGGGGGATTAGGACTGGAAATGGACTGGTGGGATTAGGACTGGGAGTGGGCTGATGGGGAGGTTAGGACTGGTAATGGGGTATGGGGGGGCTTAAACTGAAAATTGGGTGATGGGGATTAGGACTGGAAATGGGCTGATGGGGGGGTTAACACTGGAGGTGGGCTGATGGGATTAGGACTGGTAATGGGCTGTGGGCTGATGGGGGGTTAGGACTGGTAATGGGCTATGGGGGGGTTAGGACTGATAATGGGCTATGGGGGGGCTAAGACAGGAAATGGGCTGATGGGGAGGGGTTAGGACTTGAGGTGGGCTGATGGGGTTAGGACTGGTGGGCTGTGGGATGATGGGGGTTTAGGACTGGCAATGGGTTGATGGGGTTAGGACTGGAAGTGGGCTGATGGGGGGTTAGGACTGGAAGTGGGCTGATGGGGGGTTAAGACTGGAAGTGGGTTGATGGGGGGGGCTAGGACTGGTATTGGGTTGGGGGGTTGCTAGGACTGGAAATGGGCTGATGGGGGGCTAGGACTGGAAATGGGCTGATGCAGGGACTAGAAGGGAGCGGATGCTGGGTGAGGCTGGAACTAGAAGGGAGCTGATGTTGGGGGAGGATTAGAATGGGATGGGGCTAGGAGAGTAAAATGGAGAGGGGAAAAATATTTTGTGTGGGAGGGATAAAAAATCTACAATTGGCCGGGTATTGGGAGAGTAAGTGGGGATTGAGGATGGAGGGGTAAAATTTGAGTGGATGAAATAGGAATGAGGAAAGAGCAAAAGGAGAAAGATTAGTATGTTAAAGCAGATGTAGAGAGAGAGAATGGAAAAAAAACTAGAAGAGAGAAGAAAGGACAAATGGACAGCAGATGATGGAGAGTTAGCAGAAAACATGAAGAAACCAGAAGAAAGTGGCTGGAGCAATTGCAACTGAAAAAAAATGCACAAAAGGTAGAAAGATATCTCTTTATTTTGAATTTATTAACTGGAATATGAAAGCTCTGGGAAATGTGCATCATTAACGTCTGCGCTTTGTTTGGTACAAGAGGAAATTAATTTATAGTTTTATTTCTACAGTGTTGTTGTACATTCCAAGTTTGGCTTTTGGGGTTCCCAGTTTAATTATTGCCTTCCTGTTTCTAAATTGTGATTCCTTGTTTGGTGATGGTCTATGTTCTGCATGTGTAACTGAGCTGAGGTATTCTATTTATGTAATTCCTATTTGACATTGCCACTTGTTCTCTTTCCCCAGTAGGTCATGTATTGTTGTTCTCTGAAATGTATTGGTTTAATATTTGCAGTGTTGCCTTTTGATAGGTAGGGTATGGTGCTTTGTGAGTCCAGGTAGGATACGGCGGGTTTGCTATGGGTTCTAAATGGGCAGTGTTTGTAGTAGTTCCTAATGTGCCTGGCGGTTGGCACTGGATTATAGTAATGTAGAAATCTTTTAGTCTGTCTTTATCCATACACTCATTAAGAGACATGTTTACTAAAAGTTAGTGTATGTTACCATTATGCAAATAAGGCCACTTATGCAAATGAGGCCCCGCACCGAGTCTCCGCACATGGCCCCGCACCCCCCTTGGGCCGCCCCTGCTCCCACTGTCCCTTATTCTGAATGTGGTTCCTAAGTTCCCATGACTCCTATATCCTGCATCACTAAGCAATATTCCAACAGTTTGAGAATGGACAGTATGAGGACTGTGTCCTGCTGGGTGAGTACTGTTTCTGTCACCTATGTGCATAATGCTTATGAGATACGGTTTGCATGACCACTATCACAGATAGGTCAGATTAAGATGCAGTTCTGGGTGACACATTTATGTCTGGGAATCTCAGTGTGAAATCCACACATGGCCTACTGTGGAAATAGTGTTTTGATGTCAGGCATGATGCACAATAGTGTTTCAGGCATGGCACATCAAACCACAGCCAGGGCTTACATGGCTTTCTGTAGCTGGTCCACATCAGCACATGGTACTCCCCTTTTTCATATGTCTGCTGTTTGTGTTATGGGAGTGCACCAAGTCAGCCACCTGCTGCTCCTATCCCAGCATATCACTGTTTCTTGACTCCTCTTTCCATCACTGTTTGTTTTGTGTTTTCACAGTGACATGTGTCTGCAGTTTACCTCTACTGTGTAATTTGTGGAACCATGTAGCCACGAAGTTTAGATATGTCTTCCATAATCCATCCCCATTGAGTGGTCTTTGAGCTGCAGTATGTTGCAAAACATGTGCTGTAGCCATTATGCACTATTCTGCTGCATGTGCTGCGCATCAGATCTGCTGGGTATACCTCTCATGACCTGGATGCAAGTATTGTGTTTGCACAGGGCCCTGCATTTTGAAGAGGTCTTCCCTACCGACATCACACAGCTGCAGTTTTCCTCCCAGCAATGCCAGCCTCAGAGGGAGACCCCAGCCTCCATCTCATCTATGTACAGCTGAACAAATGAATCACACCACCTTTCCTTCCACCAGGTAGAGGTGTTCATGTGTGCGGCACAAGCATGCTGGCTTTCTGGCCACTTGGTTTCTCTCAGTGCACACTGCAACTGTGGCCCACATTTGAAGCACACTACTACATTCCAGAGCAACACCACTCTTCACCTCAGCAGCTATGGACAGATGAGATGTGGCCTGGCTGGCCTCCTGTACAGCCAATCTTGACATGCATGGCCCCCCTCGGGGCTGAAGGGTAAGGCCCAGGACAGGGAAGGGCCTGTTTGTGTGTAAATCCGTGATAGGGATTGTTGGTTGGGGATCCTAGGTAGACCCATTGGGTACTATGAGCTGCTGTTGGGGGAGGGTTTGAATGGATGGGGAACAGATGAATTGACATGCAGGGGATAAACGGTATTTGTTTTTGATTAGGGAAGGCACTATGATTCTCCACGTATGTGGAGAATAGGTGCAAACTGAGGATGGTAGGGTGACATCTGCATGGATTACAAAAGGAGTAGAGGGAGCAGACAAAAGAAAATGGTTGAGCATGTTGCTGCAGATGTTGGGAGTGAATGGTGGGGGAACTGGTGTGGGAGGACAGGTCAAATAGACAGCAGCCTATGGTGAACATAAGAACATAAGATATGCCATACTGGGTCAGACCAAGGTCCATCAAGCCCAGTATCCTGTTTCCAACAGTGGCCAATCTAGGTCATAGCAGTTTCCCCAAAAGACACAGGTTCTACAATCCTTGTATTGGGTCAAGCAGTGATATCCTGGGTCCCCTTTAATAATGGTTTATGGACCTTTCCACCAGGAACTTATCCAAACCTTTCTTAAACCCAGCTACACTAACAGCTTTTACCACATCCTCTGGTAACAAATTCCAGAGTTTGATTAAACGTTGAGTTAAAAAATATTTTCTCTTACTAGTCTTAAACAGGTTACCCTGTAGCTTCATTATATGTCCCCTAGTCTTTCTATATTCTGATGACGTAAACAATCGATCTACGTTTATCTCTTCCACTCCATTCATTAATTTATAGACCTCTATCATATCTCCCCTCAGCCATCTCTTTTCCAGGTTGAAAAGCCCTAAACCTTTTAGCCTCTCTTCATAGGGGTATCCTTCCATCCCCTTTACCACTTTGGTGGCTCTTCTCTGTACCTTTTCTAATAGCGCTATATCCTTTTTGAGATACAGCGACCAGAATTGCACACAATATTCAAGGTGTGGTCACACTATGGAACGATACAGAGGCATTATAATATCCTTTATTTTATTTTCCATTTCTTTCCTTATCATACCAAGCATTCTATTTGCTCTCTTGGCGCCGCTGCACACTGGGCGGAGGTTTTTAACATGTTATCCACGATGATGCCTAAATCTTTTTCCTGGGTGGTGGTTCCTAATGTGGAACCTTGCATCTTGTAACCATAGTTTGGGTTGTTCTTTCCTAGGTGCATAACTAGGCACTTCTCCACATTAAATTTCATCTGCCAATTGGTTGGCTACTCTTCCAATGCAATTTTCCACAATCCTCAAGGGCTTTAACAACTTTGAATAGATTTGTGTCATCTGCAAATTTGATAACCTCACTCATTATTCCCATTTCCAGGTCAGTTATGAATATGTTAAAAAGAAGTGGACCCAGCACAGATCCCTGGGGTACTCCACTATTCACCTTTCTCCATTGGGAAAATTGGCTATTTAGCCCTATCCTCTGCTTTCTATCTTTTATCTAGTTCCTGATCCACAATAGTACACTGCCTCCTATCCCATGACTTTTTAATTTTGACAAAAGTCTCTCATGAGGGACCTCGTCAAAGGCTTTCTGAAAATCCAGATATACTATATCAACCGACTCACCTTTGTCTACCTGTTTATTCACATCTTCAAAAAAACATAACAGATTAGCAAGACAAGATCTTCCATGTCTAAAGCCATGTTGGCTGTCTCCCTTTATGACATGTTCAGTAATTTTGTCTTTTATGATGGTTTCTATTATTTTTCCCGGTATTGACGTCAGGCTCACCGGTCTGTAGTTTTCCAGATCACCCCTGGAACCCTTTTTAAAAATTGGCGTTACACTGGCCATCCTCCAGTCTTCAGGTATTACAGATGATTTTAATGATAGTTCACAGAATACTAACAGTAAGTCTTCAATCTCATTTTTCAGTTCTTTCAACACCCTTGCGAGTATACCATCTGGTCCAGGTGATTTGCTACTCTTCAGTTTCCCGGTGTATCGATATTTCTTTCAGTTCTTCCACAGCATCTCCTTTAAATACCATTTCAGTCATGGATAATATCCCAACACCTTCCTCAGTAAAGACCAAAGCAAAGAATTCATTCTCCGCTATGGCCTTGTCCCCTCTTAGTGCCCCTTTTACCCATCTATCATATAATGGCCCAACTGACTCTCTCACAGGCTTTTTGGTACGAATGTACTTGAAAAAGTATTTCTTATAAGTTCTTGCTTCCACAAGAAGCTTCTTTTCAAATTCCCTCTTTGCCTGCCTTGCATCTGATTTGCCAGTGCTTGTGTTATTTCCAGGTTTCATCATTTGGCTCCTTTCTCCATTTCCTGAAAGATGCTTTTTTGGTAACAACAGCCTCTCTGACCTCACCTTTAAACCATGCTGGCAGTTTTTGGACTTTCTTCCACTCTTCTTAAAGCATGGAATACAGCTAGTCTGGACTTCCAAGATAGTATTTTTAAACAACACTCAAGCTTGATGTAAATCTTTAACCTTTGCAGCTGCTCCTTTTAGTTTTTTCTTAACTATTTTCCTTATTTTATCATAGTCTCCCTTTTGAAAGTTAAAAGATAGTACTGTGATTTTTCTTATCCTCCCTCCTCCATTTATTAAATCAAATGCGATCATGCTATGATCACTATTGCCAAGTGGCCCCAACTCCCTTATCTCTTGCACCAGATCTGGTGTTCCACTAGGGACTAGGTCCAAAATGGCTTCCCCTCTAGTTGGTTCATGAACCAGCTGCTCCAAAAAGCAGTCATTTATTTCATCTAGAAACTTTATCTCCCTAGCATGTCCTGCCGTTACACTGCCCAGTCGATATCGTGTAATTGAAATCACCCATTATTATTACTGTGCTGTAACTTTTGTTAGCTTCCCTGATTTCTTTGAGCATTTCATTATCCATTTGTGCATTCTGGCCAGGCGGTCAATAGTACAACCCTGCTGCCATCGCCTTGCCCTTCCCCTTTTTACATGGAATTTCAGTCCATAGAGATTCTACAGTGAATTTTGTTTCTTTCAAAATTTTAATCCTTTGTGACTCAATGCCCTTTCTAGCATAGAGCATAACCCCTCCACCAATTTGATCTGCTCTATCATTACGATATAGTTTGTACCCAGGTATCACATAGTCCCACTTGTCCTCCTTCCATCATGTCTTTCAGATACCAATCATATCTAACCTCTCATTTACTGCTATATATTCTAACTCTCCCATCTTATTTTTTAGACTTCAAGCATTTGCATACAAGCATTTTACAGGCTGTATTTTATTCATATTAATCTGGCTATCGGTAAGCATGGGTAATTTGGAATCTTTAAGCTCTGTCTGCTCAGTACTCAATGGCATTTGGGCTACTTTTGTCTTTATTGGAACCTCTTTGCTGATATGCCCTAACTTAAATCTTTTGCTAGTATCCTTCAAGGACACATTGTTCTGAATCATGCATTCTTGGGCGACTGTCAGCTTTCCTCTATTATCTAGTTTAAAAGCTGTTCTATCTCCTTTTTAAAGGTTAATGCCAGCAGCCTGGTTCCATCCCAGTTAAGGTGGAGCCCTTCCCTTCAGAAGAGCCCCTCCTTTACCCAGAAAGTTCCCCAGTTCCTAACAAATCCAAAACCCTCATCTTTGCACCATTGTCTCATCCATGCATTGAGACTCCGGAGCTCTGTCTGCCTTTTGGGTCCTAGTTGTGGAACAGGAAGGATTTCGGAGAATGCTACCCTGGAAGTTATGGATTTCAACTTCATACCTAAAAGCCTAAATTTAGCTTCCAGAACCTCCCTACCTCACTTTAATATGTCATTGGTCCCGACATGTACCAAGACAGCAGACTCCTCCCCAGCACTATCTAAGACCTTGTCTAGGTGGCACATGAGGTCCACTGTCTTTGCACCAGGCAGGCATGTTACCAGGCCGCCCATCTATCTACATACCTAATGATCAAATCACCAACTACCTCGTATAATTGCTGTCCTAACCCTTCTCTCGTGGGCATATGGCCCTAGAGAAACCTCCTCTATGTGAGAGGGTTTTACATCACCTGAAGGACAGGTCCTAGTCACAGGATCCCTTCCTGCCACACTAGGGTGATGCTCTCCTGTCACTTGACCTCTCTCCTCCAAGGCAATAGAGATGCTGCCAGACTGGAGGTGTGACTTCAGTACTGTATTCCTGTAGGTCTCATCTATGTACCTCTCTGTCTTCCTTATATCCTTCAAGTCTGCTACTCTAGCCTCCAGAGATTGGACTCATTCCCTGACAGCAAAGAGTTCCTTGCACCTAGTGCACACGTAAGACCCCTCACCAACTGGGAGAAAATCATACATGTGACACGCAATGCAAAAGACTGGAAAACCCCCATCTCACTGCTGGATTGCTGTCTACATCTTAGTTTTAAGGTTGTGTTTAGGTATTTAAGTTTTTTACTTACCAAGGGTTGCTGGTGATACTTATACTAATAAAACTATACCTAATACATTTAATGTACTTTGTTCACCTGAAGCTTAATTAATTTCAGGTCCTTAATGTATGCCTGATGAGGATAAACAGCTGCACCTGAGAGTGAATATGGCACTTTCTTTCCTTTAAGAGGTTTAAGCACCTATAAAGCTATGATTATTCCAGGGGTGGGTGGGTGTTGGGGAGGGAGGGAGGGAGGGAGGGAGGGAGGGAGGGAAAGAAGACTTATTAAAAGCTGGCTGCTACACACAGTACCCTGTCCTGTGCTTAATCTGTGACCAATTTCCTGGGTGATTCACACAGCCCTTGCTTGGATAGAGGGAGTCTTGGGTTCTAAATTTAATCAGAAAGCTCTCTGCTGTGTTTTAAATTTAAACTGAAAGCTCTTTGCTGCTGCTTGGCCCTGACAGAGTATTAAATTTAAACTAGAAGCTCTCTGCTGGGTTTTAAACTTAAATTGAAAGCTACCTGTTGAGTTTTTAATTTAACTAAAAGCTCTTTGCTGATATTAGGCCCTGACTGATTTAACAAATACACTGGATAAACAGATTAATCAACTTCAATCTAAAGAATTCCTTTTCTCCAAGATTTAGAAAAATTCCCAGAAGTAAATACTTACAATTGCAGATCTCTCTCCAGAAATATCAGTCCCTTTTTGTAGACCTTCAAACTCAGCTGGCAAAGAAACTAAGCTTATAAGGAAAAACTTGCCATTCCTACAGTTAAATATGGTGGAGGTTCCATAATGTTATGGGGCTGTTTTGCTGCCTCAGAAACTAGAGGCATTGAATGTATTAAAAGAATGATGAAGTCAGAGGGCTACCAAAGTATTTTGAAGCAAAATGTGCTATCTAGTGTCAGAAAGCTAAGTCTGGGTCAAAGGTAATGGGTCTTCCAGCAGGACAATAACCCATACATCCAAAAATACAAAATAATGGTTAAAAAGGAACAAATGGACTATTTTAAACTGGCCAGCAATGAGTCCTGATCTCAGTCCAATCAAGAACCTTTGGAAAGAGCTGAAATCTGCCATTGGTACAAGGAATCCTGGAAACATTCATGAACTGGAACAAATTGCAGTTGAAGAGTGGGAGAAACTACCAGCAGATGTATGTACAAAACATATAGATGGCTACAAGAAACGTTTGCAGGCCGTCATCATTGCCAAGGATTGTGCAAGCAAATATTATTGAAGGGTGCCATTAATTCAGTCCAGGTTATATTTGTTTTTTTTCTCAGAAATTACTATAACTAAGTTGCAGAGACATCTATTTTTTGTTGTATAACTTTTGAACATACTATTAAAATATTATAATGACAAACAGAATATTTCTACTTATTTCTCAAGATATTTTACACAACATACCTAAAATGCAAGGATGCCAATAATGTTGACCATAAATGTAAATAGTCATGGGACAAAGCTAATATGGGTTTAGCAAAAGGAGGTCTTGTCTCACCAGTCTGCTACATTTTTTTGAAGGTGTGAATAAACAAGTAGATATTGGTAAGCCAGTAGATATAGTGTATCTGGATTTTTAGAAAGCCCTTGACAATGTCCCTCATGAAAGACTCTCTTGAGGAAATTAAAAAGTCAAGGACCAGAAAGAAGCATCTTATTGTGGATTGGAAGCTGGTTAAAAGATAGAAAACAGAGTAGTGCTAAATGGTCAATTTTCTCATTGGAGTAAATAGTGGAGTGCCCCAGGGATCTGTGCTTGGCCCATTGCTTTTTAACACATTTATAAATGACCTAAGAATAAGAATATGTGAGATGATCAAATTTACAAATAACATACAATTATTTAAAGTTAAGAGGGCTGTGAAAAATTGCAAAAGAATATTGGAAACTAGGAGACTGGGCATCCAAATTGCAGATGAAATTTAATATGGAAAAATGCAAAGTTATGCACTTAGGGAAGAACAACCCAAACTAGAGCTATATGATAGAAGGTTTCACATTGGGAGCCACATCCAAGGAAAAGGATCCAGGTGTCATCTTGGATAATATATTGAATCCTGTGTTCAGTGTGCAGTGGCAGCCAAGAAAGCTAATAGAATGCTAAGAATTATAAGGAAAGGAATGGAGAATAAAACAAAGGCTATTGTAATTGGTGAGAACAAGATCCAGTATCAACCCTTCCCTGGTGGGTTCCATCACTAACTGTGTGAGCAAATCCTCTTGTAAGACATACATGATCTTTCTACTTCTTTCCAGCTTTGAAGATGGGATACTTTAATCCACATCTGGTAGATTAAAGTCACCCAGTATTATCACTTCTCCCTTCATTACCACCTTTGTAATATCATTGATGAAGTCTCTGTCCATGTCTTCTCTTTGAGTTAGTCTGTAGAGTACACCAGTATGGATGGGAATGCCATCTCCACTTTCCAAAATGATCCACAGGGTTTCTTCTTTTCCCCATTTCCCCTGCATTTCAGCTGCTTCAATAGATAGAGAGCTATTCTCCATTTCTGCCCTCTAAATAGATTATATGCAGTCCATGGATGCCACTGCTGCATGCTCTGATGCTAGCTAGTTCCTGGGGCGGCATCTGGCAATAACCAGGCAGCAGTGATATTGAGCCACTGCCCAGTTATCGCTGTGTAGAGAAAGCCGGGCGCAATAAAGGCTGGCCTAACTTTCGTCACCAAAGCTAACTGCACAGCAGCTGAATAACACTACTGCCCGGTTAGCTTTTTTGATATCAATGCCAGTGGACAGATATGGTCCTGGCATTGAATATCTGAGTTTCAACATTGATGTCCAGCCTCTTTTGATCAGCTAGCTGCCTCTGCTGAATATCAGGCCCCATATTTTCATAATGGCCACAATGTCCAAGTACATTTCCATCAACAGAGCTTCCAGGTCGGGCGGTTCATTGACTAGACTGTGAATATTTCTACTCATTGCCTTTTCACAGGTTTTGGTTGACTTGCTTTTATTTTGCATGGATTTTATTCCTGACTCTTCTTCCCCCTTTGTTATTGATGCATGAGTTAAGCTGTTTTTTTCTGTTTTCACCATTACTGTAATGCTTTTGCTAGGGGTGACATCCTGAACTTGTTTTCCATTCGTCACCACCTTTCTTTAGTTTATATAGTAACATAGTATATGAAGGCAGATAGACACCAGTATGGTCCATCTAGTCTTCCCAGTAAGGTGGCTAGAGTAGTTGTAACTGTCGCTTTGTGCAGGTCAGCACCCTCTATGTCTTTGTTTAGGGTTGTATCCGCCGTGCCATTCAGATCACCCCCCTCTATTTTTTTGAAGTATAAAAGATATTTAACTCTTTCCACTCGGCTGTTCCACCATGTGGGACATTTAAATGTTCCCATTGCGATCGTCTGTGCCATTCTGTGGGATATATGAATAACATGCTAGTTTAGGGCCCGTAAGATACAACATGACTGGTTACTATAGAATGCATATGTTATATTGATTGTAATTTGGCCAGTTTCTTGTTAAAATTTATTCCGATCTGGCATGAGTGAAAGAAAATTTATCTGCGTGGAAAGGGTTAAGTTTGTTTTGATTTTATTCTCTTGCTATAAAGGGATCCACCATGTCTGTCCCATGCTATTTTGAATTTTGTCACTGAATTTGCCACACCACCATCGGGAAGGCATTCCAAGCATCCACCACCCTTTCAGTGAAAAAGTATTTCCTGATGTTGCTTTTAAGTTTACATCATCGCAGCTTTTTTTATGCCCTCTAGTTTTGAAGCTGCCCTATCTTTGAAAAAGGTTTGTTTGTTAATTTAACACCCTTTAAGCATTTAGAAGTCTGTATCATATCTCCCCTGTCCCACCTCTAGCATATTCATTTGGATTTCTGCATCCCAAGTGCAAGACACTGCACTTCTTCGCATTAAATCTTAACTGCCAAGCATTAGACCATTCTACCAGTTTTTGTAGATCTTTCTTCCTCCTCAGAAGAGTCCACTTTGTTGCAAGTTTTCATGTCATCTGCAAAAAGGCAGACTTTTCCCTTCAATCGTTCAGCAATATCATTCACAAATATATTGAACAATACCAGGACCCAGGACCGATCCCTGGGGCACACCGTTACTCATCTTCCTTTCTTCTGAATGACTTTCTTTTACCACCACTTCTGTTGCCTGTCAGTCAACCAATTTCTGATCCAATTCACCACCTTGGGACCCATCCCTGAGCTGCTCAGTTTATTGATAAGCCTCCTATGAGGAACATTATCAAAGACTTTGCTGAAAGTGAAGTAGATCACATCCATTGCATGCCTTTCATCTAGTTATCTGGTCACCCAGTCAAAGAACTCAATCAAACTGTTTCGCATGATTGTCCTTTGGTAAAACCATGCCGTCTCAGATCATGCAACCCATTGGTTTCTAGGAAGTCCATTATTCTTTCTTTCAGTAGCACCTCCATTACCTTTCTCGCCTTCAGGGTAAAGCTTACCAGCCTATTTGTTTGTCACCTCTTCCCTATTACCACTTTTGTGAAGAGGTACATCAGCCCTTCTCCAGTCCTACAGAACCTCTCCCGTCAAAAAGGATCTATTAAAAACATCCTTCAAAGGCCCTGCTAGAACCTCTCTGAGCTCTTTCGGTATCCTGATCCTGTGGCCTTGTCCACATTCAGTTTTTCAAAGCAATTCAAAAATGTCATTTTCTGTGAACGGTGTCATATCTACTCCATTCCCATTTGTATATTTATCACTCATACGTGTTCCTTCTCCAGGATTTTCTTTAGTGAATACAGAACATAAAAATTTGCTTAGCATTTTTGCTTTTTTGATGTCACTTTTCATGAATCTGTCCTTGGCAGTTTCGACTCTTGCAATTCCCCTTCTTGTCTTCCTCTTCTCCCAACTATCTTTGAAAAAAGATTTTCTCCATGCTTAAATGCCTGTCTACATACTGTCGGAATTTTTCAAATAGAATCTTTTTTACTGTCACAGAAACATGTAGACCATCATTACATTATAGCCTCTTGCTGTTTCATGTATTTCCCCAGCTGCTTGTATAAAGCCTTCAAGTTTATACCAGGTTTGGAGTCACATATTAAAGCTGGTTGTGCAATGCAGCCTCTCTTCCACCTTACCATGAACAAGCTGAATTTCAGAGAATGCTATAGTGTCAAAAGTAGGTTTAAGTCTCTCTCCCAAAATTTGGAAGTCTCTTTGCACTGCAGAGATACTGTTTGTAGCCAGATCATTCATTCTCAGATGGATAACATCAATTTTAGAATCTCTCTTTCCTATCTGACTTTACTAACAATCTGGTTTGTATTCCTGCTGATTCAAGATCCCGGGAGGTATTTGACAACCTTCTGATCCTGGAACTGTGCTCCCCAGTTAATGCCTATGATAATGGAATTGCCAAGTAGCAACAGTTTTCTATTTTAAAATTTTTTGACAATGCCTAGGGCAGGGGTGGGCAATTTACGGTCTGTGGGACGCATGTGGCCCGCCACAGAGTTTTCTGCGGCCCACGGAAGCAGGGGCGGTTCTTTCATTAGGCCAACTGAGGCGGTGGCACTCCGGCTGTGTTTATTTCTCATTTTTGCCACCTCTGGGCTGCCGCTGCCTTTCCGCTGCTCTTTTTCCTACTCAAGCTGATCCGAACGAGAAAAAAAGCAACGGGAAGGCAGTGGTAGGCCAGAGGTGGCAAAATCAGAAATAAATACTGCAGGAGTGCCGCCCCTGAGAAACTGTTGCCTGGACTGGAGGAAAAACATAAATGAATGCCGGAAGTCATGGCTGTTAGTGACAGACCGCGGGAATCCCAAGCCCCACGGGCAGAAGCAGGTGACTGTGAGAATCCCAAAGCGTTGGCCCGAACTGCTTCCGTTTCAGAGCTCCAGGAAGCACGGTGCCACTAATAATGCCTCTTGTCAGCACTAAGGACACGGCAGACTTTAAGCTGCGGATTGGTGAGTGAGTCTTCTTTAGTGAAAATCAGTTATTGCTGTAAACCAGGCTACTTCTGAGATTATTCCTGGACCTGGATTGGCCAGTGTTGAAAACATGATACTGGGCTGGATTGAACTTTGGTCTGACCCAGTAGGACTATTCTTATGACCTTATACTTCATGAAAACTCATTTTGGATATTTTGAAAATCCTGTAATGTCCCCAGGACAGTTTGGGTAGCCTTGGTGTAAATACTAATGCAAAAGTGAGAAAAACTATGATAAATCTTTTCCTACTTCCTGTGCGTGTGGAATGGGAATAAAATGCTGCAGACTTATAAAATGAAGAAAGCACAGCTGGCCCATGAGAGATTTAGGGGCATGTTTATTAAAGTCCGCAAATCTGCGCGGCATTGAAACGCGCAGAAACACGTTTAAACGCCCCGCACACGTGCTTGTCACCCCCGCACAGGTACGCGGTTCAGTAACGGGCCCCGTACAAGTGCGGGCCCGCAAATGTCCGATAGAGGCGTGGAACGGCTAAAGGAGGGCGGAGGAAGGCTCCGGAGGGGCGGAGGGACGGGGTCAATGGGTGGAGAGTGGGAGGGGAGAGGCTCCCCGCACAGTATCGGGCCCGAATTTACATGTAAAAAATAGCGCGAGTGAAACACTCGCGGTAGAGGGCATATAAAGGGAAGAGAAACCATTTCCGTCAGCAATGTACAGCAAAACCGGGGAAACATGCAAAACGTCAGCAGTGTGATACATGTGCACAGCACAAAACTGCAATGAAAAAGAGGAAATGACCACAACAAAAGCATTAAAATAGTAAATCAGCTGGGGAACAGGTATAGTAATGCACAAAAGTTAAAAACACACCCAGCAGAGCTCCAAAAAAATAAAATAACATTTGTTTGGAAAGGGGCACGGAGCGGAGACACCTCCAAAAACGTCTCCGTGTATTGGACCCTTCCTGGGAGTGTTCCCTATGGTTGTCCATCAATAGCACTGTTGCCCAGCTTGGGAATATGCTATCCCCCTCTGTTCGGACGTCATACCCGTGTTATATTTGCACGTTTGTCACCAGACAGGGTGAAGGAGCTCACAGTAATAATGTGCAGAGCAGGTTTTGGAACCCCATCCTGCCAGGTCTACTATCTCCAGGGACTGCACTGTCTCTGTGGCCACAGTGTGGTGCAGTGGACAGAGCCGGTACCTCTAGGACCAGAGGGTCACACATTCAAATCCCAGCTGTGGCACATGCCAGCACAATCCCAATATTTAACCCACCACTAAACACAGATAGCAGAGACACCCCTTTATTGCACAGAACAAAAGCATGTTGCAAACACCCATATTTTACCCTACACCACACACACACCAGCACAATGTGCATCACCAACAGCCGCATCCCCCAAATGCAGTCCTGTAGTGCCACAACTGTAGGGGCTAAGGACACGTAGGTAGAGGTTAAGTAGGTAGAGGTTATGTACGACAGATGTGCCTGTACATGCCTTCACCCCACGTGCCAAGGGCCAATTGTGTCCCTGGTCATGATCACGTAATGGGTGGCCCACGTTCCACAAAAACCTTGCTAAAGAACAACAGCTAGACCGCTATACCATGTGAGCCAAATACAGTCCTGGGGTTCCACTACGCAATCAGGTCATATCCCTTTGCAAGGATAAGGACATGCCAGCATGTTGGCGGAAGGGTTCAGATGGTGGAGGGGGCAGTGGCTGCTAGCCACAGAGGACAGTGGCCAGGCCATGTGCAGGCTGGTACCGTCCACTGCAACAGACAGGCCCTGTCGGATGTACAGTCATGGACCACCCAGGGATTGCAGCCAATCAGTGGCTACACGGTGGTGCAGTGCACACAGACAGTGTGTGCAAGAACAGAGGGTCACATGTTCAGAGCCCAGCTGCAGCTACCGCCAACCCTGTCCACATATTCACCCCACAGCTACACCGTGGTAGTAAGGACAAACCTTTATTGCTGAGAACATAGGCATGGTCAATACGCCTATCTTTTACCACACCAAACACAGACACCATAAACAGGCACATTATCTCCATCAGAGTCTCCCAAATGCAGTCCTGGAGGGCCAAACACCATTCAGGTTCCATGCTTCCCCTAAGACAGATGCCTGTGCTGCAGATGTCTGCACCACCCCCATGCTATGCAACTGTAGCCCATGCATATTCATAGGGGACAGCATGAAGGCCCGAACAGTGTCTGGAACACCAGGACTGGAGTAGGGACACTCTGCCGTAAAGCAAGAGGCAACAGGTCCAGACGCACCCACACCCACAGGCCACATTGGAAAAGCCCCCTGGGGGGGCATCTCCCAGATCTAGCTCCTGCGTACCCTAGCAATGCCACCCTATACCTGGGTACACGGTACACAGACCACAAATGTTTGATGTGGGTACTGGCAGGTAGACAGTCCTACGCTCAGCACTGTTTGCTCCTTGTGCTCCAGCAGAACAAGCTGTCGGCTGTCTGTGGTGCGTGCCCAAGGTCTGGCCCCTGACAGTATTTACCACCCTGGGGAGTGACACGCAGCAGTACTGTGTACCATATCCATGCCTGTACCCTTCCCAGGACTGGTGTGGTGGGCACGTCGAATGACTCCCCCAATAGTAGCACAATGCTGGCATAGGTGAGGGGGGGGGGTGTCTGTCTATACAGTGTGTGTTGGCTACAAACACCCTCCACAGGCCACACTGCCAGCACTGTTGCCAGTATTGGCCTGACAATGTGCATAATAAGCAGCAAGGTACCATGGGTATAGCTCAGACAGGGTGTGCTGGCCAGGATGCATCTGCACAGGGCATGGGGCACTGGCTGGGACATTGTAATGCCCAGCCACCACCTACACAGACAGGGTGACCTCTGTATGTGCTGCTGGTGGATCACTCTCACCCTGAGCGTGCAGTGATGACAGCATGGCTAGGCACCCCCATAGTGCTGTATAGCATTTCTCTCCTGTGATATATATGGGTGTCCTGTTGGGGCCTCTTCATGGACTGATCTGCCTGTGTGTGCTGCCACCCCAGTTTGGGGTGCATGCAATCCCATCAGGACTATCCAGCAGACTCTGCACAGCTGGTATGTGTCCTGATGGAGCTCCTTGCAGGGTGCAGCAGCTGATGGCTTGCTGCAGGAGAATATCAGATAGTGCTGGGGTGCACCCCTGACTATCCAGGCCTACTGTCTGTCTGATAGTGTGTTTTGGATGTGTGTGGAGCTGCTTGGACTGCCCTGTAGGGTGTCTGTCCCCCAGCAGGACAGGGGTTGATGGCCCACTCTACTGCCATTAGTGGGGGGGGGGAAGGATGGGGATCTGTTGATGGGAGACCCTGTTTGTCATTGGGGGGGGGGGGGGGGGTAGGTACGTTGCCAACCAATTGGTCGGGGGGGGAAACCACCAACTAAGACAGAAGGGGTATCCATGATGAGTTTGCAACACCTTCTTATCACACAGGTTAATACTGATTTTGAGCTCTGGCATGGCCTCATTCAGCCATGGCCGTTGATGTGGACCTGGTCCTGGGCGCCACCTCCCACCCTCAGGGTGAGCACATTACCTGCACAATGTGACGGTGTGTAGCTACCCCTCGCCGGCAGTCCTCACGCTCAGGCCCCCCACCAGGCCGAGGTTCTGTGTGGGTGGACACGGACAGTTCCCCTTACCATGCCGTGTAGCTTTTGGGGTGCAGTCCCCATCTTGTGTGCATCTGTGGGCAGCTGATTTGCATGTGCATTGCATCATGGGTATGGGTGGCCTACCCCGTCCTGTCTACAGCAGCAGACTGTCTGTGGGGTGACGTGCAGGCTCTCTGCAGCCACACAGGCGCTTACTCAGAGCTATAGTGCCGTAGCCCAATGGTTCCGTCACTGCCTTTATAGCAGGAGGTCATGGGTTCAAGTCCACAGAGGGGTTCTGTGATAGGCTTGTCCAGAGCATTGTACTTTTTTACTGGACATATGTTTATGGCATCAAACACACCCTTGCCATACTGTACCCATAAGGGTGCCTCTGAGGGTGCATTATAGGGCGCCCTATAGGCCACCTTATGGTTGCCATCCATATTGCGTGCACTATACATTATCCTGTGGCGCAGTATACATGGTGCCCTATAGGGGACTTGCTAGGGTGCCTTTGCGGACTGTGCACTGTAACATGTGCCTTATGGGCCTCCATATATTAACACGCTGTTAGAGCGGGTATACTGGTAGTGGGTAATAAAATAAAACTATAAGGCCTCCTACAGCACACCTCACCATAATACTTACTGCCCCAGCCAACCTTGCTCACTGGGCACTGTGAGGGGTGAACCCCTGACCTCTGCACCATTGGTCAGTATCCCAACCATTGTGCTAAGGCTCTGTTCCTGTTTGCTGTGCACATCAGTGCGCCACCTATGCCGCCCACTATCGGACTGCCCCCTCATACATCAGCGCGCCGCCCTCTGCCCCCCAAACCTAACAGTGCGCCGCCCTCTGCCGCCCCCAATGAACGGTGCGCCGACTCATGCCGTTAAAAATAAACCGTGCGCCGCCTTCTGCCGCCCAAAATTACTATACCTCCCACAACACTTTTTCACACTACATTTGATGCCGCAGCTGGCCTCTTTCATTGAGCACAATGGGGTGTTGAACCCATGGCCCCTGCCCCATGGGTCAGTGTCTTCACCATTGTACTACGGCTCTGCTGTGTGTTTACGCAGCAGCGGCCCACTTAGCCTTCCCACGCGCCAATGTGGGCCCCGCACATTACTGCGACACGCACAGGTTTGCTCTGGTGTCTGTCTATGTCCGCCCTGAAACGGACACTCCGTATATGGCACCAGTACACTAACGGGTACCCACACAGCAACCTTCTTTAATTAAAAAATGCAATGTGTGCCTTCGAGTCAGTTCTGACTCCTGGCGACCCAGAAGCTCCTGGGTTTTCTTGGCAGTATCACCAGAAGTAGATTGCCAGGCCTTTCTTCCGAGGCAGTGGAGGGTTAAGTGACTTGCCCAAGGCCACAAGGAGTGCTAGCAGGAATTGAACCCTGGTTGCTTGGTTACCAAGCCAGTGTTCTAACCACTAGGCTACTCCTCCACTAACTGGCATAGGTGAGGGGGGCCCTTATTATTGGCAGTCATTGCAATGTGAAAGCCATAGCACATCACATCATACAGAAGCCAAAGAACCATTGTGTATGTGTTGATAGGTTCAAGACCCAAATGTGTATACACATCAACATTCGAAAATGGTGTTCAGTTCCGTAAGATAAATGACACACAACAGTGTATATGTAATGTGTGTCGCGCAGGTTCTAGCGATAAACTTTTCTGTGCGCATTTGCGTGACGCAGTTGCACGTGAAATATTGCAAACATGCGCCAGCTGCGTAGGCCACATGCACGTACTGCGTTCGGTGCGCACATGGACGCCATACGTTTCTGAACTGCGCCATATGCGTGGCGCAGGTGCACGTAAATTTGCGCGTCAGGTGCCCTACGCATGTGCGTAATGCACGCTGCGTCCAATCAGGTGATAATATCTGAAAATGGCGCCCAGAGTAAGGAAGCCCTCCTTCAACCTCCGAGAGCTCAGGCACCTGTCCTGGCTGATCGCACCACGCCAGCACAAGCTCTTCCCAGGGGCCACCGGGCACAGGGACAGCTCCAAGGTCCTAAGGGCGTGGCAACGTCTACAAAGACGGTTCAATAGTGAAGCAGACTACCCACGTGAGGTAAGTGTATGGTGCCTGTACCTCAAAATGAGATCTGTAGCCTGTGCTAATTGCAAATGTCCATGCTGTTGTTATGAGGTACTGTGAGTCAGTAATGTGCACAAGATGAGAAGACAGAGCAAAATGTATCTGTGTCATTTGTGAGTGTGTTGACCTGCACCCAGGTGGTGATGGACATGGTCATAGAAGTGTCCATGCTACCCTTGTGGCATGTCAGCTGCTGCCATGGCTGTGCCACAACATACTGTAATTATGCTAGACCCTAGATCAGCAGATGTAAATAGAAACAACAACATATGGATATGGTGGGATCAGTACCTGTAACAAAGCACCTTGGGACAAGCACAAGGATAAGTGAAACGTAGCATTGATGGTATGTCACACACCCAGATGAGATGGGCAGTGTTGGCCATGTTGTTCAATACACACGCCTATCTGCATGGGTCCACAGCGCCCATCACAGTGGGCTAGCAATCACCCTGGAGAAATGCTTGTGCGTGCCCATCCAATTTCAGGCATCCACCCTATCACAAGGAGGACAGAGAGCCCATCACAGTGTGTTTGCTGTCAGCCCTGTGATATTGGTCTGTGTGCTGTCAGAGCCCCAAACACTTCCCCTAACTGCAGAGGTCCAAAGAGCTCATCCCAGTAGGCTCTAAGAAACCCATGGAAAATGCTTGTCTGTGCATGGGCAGGTTAACACATACACCCTATCCCCTGGATTCCATGTGGACAATCGCAAGGGCTCATCTGGCACCATGGAGATATGGTTGTGTGTGCTCTAACAGTTTTGCTGTATGCTCCCTATCCCCTGGAGGCCAGGTATGCCACTACAGTGGCTCATCTGGCACCATGGAGATATGGTTGTGTGTGCTCTAACAGTTTTGCTCTATGCTCCCTATGCCCTGGAGGCCAGGTATGCCACTACAGTGGCTCATCTGGCACCATGGAGATATGGTTGTGTGTGCACTAACAGTTTTGCTCTATGCTCCCTATCCCCTGGAGGCCAGGTATGCCACTACAGTGGCTCATCTGGCACCATGGAGATATGGTTGTGTGTGCACTAACAGTTTTGCTCTATGCTCCCTATCCCCTGGAGGCCAGGTATGCCACTACAGTGGCTCTGCTGGCACCATGGAGATATGGTTGTGTGTGCTCTAACAGTTTTGCTCTATGCTCCCTATGCCCTGGAGGCCAGGTATGCCACTACAGTGGCTCATCTGGCACCATGGAGATATGGTTGTGTGTGCTCTAACAGTTTTGCTCTATGCTCCCTATCCCCTGGAGGCCAGGAAGACCATCCCAGTGTCTAATCTGGCACCATGGGGATATGCTTGTGTGCCTAACAGGTTAAATGCATTCTCCCTATCCCCAGGATTCCTGTGAGCTGCGCAATGCGTCGTGTTAGTCACCCTTTTGCTAATGTGTGTGCAGCTGATGATCTGTGGTAGGACAACCAGCCCACAGGGGGACAGATCAGCAATAGCTATGGTGGGTATGTCAGTAAGATAATGTGTATGTTCATGGCAGGTAGGTTGGACCTATACCATAGTTTGTGAAGTGAATATCTCATCACACATGTCTGTGATGTCTCCAGATGATATGCTAGCTGCAGAGGTTAATGTGTGTAACAGCACCCCATCCCCCTTAGCCATTATATGTGTTATCAGAAACCTGTAGCAGAGACATGTCCCCATACCGCCATGCAGATTGTGGTTCAAAACCTTAACACCTAAGATAAATCCAACAACATCAGACACATGGACATCACTGATGGTGTTTCAGTGACACATGCAACTGATGTTGCTGGATAACACATACATAAACCCACACATGAGCACTGGTGCAAAGAGCCGTTATGTTGGTTTGGCCCCTGTCGATATTGCTTCCACAAAACACCTTCTGTCAGCCCAGCTGAACCAGTGAATATGAACATAACAACATAACCTAGGCCATACAGGAACAATACCCACCCCTACCCCTACATTACGCTGACATCAACTGTGTGCAACGTAGGTTGCACATAGCCAGCAGCTTGCCCATATGACACACCTCCCACAATGCAGCCAGTGGTGCAAGCATTGATATTGTTGGCCCTGTCAAAGGTGAATGTTTATGTTAGTGTCCCCTGTCACAGTCAATAGGGCCACCCACACAATGACTCCTCTCACCACACTCCGCCAATGATTGGTTGCATATCAGTTTGCCAGTGGGGTTGAGTACCAGGATGTCTAAAGAGAATCTCAACATAGATGTGTGTAACACAGCACATGCAGTGTAACTGTGACTAGCATGGACAACATCATTGGTCAACAAACTGTGCAATGTTGCTACAAGGTCATGCAAGGGTGCGATAGGGTATGTACAGGATGTGCTGAGGGAGGCATGTACACTGGCCACAGGTGTCACTGCACACATGTGCACAGACAAAGCAACTAATGCAGGTGGTACTGTGACCCCCAAATGTTCTGTGAACAAAAGGAGGTAGGCCTTCCATGTGTGTCTATATTGATGAAACCCCAGGATGCATGAGAACACACCCCAGTGTCCATTTTAAATGACATCATAAGCAAACTAATGTGTATGTGTGTTGTGATGTTGGCCGTGCAATATGGCTCTTCCTAGGTCATGGATTGCCAAACATCAAGCAGGTCACTGTGTCTGTCATTGCATGACACTAGTTATTGTAGTGAAACACGTGTGGCAGTGTATGTTTATTTTGTGTGTCATCTGACCTATATGTCACAATGTACACAAATGGAGGTTCCATAACCCCCCACACACACGTGAGCCATGAGATAACAGGAGTATGTCACTTTGTAGGTTTCCTCCCGTTTGCCAATAGGCCATAATGAAATATGAATACTTAAGACGCCTTGCTGGTCCACCCCCCACGAACCATGTAAGCTTCCCTGAAGGCCCTTCCAGGCATGGCCCATTTGGGCTGACTGCCCTGGGCCACACCCAAATGATGTCACCCACTTTTATCTGACACTCACACAGGATGCTATAGAAAGAGGTGGGGAATAAGAAGGCAGCCACAGTCCATCAGCACACCTGTGAAAACAAACTAGCATGTACATATACGTTGCAGCCAGGTGATAGACCATGTTATGTGTGTATCTGGTGACAGCATAGCCAAACCCCTGTCAGAGTTTACCTGGCGTAACAGCAGCATGAGGAAATAACAGCCCCCCCAATCCCCGGGGGGGGGGCCCACTCCATGTCCGTGTCACTCTCACACTTTTTTCTCAATGTTGATCCCTGTGTAAGCTGTATACCTCACCTGAGAGAGACATGTTGGACAGGGGAGGGGCAGTGCATTCACACTGTGGGATGCTGACACACACCGTCACAAGGGATGAGGGTCAGCTGTGACACACAGGCTCCCTTGTCACCAGCGGAGAACCCATGGCATGACATATGCGTGTTGCCCATGGAACTGCCTGCTGACAGGTGACAAACTATGCAGTACATGACACACACACACAGCACTGTCGCAGGAGCAGCAAGACCCTGTGCACAGTGATGTGTGTGTGTGTGTGTGTGTGTGTGTGTGTGGGCAAACCAGCAGAAGGTGACCAGTCACTAATGCCCTCACCTTTCCTTTGCATATCCACAGATCGAGGATCTCCGGAAGAAGGGCAGGGAGCTGCGCCTCCACCATGCTGCATACCTTCAGCGCCTCCAGGGTGAGAACTCACAAAAGGGTGATGATGTATAATAATGAGAATGTCACGTATTTGTAACTTATGTCCCATTATCAGAGATGCCTTTGTGTTACCTGCCTATGTAGATGTGCTATATTTCTGACAGAGAAACGTGCTGATGGCTGTCATGTTCCACAGATGGTGATGGCACCGAGGATGAGGCCACCACCTCTGCACACCTCTTCCGAAGGACACCAACACCACATGATGCAGAGGTGGTGGTCCTGGACACCACAGAGGAGGAGGAGGAGGAGGAGGAGGTGGACGAGGATGATGAGGTGGAGGTGGTGGAGGCGCAAACACCTGGATCACCTGAAGAAAGGACACAGGAGGGCCAAGAAGGACATTCTGAAGGGTTGTCTGTGGGGGAGGCAGGGTTGAGGGCGGCTGCAGGTGATGTGGAGGGGGGGATGTTTGGGAGGGATCAGGGGTGGAGGATTTCCCAGAAGGGGTTTGGGAAAGTGATGTTGAAGACAGGGCATCACAGGGCACTGTGGCCTCCCCCCAGCCACTGCAGTTGCCTCCACCATCCAGGGCCACAGACAGGCCCTATGCAGATGCCACCACACAGACAACATTGACAATGTGTGTGTGTGGTGGCATATGCGTGGACCACCTGTCTGTGGCCTTGGATGGGATGGAGCAACGCATACATGAGATGTGTCACTCTCAGCAGTGGCTGGCGGGAGTGATTGAGAGGGTGGTTGCCGAGGTGGTACGTCTGCCATGTCGGCAAGCACCCCCTCAATGGCGTCACTGGCGTCAGTGATTGTGCTAGTGACGTCACCACATGTGCCCTGTGCTGCCCTGTCTTCCATCAGTGGGCATGCTGGGGGAGGGTGGGTGTCACCTGTGTGTCTGTTTTATGTGTGTGTGTGTTTTATATTTGCGTGTGGGCGTTTGCGGGGAGGGGAGGATGTTTGGGGAGGGGGGGAGGGTGATGGTATTTTCCCCCTTCCCACGTCTGTAAAGTTTATCCCAGTTCTGTTTTCCAACATAAAATATATTTTTTGAAAAAACCTGTAATGCTCACGTGTCTGACCTAGGCAAAGTGTGCGGATGTCAGCATGTGATATGTGTGGGTGCACATATGTTTCTGTGGTGCAAACATGTGTGTGAAACCAACAGCACCCCCCAAATAAGGTGTAGATGTACATAATTAGGGGTCTACAGTAACCATTGCAACGTAGCAGCTGTCTCACTGATGTACATGGCACAGGAATGGTCCTATGTGGAACAAAGGTCTTCACATATCTGAGTCTCAAACATAGGCAGACCACCCATATCTGCCTCTGTCACAGACGTACCTATGGTGTGTTGGGAGGCAGGAGATTATTGATGTGGTCAAGGGAAAAAGCCACATATATGCCACCAATGAGTGTTCTATGATGGGTTTCTCATGGTGATGAGTATGTGACGTAAACACGCCATTGGGAACATAGTCCCCCTGTGACCACATGGATGTCTGTGCACACTGTGCCGCTGCATCCCCAAGGATGTTGGGAAACAAGGTGCACGTGACACATCACATGTGTGTGCAGCATGACAATCGTAGCTGACTCTGTTGAGGTATTTGCAGCAGGGAACCTGTGTGTGGGTCATCTACTGTACCCATCACTAGATGACCTGGGCGCAGCTCATATAGGGTTTTCAAAAACACCCCCCGCCTCCCTGATACACATGGGACAACATGGACACTCATTGGACACACACACTGTATGTATAGTAATACAGCTGTTTATTGTCACAGCGTAAGTCTCATAATTAGCTTTCCATATACACATGGATATTCTAATGTGTGTTGTGATAAGGAAGCTTATCATAGCTCAGGTAGGAGCTATAGAAAAGATGATGTGACTCTGAACAAGCAACCTGTCAGTTCTGGTAGAAGCAAGAAAACAGAGTTTTCACATAAAAGACTACCAGTCCCAGAATGCACCAGGTTTCCAGCAGCCATGAGAGGGGCTGAAGTGAGGAAATGTGTGTGCAATCAAGAGAGCTATGAGGTAATCCCTAAGCACTCATCTCAAAGGGCAGGGCCTGATTCAAGACAGCTGCGCTGTGTTAGGGAGCAGCACACATTAGAACAGGATAAGAGTAGAGCTTTTTCTTCAGATAACAGCTTGAGGAAAGGAGACAACAACAGTTTCAGCAACAGTTGGAAGAACAGCTGCAGCAAAAGCCACGCAGATAGAGAGAGAAGGAAACTCTCTGGAAGGAAGAGAAGAAAGGCTATTGGAAGGTCTGGGAGATTCCAAGGCAGTACTCATACTGGGAGGTATTCCAAAAGCCAGCAGAGTCCATTGGACTGGATTCAGCCAGAGGAATGGAGTGGCAGAGATAGGAATCACCAGTGGCTACCTGGAAGAGAGAAGACTGCATGTGGAAGGGACTTTCAGACCAAGGCCAGAAGGTATGTGAGAGAAGATCCAGCGTCCAGGGATCAAGATTGGAAGGCTGGACATCAGAATTGGATTACATATTGGCCAGGCTATACAGAGAGGAAATGATAGCAGGAGAGGCTCAGGTATGAACACTGATCCAGACCCTATCTATAATAGAGAATGGCAGCAAGGGAATAAGCATTCTCATGATAGTGCCTTAATGAAAGACTCATCTGTGCCAATGTATGATATTGACCCTATGATTGTTGATGCAGGGGGAAATACAGCAGATGAAACTATTTACATGGACTGTTCTTTATCTAAATGCTATTGCTAGTTTTCTATGAGCAAACACATCAGCCATCACAAAGAAACCTAACTTTGTTCTTTATTTCCACTGCAAACAGCTCTTAAAGCAGGATTTGGGCTCACACAGTAGCAGCCAGCCAGCTAAAGGCTTTCAGCTGGTCCATTGATAGTAATTAGGGCTGCACCTGATTGTGTGTGTGAGCAAGGGAGAATCACTGCTGAGATCGGCGTGGAAAATAAGCAGAAGTTAACCTAACCAGCAAAGTTTATTCTTTATTTTGTGCCTTTGTATTTGGTAATTATTTGCTAAGAAAACATTAGCTAATTGCCTGACAAACTGAAGGTTGTTTTCTGGTTTACTTTGTGACTTTTTGTTATCCATTTAAACACTGCAAGCAAGTAACCTCATTTATAGTGCTATCAAGCATACATGTGCTGGGTGAATTAAACCCCATCAATAAAAGAAGTATTTTATTGATCTTACCACTTGGTTTCACAACTCAAATTATTGTCATCAGCTGTGTTTGGGAGTGAATGAACTACAATACCCACAATACCTTGCAAGAATCATATGAATATATGCATCGTCAAGATTGTGTAAGTTCTCACCCTAGGCAGCCGTCTGACAGTGTGCGTTACAAATTTAAGTGTTACCTGACACCCACACAACATATGATCTGCATATGTAAGCTTTTGACATGACACACATAACAAACACCTCAAAAACATGTTGAACTGGATACATAATTGCTCTAACTGAGCATTGTAAGATCAACAAAAACTAGGATTATACCATGTTATTGCATATATCATGTTTCATTATTGGCGACGTGGTCGCCCACGCCTGACACGTCGGGCCCCCTCCCCCCTCCCCCGGCCACGACCCTCTTCTCGAACCCGTGCTGGTGGTGGTGCAGGAGCAAGTCGGCGCATAACATCCAGCATGCCCTCAAGGGCCTCACATATCCGGGTGACGGGCATGTTTTGGACCGCCTCATGTAATTGATGGATCTCACCACACACCTGCCTTGTGTTTTGCTCCACTGCAAGGCGTATCCGCTCCAGAACACGTCGACTGCCTGTGCATGGGATACAGCGTGTTATATTCCATACATCTCCACTACTCCAACGCCATACACAAACATTTAATGTACATGCCACACGATTGGTGATGTGATAGGGCAGACTCAATCACAGAAATGGAGAGGGCCAATATACATAATGTCCACAGTAGTATATGGCAGGCAGACAAACCCAGAGGGCACATCACACGACGTAGATGTGGTATGCCCTCACAACGATTTACAGGCTGTGGTGAAACACCCATATACTACAGTTGTGGCAACAGGATTGGCCAATGACAGCTCTCACATAACCATCGTGTAGGGGAGCTTGCGCATGCACGAGCCACAACTACATCAGCTGGACACCAACGGAGATGAACACAGGAAGGTCGAGATATGACATCACAATTGATGACACATGTGGAGGGAAAAACACATTCTCTGACAGGGACATGTGTTTGTTAATGAAGCAATGGGATGTCTGGTAGGCACAGGGATGACACACCTTACCTGTACATGTGCACCTCTGCTGCACATATGTGACTCCTGAGTGATACATGTGCACCCTCACTGTAACACAGAGCAGGGTCTTTGGTCCAGATAATGTAGGCCATGTAACAAATATGTAGTTATTTAGTTATTTATTTATTTTACAGGTTTTCTATACCGCCTTTTCCTTAAATCACAGCGGTCACCAAGACACAAGAGGGGAGAACAGAGACAGGGGGGCATACACTGACTAAACTTAAGAGTGAAGGTAAAATTGGGATACACAACATCAAGGAACTGTTACAGTAAAACACGTTACATGCAGGCTATAATAATAGAGACTGTTAGATGTCTGTGCCATAGTACTCAGTGAAGAGTACAAATTTCAGTTGTTTTCTGAACTCCTTTAAATCATCCATGGATCGCACATCGGGAGGGAGAGAGTTCCATATAAGTGGGGCCGATAAGGAAATTGCCCTTTGTGTAGTACATTTACACGCTTTTCTGTTTGGACAGAGCAGGGGAAGCAACAGAGGGGGACATCAGAGCTCTACAAAGACATGGCTATGTTTCCCGCTACCTGCAAATGCAGACATTGAGGAATGGTCATATAGCTTAACATATGCTCATTAACACAGCAGACTATGGCTAAGTTGTCATCCTGCTGTGTACAAGACATTTGGGTATCTGCAGAGCGGCAGGATGTAGCTTTCCCAATGTCTGTATCAATTTATGTTGTCATAGAGTGCTGGGCCGTCAGACACATTCCTCATATGTCTGCATCCATGTGTATCAACCTGAACATACACTATTCTATTGGGGGTAAAATGCTATCATTTCAGGTACCCTACAACCTTTGGGTATCACACATCTAAGGTAATCAAGCAGAACATGTAACGTGTGGAGGTAATGTTTGAACAGCCACCACACACACACCAACTGTGGACTACTGGTGTGTGTGTTGTGGTTGTGACAGTCTATTGTCACCCACCTTCAGCATCACGATGTGATGATGCACCATAGGCCCTCATCTCTGCCATCATCAACTCCGGGAGAGGTGTAGGTGTTGGTTCTGCTGGCATGGGTGGTTGGCTGGTCTCTATTGCTGCTTCACGCAATGGTGTCATGGCGCGCACGTGTGGCTCCAGGGACTCATCGCCAGCACTTGTGCTGCCCCCAGAGACAGCAGCCTCTGCCTCCATCAGACTCATAGGGGCTGCAATGTAGACCTCCCCCTCCTCCTCTTCCACCACCGCCTCATCCTGCTCCTGCTCCTCCTCTGCCCCCTCCTCCTCCTCTTCCTCCGCACCCATTTGACTGTAGTCACCTGCATTGGGAGGAATCAGAGAGAGCACACATATGTTTCAGCAAACCACATATGTATACTGTGGTACCGCAGAGCCTATTCATGGAGAAAAAAGGGTTTTAAATCCTGAAAAAAGATTTTATCATCAGCTGCAATGTTATGAGGAGCCCAATAGAGGGAGCAGGAGTGACCTTCCAAGGCCCAGAGAACTGCACCTCAGAGCTGATGAGGTAATGCAACCTAACAGCCAATGGAGAAAAGGGGGAGTTCCCCTGAAGAAAGGCTGGGAACTTGAAAAGGAGGAGCTAGGACAAGTTAGAGAGAGACCGGGGAGAGAGAGACCAAGGAGAGGCATACCAAGGAAGGCCTACCAAAAGGAGGCATATCAAGAAGAGGCTTATCAAGGAAAAGCAGACCACGGAGAGACACACCACAGAGAGCTTCTGGAAAGGAACCAAGAAGGAGAGCACCACAAGGAGTGTCCAGAGCACCAGAGAGGAAGGAGTTCCTGGCAGGAAGGCATAGTGAATCCGAGGCCACAGAGTTCCAGGAGTCCTTGGTTGAGAGGTACTGGAAAGAAAGGCACAAGGGGAGAAATAAATCCCAGAGTTTGGTGTGAAGAACCGGCAGCCGTAAATGCAAGACACAGTAAGCATTATCTGAGCAAGGATGAAGTCTTTGCTGCAAATGGTAATATTCCTTATTCAAATGGTAAAAGGTGTGAATGTGAGAGAGTGGTGACTCTGCATGAAGGCCAGCTGGAGTGTGAAAAGCCTACTGCTCAAGACAGGCTGAACTACAGCAGGACCAGGCCGTGGGACTCAACTAAACAAGGTAAAATACCTTTTTATTCTGATAAGCAATATAAGTTAAGAAGACAGGAAACACAAGATACTGGAGTATATCCTCCCTATCAAACTGTTTGTGAAACAAGGCACAAGCCCTTGGTAAAAAGACTGTATAACATAAGGCAGCCTGCAAGGGGAAGTAACTGCCATAACAAACACTCACATGGGCGCGGCCCTGACTTGAATGCTGAACATTGGAAGCTAGTAAATGTGTTATATGAGAAACCTCAGTACGCTCCTCAAGAGTTTACTGACACTGATTCACAGCTGTCTGATACTCAGCCCATGCAGGTGGAATTCAACGAAGACCCACCTGAAACCCCGATGGACTGTAGCTACTGTCAGGCAGGTAGCCTAAGGTCTGTGCATGAAACATAAAACAGTGAACAGTAGCGAATGCCTGTAAAGTTTGTTTATGCCAAGTACTGTGAAGCAACAGTTAAACAAAGCAAGTGTGAATATATTTTCTTTTTGTTGCCTGAAGCAAGGTTTCTTTCAGTTTGTTGAAGTAGTCTCCCATAACTTGAACCATTGTGCTTAAAGGGAAATAAAGCCTTACTTTCCCTACATTCTGGCTATTGTGTTCTCTTGAACTTTGGCCCCCGGTAGGTCCTGGGAACATTACCAAAGACCTCTTACAGAAGGACCAAATTCAAAATATATAAAAAAAAAACTCTCATGTCCATCTGACCTGCCCATACCAACCTTGGCCTCTGGGGCGACAGCATGACATGAAAATGGCGTAGTTGTTGGATTTTTTCATGGAGCCTACATCCAGCTTACAGAGAAGAAGCTTGAGCTACCGGTCTCAAGAAGAAGAAACGGAAAAAAAAAAAAAAAAAAACCCGGAGTGGAGCAGTCAAATCCGGATCGGATTGGAAGAAAATCCTGGAAAAGAGAAATCCGGTATCCAACTGTCGGCGGAGAATCGTGGAACGACAGCGACGTATACTGTTCCAGAGCTGATTCTACACTGTCATCAGGTAAAACGTAGATATACCTGAAAAGTGTAGGATACCAAGGAAAGTATAGGAAAAAAAAAAAAAAAGGATTAGGAAAGGAAATTTTCTTTGTGAAAGAGCCACACTTGGTTGTGTTTTGTTGTTTTGTTTCCTTACTACAGATTACCATGGATCCCAAAGAAGTATGTGCGTGGATGGCTAATCAATTTGACAAGCAGGCGGAACTAGCGCTGCAGAACCAAGCGCAAGCGCTGAAAGCCATGCAAGAACAGCAGTCACCTCTTCTGCACACATTGGACAAATGGTTAATCCAGCAGAAGGAAGAGATGGCAAAGAAGGAAGCGGAACTATTGCGAGCCTCTGAACTCCATAACACGGAGTTGGGACAATGGTCGTGTAGTGACCTGACAATGGGAAAGTTAAGCCCCAGTGATAATCTGGATGATTTTCTGGATTCATTTAGCAGAATAGCAAAGTCAGCTCGGTGGCCGACTGAACAGTGGGCAGTCAGACTAGCTGCATCCCTGACGGGAGAGGCTCTAGCCGCCTACCGGTCGATGCCTCCAGCTTTAGCAGACAATTATGATGAGGTAGTAATGGCAATTAAAGATCGCCTAGGTCTCACCCCATTTGCTTATAGGAAATTGTTTAGAGCCACTATGCTTAACCCAAATGAAACTCCGAAAGCCTTGGGACATAGAGTAAAGAGCTTGGCGTACAAATGGTTACAGCCTGAGAGAAAGAATATTGAAACTCTCATGGACGCCATAATCTTAGAAGAGTTTCTAAATGCAGTACCGAGTAGAGTGCAAAATTTTATAATTCTTCAGAATTGCTGCACTACTACCGAGGCCGTAAGCCTAACAGAGAGATATCTTGAGGCAGAAAAAGTGTCCCAGCCAAAGCTAGCGGTTCCTAAAATGCACTTAGGGATGGAAGCTAGGAGGGTAGATGGTTCCTCCAGACCAATGTATAGCCCTAGGAGTAATTATGACCCTAAGGATGTGGAAACTGTAAGACGATGTTTTTCATGTGGTAAGAAGGGCCATATAAAAAAGGAATGTTATTCACGTGTTGCATTAGTGGGAGAAGTCCCAAAGACAACAAAAGAAGGTTTTGTGTTGAGAGTAAAAATACACGGAGTTCAGGCTAAGGCACTTCTGGATTCAGGTGCGGACCAATCCATGATGTCCAAACAGCTGTGGTCTATGATCCAAGACCAAGGATGGTCCGTCCCTGAATGTCCAGAAGCGCAGGTCAAAATTAAATGTGTTCATGGATCAGCTACAAGCTATCCCGTGTACAAGCTGTGGGTTAAGGCATGGGGAATGAGAAAACAAATGTTGGTAGCCGTGGTCCCAAGATTACCACAAGAGCTGGTATTGGGTCGTGACTGGCCGCAATTTAAAAAGACTCTGAGAGAGGGTTTATCTCCTCAGACAGTCATGAATTCCACCTGCAGTAGGCATGAGCACACGGGTAGTCCTGAGCCTACTGATCGCCTCAGCACCCAGCGAAGCAGCCTAGCGGCAACCACTAACTCCATGGTCCCTAGCCCGCTCTGGGGAAAGCCAAAGAGAGGCCTGATAAAGGAAACACCGGAGGCGCCTAAGAAATTCGTGTTGAAGTTCTGTAAAACTTCGGAAAAGGCCCGTAGTCCCCAAAGAGCATCAACACAAGCAGCAGGCTATGATCTCCATAGTGTGGAAGACCAGGTCATCCCGAAGCAGGGGCGGAAGCTAATTAGCACTGGAATACAAGTGGAAATCCCTCCAGGGTGTTATGGAAGGATAGCACCCCGGTCAGGATTGGCTGCCAAACACAGCTTGGATGTAGCCCAGGGGTCATCGACCCTGATTATAGGGGAATAGTAAAAGTTCTCCTGTGCAATTTTTCTAAAGAAGATTTCGTGGTTCAGGTTGGGGACAGAATAGCGCAATTGATTTGCGAGCGAGTCGGGTTCCCCAGCTTGGAAGAGGTCACCATGCTCACTCCCACTAGTCGAGGTGCAGATGGCTTTGGCTCTACGGGGAAGGCAGAGCTAGAAGGACTCATGGCCATAGGGAGTGATTTTCCAGAAGAAGACCTGGGCCCCCATGTGGAAGACCACAAGGAGGACTCCGTGCCGAAAATCGGGGAGGAACTCCCATTGAGCCAACAGCACGGCCAGCCCCGAGGAGTTGGAAGAGGAAGAAAACTCGGGCGACAGTGGAAGTGGCGGTGGCGATTAGAACGAACCTCGCGGGTGGCGAGTGAGAACTTGGAGAAGAGATACTATGATCAACGAAAAAAGCCTAGGCAATTAAAAGCAGGAGACAAAGTAATGGTCCTAGTATCGGGAGCTACCCCCAAATTCGAGGCCCGGTGGAGAGGACCTCATGTGGTAGTTCAACCTAGAGGACCCACCTCTTACGAGGTACAAGATACCACAGGACGCACGCAAATCTATCATATCAACGCTCTTCGATTGCGGCACGACCGATCAGGGTTATTAGCCGCAGTAGCCAACACTTATCACCCAGGAGAAAAACTAGTCAATAACAGGCGGAAGATATACGGTGACAGCAAGCTACAGTACAATACTGCTGCTCAGCTACGAATTCCGTGCTGTGTGAAGGGGGCTTCACCAGCCCGTCATATTTTAAGAGGGGGGATATGTGGTACCGCAGAGCCTATTCATGGAGAAAAAAGGGTTTTAAATCCTGAAAAAAGATTTTATCATCAGCTGCAATGTTATGAGGAGCCCAATAGAGGGAGCAGGAGTGACCTTCCAAGGCCCAGAGAACTGCACCTCAGAGCTGATGAGGTAATGCAACCTAACAGCCAATGGAGAAAAGGGGGAGTTCCCCTGAAGAAAGGCTGGGAACTTGAAAAGGAGGAGCTAGGACAAGTTAGAGAGAGACCGGGGAGAGAGAGACCAAGGAGAGGCATACCAAGGAAGGCCTACCAAAAGGAGGCATATCAAGAAGAGGCTTATCAAGGAAAAGCAGACCACGGAGAGACACACCACAGAGAGCTTCTGGAAAGGAACCAAGAAGGAGAGCACCACAAGGAGTGTCCAGAGCACCAGAGAGGAAGGAGTTCCTGGCAGGAAGGCATAGTGAATCCGAGGCCACAGAGTTCCAGGAGTCCTTGGTTGAGAGGTACTGGAAAGAAAGGCACAAGGGGAGAAATAAACCCCAGAGTTTGGTGTGAAGAACCGGCAGCCGTAAATGCAAGACACAGTAAGCATTATCTGAGCAAGGATGAAGTCTTTGCTGCAAATGGTAATATTCCTTATTCAAATGGTAAAAGGTGTGAATGTGAGAGAGTGGTGACTCTGCATGAAGGCCAGCTGGAGTGTGAAAAGCCTACTGCTCAAGACAGGCTGAACTACAGCAGGACCAGGCCGTGGGACTCAACTAAACAAGGTAAAATACCTTTTTATTCTGATAAGCAATATAAGTTAAGAAGACAGGAAACACAAGATACTGGAGTATATCCTCCCTATCAAACTGTTTGTGAAACAAGGCACAAGCCCTTGGTAAAAAGACTGTATAACATAAGGCAGCCTGCAAGGGGAAGTAACTGCCATAACAAACACTCACATGGGCGCGGCCCTGACTTGAATGCTGAACATTGGAAGCTAGTAAATGTGTTATATGAGAAACCTCAGTACGCTCCTCAAGAGTTTACTGACACTGATTCACAGCTGTCTGATACTCAGCCCATGCAGGTGGAATTCAACGAAGACCCACCTGAAACCCCGATGGACTGTAGCTACTGTCAGGCAGGTAGCCTAAGGTCTGTGCATGAAACATAAAACAGTGAACAGTAGCGAATGCCTGTAAAGTTTGTTTATGCCAAGTACTGTGAAGCAACAGTTAAACAAAGCAAGTGTGAATATATTTTCTTTTTGTTGCCTGAAGCAAGGTTTCTTTCAGTTTGTTGAAGTAGTCTCCCATAACTTGAACCATTGTGCTTAAAGGGAAATAAAGCCTTACTTTCCCTACATTCTGGCTATTGTGTTCTCTTGAACTTTGGCCCCCGGTAGGTCCTGGGAACATTACCAAAGACCTCTTACAGAAGGACCAAATTCAAAATATATAAAAAAAAACCTCTCATGTCCATCTGACCTGCCCATACCAACCTTGGCCTCTGGGGCGGCAGCATGACAATACATGTGTGATACATAACACACAGACAGGATGTTTTGCGTCCGTTCATGTGTGCTGCATACCGGACACCGGACACACTCCCATACGTGTGTGTCACCACCATGTGTCTGGGTTAGGGACACATGTGTGTGCTGTGCCCATGCACAGGTGGCAGATCGCCCCTTCTCCTGTTCATGGTCACATTGCACATGTTTGCCCATAGCATCCCATTCCTCTGTTTTGTAACATATTTCCGCACATGCGTGTTACTGCCCCCACCCTAACACCTGCTTTATGCAAATCACTGCATGTGTGTGTTGGTTTGTGAGTATGGGTCATATTTGTATGTCATATGATTCTCTCAGTGCTACATGTGACTCGCAGTGACCCATAGTGCAGCGTATGGCAACTAGGCATCACCTTTGGCCCACTGGGGTGCACATGCAGCACTGTATTGCTGTCATGTCATACAAACATGCCTTGGAAATGACCAACACAGTCATGCAGTGTATGGAAATCACAGTTGTTTTGTGTCTGGTGACTCATGTGTGTGTGTGCTTCATTATGCCATATTCTCGTGGGATGGGTTGAGGAGGTATGTTTGGATGTGAACCCCAGACATGTCAACAGAAATGGTGAGGTAAGGATATTGCACACACATATCACAACAGGATGGCAACATGATGTGGATTTTGTGGACACATATGGGAGTGTATTTGCATAGGACTGCCCTGTACGGAATATGGAGATTGTACATGAGAAAGAAATGATTAGTTAGTGTACATACCTGCATGTGGATGTGCGCTATCCAGGGCCTCTGGCAGTCCACGAAGGTAGATGTCTCCCAGCCGTGCTGCAAGTTCTTGTTCCAGGGGCGAGAGTGTGGGTGTGAGGGGGGTCCGCCACCTGTGCCCATAGCATGTTGTCTTACAGCAACCATGTGCTGACGGACACCTCTCTTGATGTCAGAAAACCTCTTTTTTAAGCTGTCTACATCACGTGTGGGGCCCCCTGCCCCACACAGTGCAGTACGCAGATCCTCCCACACTGCCATTCTGTTTGCAACAGATGTGCGTGTGCTCATTCTGCCAAATAATACATCGTAGTTGTCAAGGACATGGGAGAGTAATATATGGTTTTCACTGTCACTGAACTTTACAGCTCTCCTCCTTTGTGTTGCTGGCACAGGGACCCTTTTTCTTTTGGCCATTTGGCTGTAATGTGACGGCTGTCGCTCAGCAGATGGCCCTGCCTGTTCGTGGCTAGGCTGTGCAGTCTGTGCCCTGGGTGACTCATCACCAACTGGCTGCCCCACATCCTCCGCCTCCTCACACTGGCCCTCTCTGTCACTGTCCCTCTCCATCTCCACCTTGAACACAGGCACCTCTCAAACAACCCCCGTTCACCAACACACAGCAGGACACAGCACACACAACAGATAACAATAACACTACAATAGAGGACACAATACAGTACACTGTAACACAGGTGCTGTGTGTCAAGTAAATGAGCACATTTACACAGATACTACAGTGATTTTTTAATTTATCCTCTCCCTCTATCCTGTGCCGTACCCCTACCTCAGCCTCTCTCTCTCAGACTCTGCTTCAATCTCTATATCCCGCCTTCCTCTGACTTCTTGCCACCACAGCCTCACTCCCTATTGCACACTGTACCTTTATGTCTCACTCCTTCCTCTGGACTACCTCTAACCTATCCTCTGGCTCTGGCTCACTCTTTACCTCTGTGTCTGTTTGTGAAACTCCTCTAACATCCCTCAACGTGTGCCACGTGTTGAGGCCTATTTATACGGTATTTGCACGTTTGATTTCTGCACATGCGCATTTGTGCAGGCGTAGGCGTGTATTTGGTGGGACGCGCTCGTGCGTCGCGCTCGTGCGCCGTGAGTGTGACGTCATACGCATGGGCGTTTGCAGGCGTCAACACACACATGCGCCGAGGGAAATAGTGGTACGTATGTGTATGGTCCACGCATACGCATTACGTGGAGTCCCGCATGGGCGTCTGGGTGCTTTTTGCGCATGCGCAAGGCGATGCGCATCTGCGTGTCACCACGCACATGCCGACACCCATGCGTAGAGTCGCGCATGGCGCGTGACTCTAGACCTTCGTCTGCGAGCAGATGCGCATGCGCATTGGACGTCACGGCAAGGAAAAAGAAATATAGGTGAGGGAGAACAGCTTGTCGACGTTGAGGGTTGTAGGCGGAGAAGAGTAGAAGTGTGTTTGGTGAGAGACAGTAAGGGAGTCCGAACAGGTGTATGTGTAGATTGTTTGGCTGGTGTTTGTATTGAGGATTGTATTGTCTTGTGTGTGTATGGTCTGGTGTGTCTTGTAGTTTGTACAGTGCTTAGATAGTTTATTGTGTGTGACATAGTTATTTGTTTCTTAGTTTGGTGGGAGGAGTTTTTGGCGCATGTCTATGCTTCTTGCATGTGTCCTGTGCAGTGGGCAGATGCTTGGGTTGCCGGACACGGGAGATGGTGTCGATGGGGCTGGGGCACAGGGCATGGGTATAGTCCCGCAGCAACTCAGACCTGCAGCTGTGGTGGCGGTCCAAGCCTGTGTTGTTCGTGCACGGCCGCAGGAGGCGTGCCGAGGTGCAGGCTCGGCAGCCACGCCTCTACAGGCCCCGTCCCCAGCTCCATGACATCGCGAGAGGACCAGGTCATCTCTCCCTTTAATACCGACTGAGCACAAGGGCTATTAAGGGTCTCTATGAGGATCTTAGACCTGACCTCGAGCCCCTGACTGATCGGTCCAATGCCATACCTGGTTTAGTCAAGCTCCTTGCTGCCTTACATTTCTTTGCACTCCGGCTGTTTTCAGACATCTGTGGCCGCAGTGGGTGGCATGAGCCGGCCCACCTTCTCACGATGTCTCCACCAGGTACTGCGTGCCATGGTCAGCCGGATGGGGGAGTACATAGCCATACCCCACACTAGGCAACAATGGTGGACCCTGAACCAGGCCTGTGAGGCATTAGCCGGGATACCACGCGTGATGGGAGCTATTGATTGCACACAGGTTGCCCTGGTCCCGCCTAGATACAGGAGGTAGCGTACCGCAACCGCAAACACTACCATTACCTGAATGTTCAGGTTGTATGTGATGCAAATCAGCATATTCTGAATGTGGTCCCTAGGTTTGCAGGGTCCACCCATGACTCCTATATCCTGCATCACTCGGCAATATTCACACAATTTGAGGAGGGACGTTTTGGCGAATGTATCTTGCTGGGTGAGTATGTCAGGGTCTTTTATTTCTGTATGTCATTATACATGTTTCTATTTGTGATCACAGTAGAGGTTTTATATAGTTTGACACATGCACTTTGCATATGATTGATGTTAGTCACAGGACTGGTGTTGGTATACATTATTACATGTTTTTGTACGTCTGGTACGACTAGAAACATTAACCCTACATCATGATTATCCTCACAGTCTATGACCGTTTATATGCACATGTTGTACATGTGCTGCCACCTCACGTGCAGACATCTATGTTGTTTGATGATGACCTCATAGTGCATGTTGGGTAGCATATGCAAACATGGGGTGGTTGGTGGGGTGGTTTTGTCCACCACATACACCTGTGATGATGTTTAATTGCTGGATAATGTTTTCCGTCATTTAACATGTCTGGTTCTGGATAACCCTAATAGTACACACATGTCATGTGCGTGTCAGTTTGACACACGCACTCTGTTATGGAAGTTGTCACCCAGGGCTCAATATCTGACATGAGTAGGTGTATGTTAATATCTGATAGATGATGTTGAGGTTTCCAGCAGGGGAAACACGTGTGCATATATTTGGCCAGACATATTGCCTATGTCACAGCAGACTTGCAACAATATGTAGTGTTTACAGTAGCCTCTGACACTGTAGTTGAGGGTACGTTTGTGTCATCTTGTCTGGCCATTCTCATTTCACATCACATTGTGTAAAATGTACAGTTACAGCAAGGGGACTACGTGGGTGCATACACAGCGGTATGGGAACCAGCTACACCGGACGGTTATGTGCCTATGCATATGTTTTGTGGGCAAACTAATGTCGTGTACAGTGTGCATGTTGGACGACCGCACCTTCAGAGGGATGTTACAGGATGGGGACTGGGAAGAGTATGGATATGACAGGCATTGGCGCGCAACAATACACAGTCTATTTTGCCTGACAAAATAACATCATATGTTGCCATTCATAAACAGGATGTCTACAGGTGATATGCTTTTCATTCTTACCTACCACCATGGCATACATGGTGTGTATGTGTGCCACACGCAAATGGCTGTGTGTTTTCCCTTGGTTATTGATGAGACATACCCTGTGATTATGCGGGCATTGGATTGCTATTTGTGGTGTCAAAATTGTGGGTTTGCAGATGTGGACAGTAACTGCATCACCATACGCATGTAGCACACACACACACCCACATTATTTAAGGGTGACTATGGTCGTTTGTGATATTTTTGATATGTGTTTACGGGCTGGATAAGCCATGTTAGCTTGTATGTCATCATATGATATATCTGATAGAGCTGCATAGTTTGCAGCTGTATATTGTTGTCACACTGTCTTGTTGGTTTCTTTCTCATGTCGACACAGCTGTCAGGACTGGGCACATGGACCCTACATGTACATGCAACATTTCTTTCTGCAGGTGATGCAGGATATGGTTGTCGCCCCTGGCTGCTGACTCCTGTTCGTCAGCCACGGACACGTGCAGAGCAGAGGTACAATGAGGCCCATGCCTCCAGCGGCTCTGTCATAGAGCGCACCTTTGGCGTTTTTGAAGAGTCGCTTCAGGTGTCTGGATAGGAACAGGCGGGGCCTTACAATATAAGCCACGCATTGTTTGCCGAGATAATCATAGCCTGTTGCATCCTGCACAACATTGCCCTCAGGCACGAGATCCCTGCAGAAATTAATGAGGATCTTGAGGAGGATCCATTGTGCCCCCTGTACGTGCCAGTGGTGACACACGGGAGGGCTCAGCGTTCAGGCGGAGGTTGATTGCAGAGCTGTTCACATGTACGTATTAAGTCGCTTACGACACACATGTGCTATACAATGTGTGTAATGTTTATTGTGTTATGTGTTAATGTTAACATGGAACATCTGGATGTGACACATCCGGCAGTACCAGTTTGACTCTAAATGCCAACATCACATATGTCCCATGGGTGTTGCCACAAATAATGTGGGATTTGCAACAACAGCAGTTTGGGGGCAGATGATGTGGGGGTTTGTTGGTATCTGTGTGGTTTGTTTGGAGGGTGGCAAATTCACATGGTTAGTGTATGCTTCTGATTATAACCAGCTGTTGTCAGACCAGAATGTGTTTTATCTTACATGATATGTTGTCGCCACACAGTGGTCCAGCCATATTTTGATATGTTTTTTCATGTTGGCACGGTCCCTCCCTTTTGTTGACTGTTGTCCCATTGTGGAGCGCTACGATTATACCACATTTGTGATGCTTTTGTTGCGTATTAGGGCCCTGTGGACCTAATACCTATGTTTGTGTGCTGTTCATGTGTGTAGCAACATGTCACCATAATAAGCACAATAAACATAGTTCAGGCTAGTATGGGGGGAATGATAATAAAACAGTTTTGGGTGGTGATGGGGTGGATGTCAAACATGGACGTGCTGTTGTCCAAAATGTATTGTTGATATTCAGGTATCATTGGACATGGATGTGGTTAGGGATGGGACCTTCTGCATTGTGCCGCCAGGGGGTTGTTATAAAACACTTTTAATCTTGGTGAGTCTACCTTCACTGCAAGTGATGGGTATCTACACACATGGTGAGAGTGTATCTGGCCAGATTACAGCAAAGGGTGTTTTAAACAATAGCCAGTTGGATCACAGCATGTGGTGGGTGTTGCTTGTGTTATAGCAGGTATTTAATGGAATTGGATGGCATATCTTGCTGATGCTCTTGCAACATCAATCCATCAATCGTTAGCTACAGGCTGTGTATGTGTGGGAGGTAACGTGAACACAGACTCGATGAGCAAATATCTTGCAGACACACGCCAGGCATGATTATGTGTGACTTACATACACAGACGTAGGTGCCAGCTATTTATCAGAGGTGCACATGTAGGGTATGCATGTTTCAATGTTCAGACTAACACACATTGGGGATGGCATGCAGACGCCCTCAGGGGTTTGTCACATGCAGACATGGGGTTGTACATTTTAACACATGAAAAACATTATTCATGTTATTTGTGCACATCATCAGAAAATAACTGTTAATATTAAAGACTTTATGAGATGTACAAACCATGATATGTTTATGATAAGGTAATAAATTAGGTGTGAGCGCAGATTTCCAATGCTTTTCCCTATTGTAAGTGGATTAACATACAACTTTGGCACACACATTAAACAGGTAGAGGAGTTCTTTGTCACAATATGGTGATAAAAGGTTTAGAGTGCACTCGGCGACTGAGACAACAGAAATGGTGTGCGCATACCCCTGAATTGCTCTGTGAGTACACGGACCAGATGTACGGGAGGGGTCGGAGACACGACACACACCTCAGGATCTCGTTAGACATCTCCCGGATGCCCGTCTGACCTGTATGTGATCTGTACATTGTGATCGGAGCAGTCATTAATTGTGGTCTCTTGTGGGGTGTGATAGCTGGGTACCTGACTGTGCAGTGTGTGATTCACGTATAACAGAACATTTGTTTGCTTAGTCTTGTGTCTCCATTTGCAGAGGACATACGTGGTTTGGATGGTGTTGGTCTGTTCTTTTGCCATGTGTCTCTACATCAGCAAATAATCGATTTTGTTTTGGTATGTGGTTTGTACATAGACATTGTGTGTGACCCGACTAATTGAAATCATATGTTCCTATTGATCTGTCATATTGCACAGATGATTTGTTTTCCAAATATTCTAGGTTTAGCATCAGTAACCCATCTCTTGCTGGTGTCACTCATATTCCCTTGTGGTCGTGGTTAAGCCTGTCCTCTACCACACTTATCACACTGTGACATGCTGTGTAGGTGTACAGGTCTGCATGTGTGTGAAGGTTATTGTAATGTGATGTTTGGCTTCACGTTTTCTGTCCCCAAACAATTTACTCTCATACAACACCATGATATCATGGCATGGTCACTGGGTCCGTTATATCTACAGATCTACACCTGTGCACATGCAGGCCATTTGTTACAGATGTCAATTTGACATTTCCCATACTGTGGGTGTGTGTATTTCCTCGTTTGCCTGTGTGATGGTGCATTGCTCCGACATCATAACATTATCCTTTGATGTTAGGGGTGTGTGCCTCTTGGTGTCTGTTGTGACTATGGCTACCTCTTACATATTGGTGTAAACGTTGTCAACATCATGGACATGTGTTGTGTGCATTGGAGAAAACAACATGTTTCTTTTGTTGTCATTAAGCACTGGTCCTGTTTTCATTTGTGTTTACAG